>CM053573.1:56123437-56154977 GCA_028646485.1 Cryptoprocta ferox
TATAGACTCACTCTCACCCTCTCCTCCATAGTGATGTGGGGAACAAAGGCAAGAAGAAAATGTAAATAACATTAAATTTCCTAATAACCTGCAGCCCATTGACAAATACTTGAGACAAACACAAAGTATAACATTTCTCCAGGAACCCCCCTCCTGTCTTAATGTTAATTCCTTACTAAAGATGAAAACAACCTTAGCTTGACAATAGCAAGGCCTCCAGTATGTTAGGAGTCCTCTTTAACATATCAAAGTCCTTTTGGAGACCTCCCTTTTGCCTTTACCTCCCCCAACTCTATAGTATATAACCTCTTCACAACCCCAGCGCAATGCCCACAAGTCCTGTCCCCATGCTTTAATAAAATCACTTTTTTGTGCCAAAAAAAAAAAAAAGAGCCAGGCAGGTAAACAGTTAAAATACCACAAGGTTCACAAGGAGATACCACTTCACACCTACTAGGATGGCTATAATCAAGAAGATAGTAACAAGTGTTGGCAAGGATGTGGAGAAATTGAAACCCTTATATATTACTAGTAATGTAAATTGCTAGAATGTAAAATGATGAATCTCTTTGGAAAACATTTTGGCAGCTCCTCAAAGAGTTAAACATGCAGTTACCATGTCATGAAACAACTCTACTCCTGGATATACACTCAAAAGAATTAAAAACATGTTCACACAAAAACTTGTATATAAATGTTCATAGCAGCGTTGTTTGTAACAACTGAAACAGCCAAAAAGTGGCAACAACAAAATGTCCATAAACTAAAAAATATATAAACAAATGTGGGATATGCACATAATGGAATATCATTTAGCAATAAAAAGAAATGAAGCATCGATACATGCTACAACATAGAAGAATCTTGAAAACATCATGCTATGTGAAATAATCAAATACAAAAGGGCATATAATATTCCATAAGTCCAGAATAGGTAAATTCATAGAGACAAAAATCAGATTAATGGTTATCAGAGATTAGGGGAAAGAGGGAGTGAGAAGTCATTGCAATGAATACAGGGCTTATTTTGGGAGTGATGAAAATATTCTGGAATTAAATAGCAGCGGTGGTTGTATAGCTCTGACTATACTAAAAACTACTGAATTGTACACCTTAAGAGTGGATTGTGTGGTATGTGAATTATATCCCAATTTTAAAAGTGATGGAAGAAGTGTCTAAGAAAAAAAATAATAAACTTGACTACATGAAAAAAAATGCTTTGTGGTTGTCTTATAGGGAAAACTCACTTCCATATTCTTCCACTCACACTCAACATTTCTGATACCAAATGTGTGGGTTTTCCACACATCAAGTAACACTGTGACCCCAGCTGGGTGTTCTACAGTTCAGTTCAGGTCTAGCTGGTTTTAGCATCAGATCTCAGAGGTTAAGGGCTCAGTCCCACAAGGCTGCCCATCCCCTCATTTAAGATGCCAATTGCATGGCACCTGGGTGGCTCATTTGGTTAAGCATCTGACTCTAGATTTCAGCTCAGGTCATGATCTCACAGTTCATGAGATCAAGCCCTGTGTCGGGCTCTGCCCTGACAGTATGGAGCCTGCTTGGGATTCTCTCTCTCCCTCTCTTTCTGCCTCTCCCCTGCTTGTGCACACACTCACGCATACACTTTCAAAATAAATAAACTTAAAAAAAAAGATGTCAATTGCACATCCAAGTGTTGGGGTAAATCTGAAAATTCCCAGGGCCACTAAAGGCCTTTTCATATAGGAGAATGCCAAGATGGAATTAACATCTGAGGGGGCAGAGCCCTGGGGATAAGAAGACTAGCTAAGGTACAGGCAATTAGGAGATAAACTAGGAGAACTATGAGAGCATCATTTGAGGGGGGAGCATCTGGATATGGACCGTATGAAGGAGTTAGAAGCAGTAGAACTTGATGACCTATTGACTGAGAAAAGCTAAAGAAGTAGGAATCAAGGATGACCCTCATCTAATGGTTCTCATTACATGAAATGGCTGCATGCTGAGGCCGTTCAAGAAGCAAGGAAATTCAGAGGAAATGAAAGTGAAGAGAATGATAAATTCCATTTCTGACCAGTTGAGATTGAGGTGCCTGTGAAAGAGGTCTGCACTAGAGGTAGGGTGTTGGCAATTATCAGCCATACCGTAACTTCCATAGAAACATGTAGAGTTTAGGCACAAGGAAATGTTCTCTTCAAGAGCAAGGGCTTCTTACCAAATTAATAAATTACTCTTGGACTGTTTCAACATTAAAAAAGCAAAGTGGTTTAATGAAGAATGATATAAGAGAACCAAATAGTAACATATGATATCCATGCAGTTCTGTTTCCTCTCAACTTCTATTTTTTTAAGTTTATTTATTTATTTTGAGAGAGAGAGTGTGTGTGCACATGGGAAGGGCAGAGACAAAGAGGGGGAGAGAGAGAGAGACAGACAGACAGAGAGAGAGAGAGAGAGAGAGAGAGAATGCCAAGCAGGCTCTGCACCGTCAGCGCAGAGCCCAGTGCAAGGCTCCATCCCACAAACTGTGAGATCGTGACCTGAGCCCAAACAAAGAGTCTGACGCTTAACCAACTGAGCCACCCAGGCGCCCTTCAATTTCTGTTTTGAATATGTATAGATCTTCAGGGTTTAACTGCAAGATTTTCTTGTTTCATTTCTTCTCCCCAAAAAAGAAACTTTCAAGAAAACACTAAGGCTTTAATACAGCGGTGGGGTGGTGGGGGGAGTCTCATGTGAAAGATTAAGTTTTACTTTTTCTTTCTTACCCTTTTTTCTATTTTGTTCTTTCCATTTAGCCTATAGTATTATAAAAACTGAAGGAAAATGCCAAAACCATTAGATCCAGGGCCACAAATCATTCTGTCTTTAAAACAGCATTGATAGTGTTAAATCCTTGGGTTGATACGTGTATTCAGAAAAGGCCATGGAGCTGCTGATGTAGAAAAGCATTTTGTCTCAGAGATTGATTTATGCCTTGGAGCAGGACAAAGAGAAGAATGCTCAGCCCCTATGGTATCTGTTGCTAGGGGAGCATCAGGCCATCTGCTAGGCTTGAATAAAATGTGGCAATAACATTTTGGATTGAAGCACAGAATGATTTTCCAAAAACAAAATTAAAGTTTGTCGGCAACTGAGGAGCTTGTGGGTCTCTCTCTCTTTTTTTTTTAAAGGTATCTGCATCAGTAGCATTTATATTCAAATAAGAATAGAAAAACACCAATATCTTTCTTTTTCTCTTCTGGACTTATTCTCAAAACCTTGTACTGACTGCCCAATTCTAAATACTCAGCCTGCCATTTGAAGCCTCCAGAATCTGGTTTCACCCAAGATGGTGTCAGGTGGCAGTTGTGATGTGTGTGTGTGTGTGTGTGTGCATGCGTGGATGTGCATGTGTGATTTACGTTACCCCCCTCTCTGCCCTGACTCACAGGTGAATGCCGTGCGAGTATATGTGAACAGTTCCTCTGAGAACCTCGACTACCCAGTCCTCGTTGTGGTTCGCCAGCAGAAAGGGGTACTGTCCTGGCAGGTTCCTCTGCTCTTCCAAGGACTGTAAGTGGATCTTCCCCTGGACAATTTCACCACATTTGGTTTCTTTCCAATGACTTAGACCTTAATTGGCATTTTCCCTAGTAAAAGGACAATCAGGTTTTTGGAATGCTGACATTGTATGCATGCTACATGGAAATAATGATCATGGCACATAGCCCGACCATTTTGAGTGTGTTCAACTTCCTTCCTCTTAGAATTCAGATAAACACTCTTCCTAGATTTGTAGCACCTGGAAGAACTTTTAGCATTTTAATTCTATCCAGAATATTCTGTAGGTCTTGGTTAGTGGATCATCCACTGAGGACAGGGTTAGGCTCAGCAGTCAACATAAATGAGTAACACCTCCTCCATTCTTCAAAATGCCCACAGAGTATGCATTCTTTATTCCATAGTATTTATGAAGCACTACTAAGTGCTAGAAGCTAAGGATACAGCAGTGGGAGTGGGGGGGGGGGAGAAAAACAAAATACCTTCCTTCATGAAGTTTATATTTTTTTCAGAGAAACTGTGTAAGGTACCATAGCACTACTAAGAAAAAAAGAAGACATTCAGACATATGTACATAGTATGGTATTAAATCATTTCTAGTGGCAGAGTAATTTGAAGATCAAAATAGTCACTCTCGCAGCCTTGACCTGGGCTCTGGAGCCTTTTTTTTATGTTCCATTTAACGAAACCTTGAGTAAAAACCTGGTTGTTTTGCCAGGACAGTTTCCCTTTCAAAATGTGGTATTTTTCCTCATTGAATTAGGAAGATCGTTGAGTATAATGTAGACATAACCGAATTGAACCAGCCAGCACTGAAGAGTGCTCGAGTCTTGTTACCACATCACATAAGCTTATGCCAAAGACACCACTTCTAAATCACTATCTATAGCTCCAGTCTAAAATTCAAAAGATAAGGACTTGACAACAAATTTGAAGAGAAATGAAATAAGATTGGCTTTTTTCCATGTTTACTGAGTCTCTCTCTTGTTCTTGCTGGTTTTTCCTTCCGTTGGCTGCTACAGATACCAGAGGAGTTACAACTACCAGGAAGTGAGCCGCACCTTATGTCCCTCAGAAGCAACGAATGAAACAGGACCTCTGGAGCAACTGATATTTGTAGACGTAGCATCCATGGCACCCCTGGGGGCCCAGTACAAACTGCTGGTTACCAAGATCAAGCACTTCCAGCTACAGTAAGCAGGACTTATTGTGGCCGTTCTCTATTCATTTGTGTGCTGTTGCTGGGCTTGGGCATGCTCTATCCACTTTCCAAGTCAGCACTCAAGAAGGAAATTATTCACTTGGCATATTTTCTGAGCACCTTCTGAACTCACCTACTCACAGCTGGGCAGAAGGGCCATAATCTGTGCAACAGGGAATCAGTAGGGATGGGACAAGAGGAGAAGAGTGCTTGAAATCATAGACGTGTCTTTTCTCAGGGGTCTATGAGGACCCTGTCTGTCTGTAGCCCAAGCAAGAGGCCCTGATGACTGGGTAATTTTGTATTATGCATCAATGCCACTCTCCTGAAGGATTTTCTCCTAAGGAAGACCTTAACCTATTTTGCTTGTCCTTACTGCTATTCTAGTTTTCTCCTTCCAGGTTAGGAATGTATACAGGTAGAAAATAATGTTATGTGGCTTTGTCCTTTGTACAAAAACTCACGATGTGTTCCTCCTTCTTCTTGCACTACCTTGAAATCAAATCAGTTGGGATTCACCGTCTCAAACTGTTCATCTTAAACATACATATAATAAATTCAATTGGGGGAATTGTCTCCAAGGGATCTGTTCTCCTCCAAAGGTTACTCTTATAAAATATTGTGTAAATCTGTGTGAATATTTAAACAGAAAGACTAAGGTCATTCCTTAATAAGACCAGAAAGTTCAGACACTTTTCTGCCCTATTCTTTTCTAAGATTAAGGCTTTCAAGGGGTCAGACCACTTCCTCTTCTCTGTTTTAAATAAATCTTAAAAGAAAATATCATTAAATTGATTATATTAAAATTAGAATTTTACTCATCAAAATGTTTTACTAAGAGAACAAAAAGATAAGTCATAGACTAAAAAAACAACACACATAACTGTAAAGGGTTCATAGTAGAATATATAAAGAACTTCTACAAATCATAAGAAAAAAATAGGCAAGCTCTTGGCTGCTGTCCCCATTATCACCCACCCTTCTGTGGTTCTGGCTTCTTACAGAGAAGAATCTTGGCACTGATGAGCCTGGGTACTGCTGAGGATGGAGACTGGCACCCAGGTGTGTGCAAGCCTGTGTGTGCCCATAGAGTCAGACTCAGCTTCACTGGAACAAATATGTTTCTGAGAGAAAAATGAGGAGATCTCAGGAGCAGAAACTATACTTGAGGGAAAAAAAAAATCCTGTGACCTAGACCTCTCACTAGAACTTCGGAACAGAGAGTGAAGACTCTCAGAAATTGAATCAATGTTTATGTTTACCCAACGAAAAATATATTTATAATATAAACAGACTCAAATATACTAAGAAAAAGACTAAGAATGTCAATGAGATTTAGGGAAAAAAAAGGAAACTAAGTATGTATTGTTTACAAGAGTACAAGCTTAAGTAAAAGAATATATAAACATAAATAAAAAGATAGTAAAAGAAATATACTAATACTAACCAAAAGAAAGTTGGTGTAGTATATCATATTTATAATATATTCCTTAATACAAGAAGCATTACTGGAGAGAGAGGGACAGTTCATATTTCTAAAAGAATCTATTCTAAATTTATATGCATCTAGTAACCTCACTTCATAATATACAAAGCAAAAATTTCAGAATGAAAAGAATTGGACTAATTTGCAAACTTTGTGGAGATTTCTCTATAGATAAAAGAATAAATAGACCAAAACACAATTAGAGAGAAAAGGCATTGGCAATCTATGGCCCACAGACTGGCCACTGGGTCTTGTAACTAGAGTTTTATAGGAACATTGTCCTACCCATTCATTTACATATTGTCTCTGGCTGCTTTCATACTACAATGGCAAAGGTGAGTAGTTGGTTTGGAGACATTATGGCCTGTAAGCCTAATATATTTACTATCTGGCCCTTTAAGATATAAAGAGCAGATGAACATGAACAACAAGCTTGAATGAATTAATGTATTTAGGAAACTATATTTCAAAATGATAGAATGCTTAACCTTTTCAGGTGCACATGCAACATTTACCAATTGCCAAGCTTAAATGCATGTCTTGATAAATTTAAAAGAACTGAAATCCTATATATGGAATTGAGGTAGAAATCAGCTACAAAATGATATCTATAAAAATCCCCAAATGTTTAGAAATTAAGTAGTTTACTTCTAAATAAATTATCAGTCAAAAAGTAATTACCATGAAAATTAGAACATATTTTGAACAAATGATAATAAAAATATGATATATCCAAACTTCTGGGATGCAACTCAGCACTTCTTAGAGGAAAATGTGTAGCTTCAAATGTGTATGTTAGGAAAGAAGAATGGCTGCAAATCAGTGTGGTAAGTGTCCATTTCAAGAAGTTAGAAAGTAAAATTCAAAGAAAGTAATAACATAATAGCATAAAACAATGAAATAGAGAACAAATCAGCAATGGACAAAATCAACCAAACCACAAGTCAATTATTTGAAATGACTAGTATTATTTTTATACTTGTTTTTTAAAATATAATAAAGCAAACCCATTGGGGAAAAAATAGGCAAGAGAGTTGAACAGACACTTTACCAAAGAAGGTATCTAAATGGTCCTAAAATCCAGCCTTATCAGCTATCAGAAACACAAATTAAAACTATAATGAGATTTCCCTACACTTACCAATTTCTATAATTTGAAAAGACTGGCAATGCAATTTCACTCCTACTTATTATAAATCCAATTCCTAAATATATAATTGTCCTATTCATTCAATCGAATACTACACACTAATAAAAATTAACAAACTATTGCTGTACCTAGCAATATGGGTAACTCTCACATTCACATTGTTAAGCGAAAGAAGCCAGACAAAGGGAATTCACACTGTTTGGTTCCATTTATATAAAGTTTAAAACCCAGCAAAACTATTCTGTAGTATTAGAAGTCAGGATAGTGGTAACTTTGAAGAGGAGAGAGGAAGTATATGGTTGTTTACTGAATGACAATTCATTCAGATACCTATTTATGACTTGTGCTTTTTTCATATGTTTATTATACTTCAATAAAAAGATTAATTTTTTAAAAGTCAGAATATTTACAAATAGTATATATTACTTTTGGTAGCTCACTAGCTCAATTTTCCAATCAGAATGTTTTGTTCTATTATAAAGCTTACCTTAAGAATTCTAAGGCAGTTTATAAAGAAGTCTATAGCCAGTAGAGTTGCTAATAGGAATCAAATATTTATCTTGGTCTTCTCTGCAGCTCTTGACAATGTATACACATAGAAATGGATGGACAGATGGAGGAATGAATGGTTAGAAGCATGGAGGAGTAGTTAGAGCGTTTTTTCCAAGTCCCTCCATTAATTTTGGTGTAGAAAAAGTGACATGGTAATTTCAAGAGCAAAAAACTCTCACTCCCACCCCAACCCTCCCCAAAAAAGGCAGAAAAAATTTCTCGGGTAGATAAAATCCACCCAGATCAAGTAAGTCAGAGTTTCTAGGAGGGAGGTTTGAGCATTAGTATATATATTTTTGAAGTTCCCCAGGCGATTCTAATGTGTAGCCAGAGTTGAGAACCACTACCTCTAAGCAATTCTAAATATGGTGCTTACATTTAATTATTTTAATGCTTAACTATTTATGATATTAAACAATATGGGAATTCATGGTGATACATTTGAAGGAGGTTGTAGCACATTACTTGAACAGAGTACAGTTTGAACTTCGGAGAAACATGACATTTACTGATTGGGCTCTGTGTCTTTGACCTGTCGCTGTCACCTGGGCTGGTTCTAGGGCTGTGAGACTAATTAGACCCTTTGGAGAACTGAATTCTGTGACACTGAAATCATAAGGTTACAGGTCTGCACAAGTGTTAATGAATGATGTGCATCCTGGTGGAAGTGCAAATCTATTCCCTCACATTGTTTTCTGTTTCCACCTCTTATCATGTGACTTGACCTCAGCAACCAGACGTTCAGAGCATTTCAAAATTTACACAGTTACTGGGTTTTTTGAGAATAAGATAAGTCTGAGAAGAGATGGTAACTGAAATATATGCATCTCTTTCTCCTTGGCTCTGGTTTGTCCCACACCAACTTTGCTGGTGACCCAGAAATCCAGAGGATGATAAAAACAGGCAAGAGCTGAGGATTGTGGTGAGATCTGAAATCTCAGTATTGAGAGAAATGCTGAAAAATCACCTCAAAATTCCCAACATGGCAGTTTCTGTTGCGTGTTTTTGAGTGGCACACTAGAAGGTATATGAAATGTGTTTCAGGACTATTTTTCTAGAACCATAAATTTTAAGAATGAAAGGAACTTTTGAAATTGAATCCATTCACCTCATTTTTATAGATGAGCAAACTGGTGCCCAGAGAGGTTAAGTGACTTATCCAAACGCACAGATAGGAAAGGGGTAAAATCAGGATTAGATGCTACTTCTGACTCCCAGTTCTGAGAAACTGCCACTATAATATGCTATCTCTACTTTGTGTTTAATGCTATCCTCCCAATGTTTATGTTGCCCTAAATAAGTTTCTCAATTCCATGAAGCATTTATTTCAGTTGAGTCTTAAAAATAAAATTCTGTCTTAAAGCACTAGTCCCTACCACCTAACTATCCCTCATTCACCTACACACACATACACACACACAGTTCTGCCACCACTCATTTTCCCAGCTCCAGTACCTTGGTGTTGTGGAGTGTGAAGTTGCAGACAGGGAAGGGAAGGAGGCTCTAGGAGCAGGCAGGCACCTGATCATGGGGTGGGAGGAGATCAGAAGGAGTGTGAAGAAATTTTGGCAGTTGTCTAAGTCATAATGGTTGTGTGGAAGATATGAAGGGGACAAAACTAGATGTGAAAATTAGAAGGCTGATTTAGTGGTCAAGATAATAATGAGATGAATTGAAGAATTTAGAGATGACATTGACAAAATTTGATTGGATATGAGACAGGAAGGAGGAGAGTCAAGGATGGCCTGCTACCTCATAAATGGTCACCATGGGAAAATGAAAATGTTGAGGAAGAAAGGATAAGTTCACTCTGGGACATGTTGAACTTGACATACAGTTGTTTGGCAGAGTGTTGGATATATAGCAGCATGATGCTCAGGGGAAAGGTCTGGCTTACAGAGAGCAGACTAAGTAGAAGTGCTTCAAGGAGGCAGGCCCACAGTGCCTGAAGTGAAATAACAGGAGACAGCGTGGAGACACAGGTAGTAGTACCCAATCCTTGATCTTTGAGATCTTATATGCTGCACTAAGGAGTTTAGACTTCACCTTTCAGGTTATACGAGCCACTAAAGGATTTCAAGCAAAAGAATAAGATAAACAAATCTGATTTTTAGAGATGAATTTAGTAATCATGTGGAAGATGAACTGGAGAGATGAGAGGGTAGAGACATACAGGCAAATGAAAAGTTATTTGAGTAGAGAAGAGTAAACAAGGATTAGGGAATAATATAGTCATATTATAGCAGCAACAAAGTTGTCAGGGAGAAAAAGAATTAAGTAATATACGTAGGGATAATTCACAAATTCAAAAAATACATGTGGCAGAATAAAAAACATAGTCCTACATGAGTACCTACAGCCTTTGGCCCTCCTCCAGGCTTCTAAGTAGGGATGTGAGTCTTTGTGTTGAGAGAGTTTTGAGTGAGATAGTTCAGCTACCAAGCTGTGAAAAGTGGTAGATTGTTTTTTAGGAAATGGATGAGTGAAGAGGCTTTTAGACCATTTTCTCATGTGTCATACTAGTTAATCACCCTTAGGTATTTGGGGGTAGACCACAGTAATGATTTCCGTTACTTTTCCAACTGTTTTCTTAGTGAATGCTATATTGGGCAAAGATAGTGCCTCAGGTGGGTCAGGTGCATCCAGGTTACATTTACACTGAGAATAAGACTTGGTGATAAATCAAACGTGGAAGTTGATAAAAAGGGAGTCCAAGATGACTCCAGCACTGATGTCGGAAGTCTGGTGAGGATTCCTACCAAAGAGACATAATGGCTCAGGAATGGGGAAATCACAGCACGTTCCATTTTGATTACGTGGAGTTTGAGGTGTTTGAGGGACAGCCACATGGGGAAGCCCAGAAGATAGTCATCACTCTTCCATGACTGGAGCTCAAGTGATAGCCCTGGGCTGGACATGGAGACTTGAGATTCACTGACATTTTTGTGGATTTTGTGGCAATTGAATATATATTTAATATATAATATTTAAATATAATGTTTACTATTATATTAATGACAAAGTATTAAATGTAATATTTCATATATATTTAATTTCCATAACATACATTATATACATATACTATATATAGTATATATATATATACTATATATATAATGTACATGGCTAAGGAAAATGAGAAGGTCAAGAACAGGACTGAGGGTAACGTTTTATGTAAGGGATGGTCTGAGAAATAGGAACTATCAAAAGAAGCTGAGTAGGCATAACCAAATGTGTGGGAGAAAATCCAGGAAAGCAGGTGTCACAGAGCCCAAGGGAGGAAAGAATTTTAAGGCAGAGGGAGTGGTCGTCAGAGTCAAATGTCACAGAGAAGTGAAGTTAAGGACGTAGTCACTGGCTTTAGCAGTTAGGGGGTGATTTACCCTCAGCAAAGGCAACTTCAGGGGGATAGTGGGAAAAGAATCCTGATGGCAGTGCAGAGAGGAAAGAACAAATGAGGGATGAGAACAGAATACTATTTTAAGAAGCTAGTTTGTGAAGGAGCAGGAGGATATAGAATGACATCAAAGTAGCAAAATATAAAAAAAAAGGGAGGCATTTTGTTGGGGTGTTTTTGTCATTTATTTTGAAAGTGGTTGAGATTAGAGTATATTTATAAACCAAGGGCATATTAAATTTATAGGACCGTTGAATTTTGTAGAAACAGAGTCCCAGAGAAGGGAAGAAAGATAGGATGTAGCACATCCTTTCAGAGTTTGTACTTCTACTTAGACCAGAGCGGTGAGGCGGAGGGTTACACATGACCAGACGGTGGGTGGAAGGGTTGGGGTAAACGAAGGGAGTTCATAACAGATGGCAGTAAAGAGATAACAGGAACTGATATTCTGAAGTCCATAGTCCAAATGAGTAATAGGGCATAATTTCCTTCAACAAACAAAGTGGGGCATTTGCAAACCTACTGGGCTCTGTGCCAGGGACTAGCTCTCATAAGATGAAGAAGATGTCATGTATCTCACAGTCCTCTCTGGTACCCACCTCAAAAACTACTTAGCTTTTGTCCTTGCCTCTCTTCCCAACTCCCTTTCCTTTTTCTTCTGTTTTTTTTCCCCTCTCCTGTATGTATCTCTCCTCTCTCTTCTACCTTTTCCATGGCCTCTCTCTTCCTCTTCTTTTCCTGCCTCCCTTATTTGCACACACACACCTCTTGACACCATCTGGTCTCTCTCTCTTCCCCCCTCCCTCAAACTAACCAAAACAAGGAAACAAAGTCAGCTTTTAGTTTTTATTTATCAAATAAACCTTTGTTTCCTGTGTTTAATTTTTTTAAACAAACAAGTTGAAATGTTTATACTTCTTTCTCTAGAGGTGTACAAGAGTCTCAGTTAGCTTTGTTCTGTTGGTTAATGACTCTTGGTAAACTAAACCTCCCCCAGCCTTTGTCAGGGCCCATGGGGAAGGAAGCAAAATGTTTCATCTGCAACAGACATGATGTTTATTTTACACACACTGTTGACTCTATGAGAAAGAAAGGACTTAAATGTGATAGCCTTAAAGAAAACAATGTTTTGGGAGTCTGTATGTCATTATATTGGCAAAGAAAACATAAAGAACAGGGGGAAAAATCATATCAATGCCCATACTTTCAGAGTATAAGAAAGAAATTTCTGGCCAAAGAATACTGGTTGCATCTGGAAATCTCATGCTGTCTGTTGCTAGCCAAGAAAATCAGTGTCGTTTTCTTTCCCCTGACCTGGCAACGAACAGAATTGAAGGCCCCATGTTGCCCTGGTAACAGCAGATGACACCACACTACTCAGCCACACACGGCACTAGGGTCCTGACTCTAGTCATGGAATCTCAGGATCAAACTCACAGCTGGATTTGACACTGACTTTGGCTTCATTAGCTGACTTAGAGCCACAAGTTTTCCACTGTGCTTCAGCAGAATGAATCCTTGGCACTGATAATTTCTGTTGAGAGTAAATACATAAACATTGCACCCATTGTTGAATTCTGAGCCCAGTCTGCCAGCAGCCTAACATCGTTGATCATTAAATTTAGAACTAGTGCTCAAGTTTAATGACTTCTAAACAACACCTCCAATTATAAACTTCTTGCTAAATGTCTTGACTTGTTCTTTATAAAGAAATCTTTAATAAAGTTTTTAAAACTGTTTTACTTTTTATAAAAGGAAAATTAGTGGTGGAGAGAAAGACTCGTTAGAGAGCACTGAGGGATGAAGCTGGGAAGGGCCCCAGAAGTTCAGGCTCAGGTTCCCCAAAATTCAGGCCAAACAAAGTAATTACTTCCATAGGTATGACGTCATTGGTATATAAAGGCATAAAATTGATTCCCTCCCCAGTTTGATCATTCTTGAGAGTGGAAACCAAGTCCCTATGCAGTTTACTTGGTCAGTTTGATAGGACTAGAATTACTTTCACAAAGGGTAAGGCTCTCCTTGCATCTAGTTTAGGATGGTTTTCTTTTACATAAATAATTTTTGCTGGCTAACTTAGCTTTTCTCTCACTTTCCCCCCGTTTCTCTCTCCTACTTACATTTCTCAGGACAAATGTTGCCTTTCACTTCACTGCCAGCCCCTCTCAACCTCAGGTAAGTGAAGCGTTTCAAGATTATCATGATTCTACCTGCTGACATTACCCAAAAAAACCCATAGTAATAGGTAGAGTCAGCATGCGGTATTGGCCTTGACCTTTCACAACTTGAGATATATTTGTATTGTTGGAATGTCATTCATATTACTTGGATTTTAGACACAACATTCAATCTTATCCCCTTAATTGGTATGAAATGGGAGGCATGACATCTGTTGGCAGATGTTCCTTGGCTCAACTTTTAGCAAATTGTGCACCTGTTATGCACCAAGGATGATATTAGACTGTACTAGGTGCTGGAGATAAGAGGTGAAGAAGAAGGAGATGTAACTTCTGCCTTCATGCACCTTAGTATCAAAACGGGGAGAGACAGGAGCAGAAGGCTAAACACACAACAGATACACAAATAATTGACTGGGAAATACGACAATAATGAGACAGATTTTAATTTCTAGAGTGTTATGGGTAGAACAAATTAGTTTCTTCTGTCATAAAGAGAGAGCAGGCATGCTGACATTAGAATTAGATATTTGTGCTGTGCTCTCCATTAAACCATAATCATAAGTAGAATAAATACATGAAAACCTTAAGCTGCTTTTCCATGGACACTTCTAGCTACCTTCCTTTTTTCTTTCATAGCTTCTAAAAGAGTTAAGTCTATGCAATAGCAGGCTTATCACAGATTTATTTAATGTCCTGATATTTATTGTGAATCTTCTGCAGGCTATAATACAGCTTAGGTCATGAATGGCTATTTAAGTTTTACATTGGATATATTAAAACTGGGATTAACACAATACATGGATACCGTTGATAATCTATTACAAGCACTTATGTGCTGGTAAATATTTAACAACCAGTTCCCAGAGAGAACCCCCTGATTTGTAGCATTTGCCCATTTCTGTAGTGTAAATATCTCCATTACGGCCAATCTTAAACTGCCAACATGATGCCCCTTGAATACAGAGTTGGGACGAGGGTGCACAATCAGCTCCCCAAACCTGTGTGAGCCAACTCCCATGAGTCTTAAAACTTAAGATTCCCCATCAGTAAAGGCCTCTACAGTGCATAAATACTGCCACCCAGTGACAAAAGAGAACAACAGGCCCATATGGATTGCCATCAACATTTATTGGCCACTTAATTCATGAAATATGTGAAAGCACTTGTTGCTAGGTGCAATGGGAGATATTTAAAAAGGGAGGGAAAAACTTCCATCCCAACTACCGAAAGAGTATAACCTAATAGTGGTGTACAGAGCTATAGTAAATATGGTAACTAACTGAATGTTGAAATGCACTCTCAGTGTGTAGGAAATCAGTGATGAGGGGCACCTGTGTGGCTCAGGCAGTTAAGTGTCCGACTTTGGCTCAGGTCATAATCTCATGGTTCACAAGTTTGAGCCCCACAGTGAGCTCTGTACTGACAGCTCAGAACCTGGAGCCTGCTTCAGATTCTGGCTCCTTCTCTCTCTGCCACCTCCCCCGCTTGTGCTCTGTCTCTCTGTCTCAAAAATAAATAAACATTTAAAAAATTAAAAATAAAGAAAATCAGTGATGATTACATATTATGGCTTTCTCTTATTTTAAACATGTATGTAAATATGAAATTCAAAGTAGTTTGTATATAAATCCCAAACTAGAGTAAAACATACTTAGAACAAACTAATAAAACAAAATAGATATTATTTGATATCTATGAAAGTTTTACTTTACTATTAACAGTTCCCATTTTGACCTAGATTTTATATCCTTTTCAACTGTAGGAAAGATTTTCTATTTATATAAAATCACCCAAACGATTGCACATTCTCACCGAACCTTCATTATCAGATAGAAGCAGGTTATAGAAACTGGATAGGTAATGAAGAGCCAAGATAGTGATTTGTGGCCTAAATTCCAGCCATTGCTTTGGGTACTTGTCATTTGCTTCTTTCTGATTAAAGTCAATTCTCGAGGTAAGGGTCAAAAGCATTTATTTGGGGTTTATGGTAATTTAGAGCTAAAGAAGTTTGATAATATTTTGGCAAAAAGATAAAGCTTCAGTAGATGTCTAATTTTTGCACAAAACCAGCTCCTATAATAAAAAAGAATAGATGTGATACTCATTATTGCTAACAGTAATCATAGCAATGCTCTTAGGTTACAAAGTTTGGCTTCCTTAAGAATCAAGAGCACCTCTTGGGAATTCCAGAGCATTTGCCTTTGGAAGACCTCCATATTATATGTATTGAATCAGGCTCCAAAATGAAAGGTCAAAATCAAGTGTGTTCTTGGGAGTGTTGCCATCTGTGACAAGGTATGAACAGACTTCCAAACAGCAGTGTTAATGACACTCCTTAATCTTGAGGTTATTTTTTTCCCCTCTCAGAAGTCTTTGGATTATTGAAAAACATTCTATTTTTATTCTCTGGTTCTCAGAATAAGGTTAGTAAAGAGGATGTTAGAATTCAAAATTAAGTTTTAACATATTTTGCCTCTCCTTTAAACTGATAGATTTGGGGCACCTGGGTGGCTCAGTCGGTTAAGTGTCCAACTTCGGTTTAGATCATGATCTCAAGGTTCATGAATTTGAGCCCCATATTGGGCTCTGTGCTGACAACACAGAGCCTGCTTCAGATCCTCTGTGCCCCTCTTCTCTGCCCTTTCCCCGCTCTCTCTCCGTCTCTCTCTCTCTCTGTCTCAAAAACAAATAAACATTAAAATAAACTGATAGATTTATTAGAGTCCTAGGATACTGGGCTTGTTTTAGTTGATGTCCTCAAAATCTTAACCAGGTATTTAATGTCAAGCTTGTCAACCAGTTACCACATTTATAATTATTGGACAAATCCTCTTTTGTCATTTATTAGCAACATGTTTAAAGGTCAGAGTTAATAAATAGTGGATTCATAATCTAATCTAGGTAAGTGGTATAACTTCTATTATAAATGTTTCCTGATTCTGACGATATCTGAGAAATACTTTCAAAGATATCTCAGCCTGCTCAAAATTGTGAACATATTTCAGGGGGCTAGATGTAGTGCTTGATCTTTGGATGGAAATACTATCTTTCTATATTTCAGCCAGGAAACAGATTCTTCGGCAAGAAGTCTAGGGGCCCAGTGGGTCTAGTGGTAATTTTTGCCTATAAGAAGGTAGTTAAGAATCTTGAAGAACCAGCTTATCTGCTTTTCAAAGTGAGCTTCCTGTTTCAAAATGATCCCACAGAAGTAAATCTTAGATCAGGTTACATCTTGAATATCTCTAGTTCAAAGGGTTGGAGGGATTTTCTTAAGCAGAAACTGGAATGAAGTACAGCCAAGTTTAGTTCAGAAAGAAATGCTAGCAAATGAAATGACAGCATTGTCTGAAATGGCTACCTTGTTTTGTTCACTGTTGTATCCCTAATAATCTGGCGCAGAGCCCAGAGCCCTGCACAGAGCAGTTGCTCAATATGTATGAGATGGATGGCTGATGGAATGAACGAAGATTTACATCTGAACTTTGTGCTTCGTATTAGAAGGGAAACAATCCTATTCATGTAAAACTAGTTTTGAGTTCATAACTGTAAACATTTCTTAATATTAATAAATCATATCTTTTTTTCTTATTCTCAGTATTTTCTATACAAATTCCCTGATGATGTGGACTCAGTTATTATTAAAGTCAGATCTGAAATGGCTTATCCATGTTCTGTTGTTTCAGTCCAGAATATCATGGTGAGTCTTAATAACTTGTCAGTCTCAATATGGAGCATTATGTTGTCACAGGATAAATGAAAGAGAAGGGTAGGGACTGTGTTATCCTCTTACTATGTATCTCCTGCAAAACTGTGAAATAATAAAAACAGTATCTTGTGCACACAAGTGGATTGTCTGTTTAGAGACACTGATGTGGGGAGATAGAGAATAGTTGACTCCTCACCAAAATAAACAAAGGAAAGAAGGGAGGGAGGATTATGACAAAGAATAAGGAAGACCAAATTATGGGCAGTACAAGAAATATAGAAATCTATCATTTATTCTGTTTTAAAAGTCTTACTCTAGCAATGGGCCCTTTCTGTCTCAAATGTGTTAATAAAAAAATGGGAAAGATTGGAAGATTGGAAGACCATCTTTTCAGTTCACTTTTATACAAAGTGGCCTTTAGAGGACTTTAGACGACAAGGCACCAAGTTTTAGGAGGACTGTTTCATGACTTTCCTCGGAGAAAACTTTTCATGCTTTCTGGCTTAGTAAGGAACCCCTTGCTCTGTGATCCTCTGGGTGGAATGTGTGTTGTGTGCAGTATGGCCTTAGTGATGCTTTCCTTTTTATCCCTCATGCGTGTTACAGTGCCCAGTATATGATCTTGACCACAATGTGGAATTTAATGGTGTCTATCAGTCCATGACGAAGAAAGCTGCCATCACCCTACAGGTGAGATATCACTTTGGTGGTCACTATTGTTAAAGACAATCCACAGTTTATAGTCAGATTACCTGTTGGATGAGCATTCAAAAGATACTGTCATTCACTATGTGCCTTGGATTTCTTTCCTTTATGATGGGCTTTAAAACAAAGATTCCTAGTCCTGAAATCAAAGAGCAGGTCATGGTGGACAATACTGCTCTGCCAGGTGCCCCATTCCCCTCGGGGAGTCTTGGGAACCCATGATGCAGTGGGACATATATCTGACAGATTGCTTAGAGAGGTAAGGTAAGTTGCCAAGGTACTTATCGGGGGATAAGTACATTGGCATCTTAGTGTAAAGTTTATCTGATCCATTTAAAGCAACTAAACATATTCTAATACTCTGTATACCTGTAACAGTATCCAGAAAAGGACTTCAACTCTGAACAGAATGGATAGGTTCAAAAGAATATGGACCTCATGTAAATAGCCATTTGCCCTTTTGTCATTTGTAGTTAAATTATTATTTTAATGGCAATTTTATAGAAAAAAATGATTTTCAAAGAGGTTCTGTTTCTGCCTTTAAGGTGGTATTTACTTAAGGTACCTACAACTTCATCTGTTCTCCAAGATAAGGTGATACTGTTTACTGAAGGACAAAGAATGGGGCTTTGTCGATGAAGCTTCCGACTTTTGGTGTTGGCTCTGGTCATGATCTCTCAGTCTGTGAGACCAAGCCCTGCATTAGGCTCCACACTGCTTAGGATTCTCTCCCTCCCTCCCTCTTTGCTCCTCCTATGCTCGCACTCTAGCTCTCTCAAAATAAGTAAACATTAAAAAAAAAAAGAACAAAAAATGAGGAGAAGTTAATTATGATTTAGCTATCAAATGTAAAAACTTCTATTAGGCTTTAATTTCCTAATGCCTCAGTTTTGATAATCCCACATATCTGCTTTTGTTCACTCATGAATAAGGAGACAGGGACACGGAGAAGCACATTTAGAGAAAGTCAAAGCCTGGATTCTATTGCAGGTCTCCTCACTTAAATCTTTGTATCCCTAACCTAAATTATTTAACTGTGACTGTGTGACTTTTAGGAAAGTCGTGTATCATTGGATTTTCAAATAATAAAAACTGAACATAGTGAACCTAAAACACACTAAAAATAGAGTATGTTAATTTTAAAAACATAATACATAAGTATTATTATTAAACATAGGCTGTTGACATTTTTTTTTTTTACATGGGGCCTCTTACAGTTCTAAGCACCTATGTGGGCACAAGATAGATTGAAAATAGAATACTGTATCTGTTTAATTTTTTTGGATTTAATAATTATTTTATTGTGGATAAAATCTGGATCGTAGGTATCTCAAAGTTCTTTCTAAGAAACTAGGGGCAGGAGTGAACTTTACTTTTCTTCTCTTTCATCTCTTTCTGTTCCCACCCCCACCGCCATGGACTTTCTCCCCTCCTCCTTTCTTGTTATCATAAATTGTTATGTCTTATGCAGAAGAAGGATTTTCCAGGCGAGCAGTTCTTCGTGGTATTTGTGATAAAGCCTGAAGATTATGCCTGTGGAGGATCTTTCTTTATCCAGGGTAAGAGCTAGTGAGGAATGTTTGCTACGTAGAGAAACCTAATGAAATGGAAGAGAAGGGAAGCCAAAAGCTCCCCTTTGCCCCTTACTACCATCTCTAGTTCTCACCGAGGGTCATCAGCGGTAACTTGCAAAGCAGTCTGAGAGATCTTTGGGGGGAAAAAAAACAACGTAGGGAAGAAAATGATAAATCTCAAAGAATTACTGATACTACAAAATGTCATTTAGTGTACTACATCTTTTCAAAGACTTGGTCTCGTCAGACCACACAAGGTATATTCACTCCGTTGGCCTTTTACTCAATAAATATTTGCTGTTGTGAAATAATGATTTTATGTAGCATATCAGGGTCCATTTTCTAAGACTGGTTTGGTAGCCAGCAATAATGGAGCCACTTGTGTTAATGAGTAGTCCTCATTTCCACAAGGACATACAAGGAAAATTCAGAATTCTCAATTTCAGTTGCCAAAATTTTACCTTGCAAGATGGTAAGAAAACAAAGCAGGACAATTTATCTCAATGATAGGGAGTGTGTGTACTACTCTTAGGCATAGTACAAATGTTTATGGGTAACTACCCAGTCACTACTATGGAAATGCAAGAGGTTGTTGATTGAAAACACAGACCCCCAGCAGCTGATTAGCCACATGTGATCAACACAGACGGTATTTACTGTTCACTATAATATGGTTCTCTCGCCATTTAGGTGAAATGTATTCTTCATGTATTCTTTAATTTCTCGATTACCTAACTCTAGAATTTTGGGAGTATCCAATGTTCTTTGGTAAATTACAAGTCATTTTATGACTATGTAACAAAAAAAGAATTTTCACTGGCTAGAGTAATGCAAACCAAAAGACAAAACAGCTTTCTATATTTGTGGCTGTTTCCTTCAGATGTCTGTGGCATATTGAGCCACATGAATATCAGGGGATGAGTCAAGCTTTCTTTACTCAAGAAGAGAGGCTACAGTCTCATTTCTTCAATACTAACAAAATGCAACCAGGCAAAGGCCAAATTGAAAGTTTAGGAAAAAGGGGTATTGGATGGTTTGCAGCCTCAGGAGTGAGGTTTTCCTCTAGTTCTTGCTAAAAGAAAATTCAACAGCTAGAGCTAATTGTGGACAGTTTTTGAACAACTGTTCAGATGAGAGGCCAAGAACCAAGTATCTGATCTATTTTACCATGTTCTTTTTTTACCAGAAAAGGAGAACCAAACCTGGAATCTACAACGAGCAAAGAACCTTAAAGTGACCATTGTTCCTTCCATTAAAGGTCAGTATTGGCTCTAGGATTCCATTGAAAGATTTCTATGTCAGGAAGTCAATCGTATACTTCAATACTAATGTCAGCCTTCCAGAGAAACATCATAAGAAAACTAATATTTACCCTAAATTAGAAGAGAGAATCAAAGCATGTTGTTAAATCTCTTCTAGAAAGAAAGGGAACTCAATGAAGTTGTAGACAGGAAGTCCCTTCCTGGCTTCCATTGGGAAGTCATCACTGTGAAAGGTAGCCATTTGTGGAGAACGTCTGGATGACCTCCAGTAGCTTTGCTGCTTTGAATGGAAATATATTAGGACTTAAGAGTGGATGTGATGGAGATGAGCCCTTGAAGCCATCCTGTCCCAAACTTTTTTCCTGAGGACACTCTGACCAAAGTTGTTTCTCTTCCCTCAGAAACTGTTTATGTGAAATCCATCCTCCTCAGTTTCCTCATCTTCTTCTCCTTCTACTTGGGATGCCTACTTATTGCGTTTGTTCATTATATCAGGTAGGTCAAGAGGATCAAGAAATGTTAACCCCCTCTGCCTGTCTCTGCATGGTGATTAGAGCATTAGGCTTTGGAGCCATATTAATCAAATTCAGCTCTACCTCAACCACTAACTGTGTGACCTTGGAGTAGTTACTTAACCTCTCTGTGCTTCAGTTTCCTCCTCCTCAAAATCAGATAATAATTTATATCATAGAATTGTATAGCTGCAGTGCTTACGTCACTGCACAGAGTGAGTGCTGTTTAGAGGATTATTTTCATAGTTAATAAAACCTCAACAGAAAGACACCTTTGGTATTTTTTGGACCAGGAAATACTGTAAATCCTATGGAGTGTAGGAAATGAGGAGTTCTTCCTAATATGGAGATTTAGGAACAGCTTTAAATATTCCATCAACTAGTAAAATTAATGTCTAAAATAAATCTTGAGGTATAATAAACAGCAGGAGTGATGTGCTTTGACACTGCATTACCAGGTGCTTTCTTACTATTATAGCATCAAGTTTCTAGTAAAATGTCCCTTGAGGAAAAAAAAAGGAAATGATTATATTGTAATTTGACTAAGACAATTTCCCTTCCCAAGAGATTAGAGCCTCTAGTAAGAAGAGCTTCAGTTTCTCCTGGCATCTCTGAGCAGCCCTGAACACTGAGAATTCTGTACTTTGTTGTGGTCTCTGTGAAGCAGCTACAAAAGAATGGCAGAAGGCCTACAATAAACAAATGTTCTTTCCCCTCTTGAACATGTGAAGAAAACAAACTCAGCCCAGTGTTTTCAGACTATTGGGCAAGTTAATAGCATCAGTAGAAAAAAATAATTCTCTTCTGTGGCTTTTATAAAGCTTTCCAGTTGAGAAACTGGATTTTAAAACCCTGGGATTACGACTGGCCATATCTAAGAACAATTTGGGCATCAAAATGCTTAAGGAGAATAATGAATTATAAACCATTGAGAAAAGTAGAAATTCATGAATCCATATTGATGAAGGAAGGAAGGAAGAAAGGAGAGAAGCAAGGACCTAAATATCTCCAGATACAAATCCAAAGTCACTAAAACAGGTACACACTGGGGAAGGGAGCCTAGTAAATGCTGACTGTATAAGGGAGGACTTGTGGCTACATAAGACGGCCAAAAGCTGACTGGAAAATATGGAGGGAGTGCTGGAATTGGAAAATCATCATCTTGCATAGATCAGGTTAAGAATGATCAGTGGATACTAAAACTAAGAGGAAAATCTGATGAGAATCAAAATATGTGCATGGCCATGAAGTGTATCCCCAGGAGTTGCTTAGTTGTTCTAAGGGAAAACATAGTAACTATTCATTGGAGAACTCAGACAAGGATTGACTGGGTGATCAAAATTAATGTGAGCGAGGGGAAGATAAGACATTGTGCGCATCCACATGTGACAGTCTGAAGACACAGCACTACTCATGCAGTATTCCAGCCAGAAATACATATTTTGAATACAATCATGAGGAAAAATTGAACTAACCTAAATGACAAGCATTCTATTAAAATGTGTCTTCAAAGACAAAGAAAGTCTGTGGAAATGATCCAGATTGAAGGAGACTAAAGACATATGGGCAGCTAAAGACAACACTTGGTCTCAGATTAGATTTTTTAGTAGGAAAATAGATTATAAAAGACATTATTGGGTCAATTGACAAAATTGTAATACAGACAGATTAGATAAGAGTATCTTATCGACGTTAGATTTGCTGAATTTGACAACTATACTGTGGTTAGGTGTGAGAATATCTTTATTCTTTGGAAATATTTAGGGTGCCTGGCTCACTCAGTCAGTAGAGTATGTGACTCTTGATCCTGGGGTTGTGAGTCGAGACCCACATTGGGCATAGAGCTTACTTTTTAAAAATGGAAATATTTAAGAATAAAAGTTCATGACGTATGCAACCTACTTTCAAATGGTCCCCCAAAATTATATATATAACATATATGTATATAACATATATATACATACATATATTATACACACACAGAATGATAAAGCAAATGAGGTAACATGTTACCAAGTGAACTAGATAAAGGGTATATGAGTGTTTTATATTTTATTCTTATTCTTACAACTTCTCTATAAATTTGAAATTATTTTCTAATAATTTCATAGGCAAATATATCTTGAAAGTATATACATTAGCACATTATCAGTCCACTTAATTTATTAGATCATAATCACTGACATTTAATAGGCACCATGCTGAGCCCTCTGAGCAGATTATCTCAGTTAATGCCCTATACAAGTACAAGTATTGTCACCATTTGACAGTTAAGGAAATTGAGGCACAGAGAGGTGAAGCAGTTTGACCAAAAATTCACAGCCAGTCAATGAGGGAGCTGGGATTTGCCTGGATTTCCAGGCAATGTGGCTCCAGAGCCTTACCTCTGAACCAGGCTGGTCAATACAGGTCTGGAGTGGTAAGGGCATGAGAGGGAGGGCAGTCCTGATCAAGGAGGCCAGACCAAAAGCCTGGGACCCCAGCATAGATTCGAATGGAAAAGGATCCAAAAAGCTGTCAATTTTGACTCAGATGAACTCCAATATCATGGAAAAAGAAGTTCATCTCTTCTGCCTCTCTTAGGAAGACTGCCTCTACTCCTGATGTTTTAGATTTTAGAAAACAGGATTTCACCTCTTTAGTTAGCTAGCTAGCATGCATAATCAACATACAGACCGAAAAAAAAATGTAGAGCTGGGTATCAATCTCCCTGACGTTGGCATGCAGCTACAGCAGGGAGCACAGGTTTGAAAGCTGTGGTAAAGGCTCAGTGGAAACCTCTGGCTGCCAGATTATTTTGCTATAGTCAACTGCACAAGCATAGATTCTTTCCAAATATAGAGAAAGTGAAAATTGAAATCTGGGGACATAAGAACTGTTTGGCACTCTAAATCAAATAATAGACTGAGGAAAAATGCTAACAGAACTCTTTCTCATTGAACTAAGCAGAAATACCAAAGTTTTCTACGAAACCAAATGAAACTAGTCCTGGAACATAACACCATTTGCTCGATAAGTTCTCTGTACTTTATTTACTATTAATACATATGGGATTTGTACATGCTATGAAATCAGGATGAAAATATGGATAAGAGGCATGGCCCCTGCTCTCAGGAAGCTAAGAATCCAAAGTACTGTACTGGCTTGAACCTAAACACCATCTCCTCCCATTGCCAGCCACAATCCATTCAGCAAGTCTGTAAGAAGTCACTACAATAAATGTGCAGACCCTGGGCCAAACACTGGATACACATTCTCTTTCTTATTTCTCTCAACCACCCTACCAGACATTGAGTTCAAACCGCACAACCCTGTGTACTCATCCCTCCCTTGATTCTTGCATTAGTTATCTATGGTCACAATAATGCTGCATAAAAATCAACCATAAAAGCTCCAATGGGATACAGCAATAAATAGTTAAGTTTACTTACAAATCTCTGGGTCAGCAGGATGACATTGCTAATGCAGACTGGGCTCAGAGGTCTCCGCTGGGTGTGGCTGTAGAGTGCAATCACCTGGCGTCGGCCAGGTGCTGGCTCTTCTAGACCAGCCTCAGCTGCACATGTCTCTCAAACTCCAGCAGGCTAGCCTTGGAGTTTTGTTGTATCTCCAAGAGAGATAGCAGAAGACTTTAAGTCCTCCTTAAGATGTAGGTTCAGAAATGGCATGATATCACTTCTCCTTTCTATTAGCACAAACAAGTGTGAAGCCAGACCAGATTCAAGAGGTGAAGACACAGACTCCACCTTTGAATTTAAGGAGCTGAATACAATATGAGGTGTAGCCATTTTGCAATCAATCTACCATAGTTCTCATTTATTACTTTCTCTTTTGCTCACTGGATACAGCTTGCCTCAGCCTAGCTTTCTAAATCATTTAACCCCTCTACTGAAGAATCTTATCAGCTCCAAAACCTACAGCAAATGTGGGTAAAGCCTATTAGTATAAACACATCATCTTTTCTTTCAGTGTTTTATTTATTTTTGAGAGAGCACATGTGGGGGAGGGGCAGAGAGAGAGAGAGAGGAGGACAGAGGATCTGAAGCGGGCTCTTCCCTGACAGAAGTGAGCCCGATGTGGGGTTTGAACTCACAAACCATGAGATCATAACCTGAGCCGGAGTCAGACACTCAACCAACTGAGCCACCCAGCTGCCCCCAAACATATCACCTTTTATGAATACATATAATTGCTTGCCACCTAATATCACTAGGATTGTTTTAAAAAGGTATTTAAACAGGTGTTGGTGAGGAAGTGGAGAAAAAGGGACCCTCAAGCACTGTTGGTGGGCATGCCATCTTGTCCAGCCACCGTGAAAAACAAGAGAGGTTCCTCAAAAAGTTAAAAATAGAATTATTCTACAACCCAGCAATTGCACTGCTAGGTATTTACCCAAAAAGGACAAAAGCACTAATTAAAGAGTATTAAGCTAAAATAAGAGAATTACAGGACAATATCCCTGATGAAACTGGCTGCAAAAATTCTCAACAAGATATTGGCAAATCGAATTCAACAGTACATTAAAAAAATTATTCACCATGATCAAGTAGGGTTCATTCTCGGGCTACAGGGCTAGTTCAATATTTGCAAATCAATCAGTATAATAAATCACATCAATAGAAGAAGGGATAAGAACCATATGATCCTGTCAATAGATGTAGAAAAAGCATTTGATAAAATACAGCATCCTTTCTTAATAAAAACTCTCAAGGAAGTTGGGATAGAAGGAACATACCTTAACATCATAATAGCCATATATGAAAGACCCACAGCTAATATCATCCTGCAGCTTTCCCTCTGAGATCAGGAACACAATGAGGATGTCCACTTTCACCACTGTTGTTCAACATAATGTTGGAAGTCCTAGCCTCAGCAATCAGACAACAAAACTAAATAAAAGGCATCCAAATTGACAAAGAAGAAGTCAAACTTTCACTCTTCACAGATAACATGATGCTGTACATGGAAACCCAAAAGACTCCACCAAAAAACTGCTAGAGCTGATACATGAATTCAGCAAAGTTGCAGGATATAAAAGCAGTGTATAGAATTCAGTTGCATTTCTATACACCAATAATGAAGCAGCAGGAAGAGATATCAAGGAATTGATCCCATTTACAATTGCACCAAAAACCATAAAATACCTAGGAATAAATCTAGCCAAAGAGGTAAAAGATCTGTATGCTTAAAACTATAGAAGCTTATAAAAGAATTTGAAGAATACACAAAGAAATGGAAAAACATTCCATGCTCATGAATTGGAAGAAAAAATATTGTTAAAATGTCAATACTACCCAAAGCAATCTACACATTCAATGCAATCCCTATCAAAATAGCACTGGCATTCTTCACAGAGCTAGAATAAACAATCCTAAAATTTATATGGAACCACAAAATACCCTGAAGATCCAAAGTAAGGTTGAAAAAGAAAACCAAGGGGCACCTGGGTGTCTCAGTCAGTTGAGCGTCTGACTTTGGCTCAGGTCATGATCTCACGGTTCGTGGGTTCGAGTCCCATGTCGGGCTCTGTGCTGGCTGCTCAGAGCCTGGAGCCTGCTTCGGATTCTGTGTCTCCCTCTCTCTGCCCCTCCCCTGCTCATGCTTTGTCTCTGTCTCTCAAAAATAAATAAACATTAAAAAAAAAAAGAAAAAGAAAAAGAAAACCAAAGCTGGAGGCATCACAATCCCAGACTTTAGCCTGTACTCTAAAGCTGTAATCATCATTGTATGGTATTGGCACAAAAACAAATAGACCAATGTAATAGAATAAAGAACCCAGAAATGGACCCAGAAATATATGGCCAACTAATCTTTGACAAAGCAGGAAAGAGTATCCAATGGAAAAAAAGACAGTCTTTTTTGCATATGGTGCTGGGAGAACTGGACAGCAACAAGCAGAAGAATGAAACTCTACCACTTTCTTACACCATACACAAAAATAAATCCAAAATGGATGAAAGACCTAAATGTGAGGCAGGAAATCATCAAAATCCTACAGGAGAAAATAGGTAGCAACTTCTTTGACCTTGGCTGTAGCAACTTCTTACTAGACATATTTCTAGAGGCAACTGAATTAAAAGCAAAAATGAACTATTGGGACATCATCAAGATAAAAACCTTCTGCACTACAAAGGAAACAATCAACAAAACTAAAAGGCAACAGATGGAATGGGAGAAGATGTTTGCAAATGACATATCAGATAAAGGGTTAGTATCCAAAATCTATAAAGAACTTACCAAAGTCAACACCCCAAAAACAAATAATCCAGTGATTAAACAGGCAGAAGACATGAATGGACACTTTCCAAATACATTCAGATGGCTAACACACACATGAAAAGATGTTCAACATACTCATCATCAGGGAAATACAAATCAAAACCACAATGAGATGCCACCTCACACCTATCAGAATGACTAGAATTAATAACTCAGGAAACAGTATATATTGGAGGGAATGTGGAGAAAGGGCAACCGTCTTACGTTGTTGGTGGGAATGCAAACTGGTGCAGCTGCTCTGGAAAATGGTGTAGAGGGTCCTCAAAAAATTAAAAATAGACCTATCCTATGACCCAGCAATTACACTACTAAGAATTTATCCAAAGGATAAAAAAATGTTGATTCAAAGGGATACATGCACCCCAATGTTTATAGCAGTGCTATCAACAATAATCAAATTATGGGAAGAGCCCAAATGTCCATCAATTGATGAATGGTTTAAGAAGATACACACACACACACACACACACACACACACACACACACACACACACTGGAATACTACTTGGCAATGAAAAAGAATGAAATCTTGCCATTTGCAACAACATGGATGGAACTAGAGGGTATTTTGCTAAGCGAAATAAGTCAGAGAAAGACTGATATCATATGATTTCACTCATATGTGGAATTTGAAAAACTTAACAGATGAACATAGGGAAGGGAAGGAAAAATAAAAACAGAGAGGGAGCAAACCATAAGAGACTCTCAACTACAGAGAACAAACTGAGAGTTGATGGGGGTGGTTGGCTGGGTTAAATGGGTGACTGCCATTAATGAGGGCACTTTTTGGGATGAGCACTTCGTGTCGTATGTAACAGATGAATCACTGGGCTCTACTCCTGAAGTCGACTACACAGTATGTTAAGTAACTTGAGAATTAAAAAATGAAATAAGATAAATTTTTTGAAAAAGAGTATTATGCTAAGTGAAATAAGTCAGCCAGAGAAAGACAAATACCATATGATTTCACTCATGTGTGGAATTTAAGAAACAAACAAATGAGCAAAGGTGGAAAAAAGAGAGAGAGACAAAGCAATAAATAGACTCTTAACTATAGAGAACAAGCTGATGGTTACCAGAAGGGAGGTGTGGGGGGGCTGATGGGTGAGATAGGTGATGGGGATTAAGGAGTGCACTTGTCATGATGAGTGCAGGGTGATGAATGGAAGTGTTGAATCACTGTACTGTATACCTGAAACTAAGAGTACACTGTATGTTAACTAACCAGAATTTAAATGAACACTAAAAAAAGGGACATATATACCCCTATGTTTATTGCAGCACTATTTACAATAGACAAATTATGGAAGCAGCCCCAGGGTCTATCCACTAATGAATGGATAAAGAAGATGGGTGTATATACACTGGAATATTATTCAGCCATAAAAAGAAATGAAACTTTGCCACTTGCAACAACATGGATGGAGCTAGAGAGTATAATGCTAAGTGAAATAAGTCAGAGAAAGACATATACTATATGATTTCACTGTTATGTGGAATTTAAGAAACAAAACAAACAAGCAAAAGACAGGGGGTGGGGAAGAAAGAAAGACAAACCAAGAAACAGACTCTTAACTTTAGATAACAAACTGATGGTTACCAGAGGGGAGGCAATTAAGGAGATGGATCAAAAAGCTGAAGGGAATTAAGAGTACACTTACTGTACTGTGATGAGCACTGACTAATGTACAGAACTGTTGAATCACTATATTGTACACCTGAAACTAATATAACACTGTATGCTAAAATTAATTAGAATTAATTAATTTTAACTAAATTAAATTAAAAACCTAATTTTTACAAAAAGGAACTTCACCAGAGCCTCATTTGCCAGCTAGAACAGTCAAGCCAAATTGTAACTGTTCTTAATAATCTGCCTGCTCGGTCAACAAATATTTAGTTACCATTTTCTATGTGCCAGGCTCTGTCCTAGCATTCAGGGATACAGTGGTGAACAAGACAGTCCAGATCCCTGCTCTAATAGAGTTTATGTTGTATAGAAGGGAAACATATAAGCAAGCAAGCAATTAATAAAGCAAATAATATCAGCTAGTGGCAGGAGGGGAAAAAAAACACTGTAACGTGAGAGGGAATGGTTGTATTGAGGAATCTACTTTAGATTTGATTTGTTCAGCAAGGAAGACATCTCAGAAGCAAGACTTTAATAGTAAGAAAGAGCTATGTGAAGATCTGGGGAGAGAGTGGCCCAGGCAGAGAATAAGAGCAAAGGCCCTGGGGTGCCTGGGTGGCTCAATCAGTTGAGCATTCGACTTGGGCTCAGGTCACAATCTCACTGCTGGTGGGCCCATGCTCTGTGTAGGGCTCTGTGCTGTCAGCTCCAGAACCTGGCGCCTGCTTCGGATTCTGTGTCCCCCTCTCTCTCTGCCCCTCCCCCACTTGCTCTCTGTCTCTCTCTCTCTCTCTCTCTCTCTCTCTCTCAAAAATTGGCTCAGTCGGTTAAGCAGCCCACTTCGGCTCAGGTCATGATCTCTCAGTTCGTGGGTTCAAGCTCCACATTGGGCTCTGTGCTAACAGCTTGGAGCCTGGAGCCTGCTTCAGAATCTGTGTCTCCCTCTTTCTCTGCCCCTCCCCTGCTCATGCTCTGTGTCTCAAAAATAAATAAACGTTAAAAAAATTAAAAAAGAAAGAAAGAAAGAAGGAAAGAAAGAAAGACAGACAGACAGAAAGAAAGAAAGAAAGAAAGAAAGAAAGAAAGAAAGAAAGAAAGAAAGAAAAAGAGCAAAGGCCTTGAGGCAGGGATGAGTTTGCTGTGTCTAGGAACAAAAGAGGTATAAGGAGAAGTTCTTCCACCAAACATACCAGGATCAGGGGTGAGCAATCTCTAGAGTCTCTGTCTGGAAGTAAGTAAGAGCATGTACCAAAGCACAAACACGTCTAGTCCCTAATTTTCCTCCTCCCTGACTCCAACCTCACATCCAAAAGGGAGGCTTATTTTGCAAGAAGATGGTGTTTCACACATTAATGTTTGATAGATGTTCCCAAATGATATACCTGGCTTTTTTGGTAATATTTTTATTGAGATATAATTCACAGACCATAAAATTCACCCTTTTAAAGTATACAGTTCAATGGCTTTTAGTATATTCACAGTTGCACAACCATCACCACTATCTAATTTTCATCACCTCCAAAAAGAAACCCTGAGTTCATCAAGATTACAGGACACAAGATCAATATACAAAAGCCAATTTTATTTCTATACAATGGCCATGAATAATCCAAGCGTGAAATTAAGAAAATTCCATTTACAATAGGATCAAAAATAATAAAATATTTAAGAATAAATTTAACAAATTAAATATAAGACTTGTATATTAAAAATGACAAAATATCCTTGAAAGAAATTAAAGAGGACCTAAGTAAATAGAAAGACATCCCATGTTCATGGTTTGGAAGATTTAATATAGTTAAGATGGTGTAGTAAAATAATGCCCCCCAAAAGTGTCCACATCCTAATATCTAGAACCTGTGAATATGTTACTTTACATGGCAAAAGAGATGTGATAAAGTTATGGAGATTGCTTTGAATTATCCATGTGGGTATAATCTAATCACAGGGGTCTTTGTAAGAGGGAGGCAAGAGTGTGGAGGGCAGAAGGAGGAGATGTGATGACAGAAGCAGAGCTGGAGCAATACACTTTGAAGATGGAGGAAAGGGCCATGAATACAGGAATGCACGCAGCCTCCAGGAGCTACAAAAGGCAAGGGAAAGGGTGGCATCTCCTAGAAGGAATGCAGCCCTGCTTGTTACCTTCATTTTAGCCACAGAAGATGCATTTTGGAAATCTGACACCCAGAACTGTAAGATAATTATTTGTATTGTTTTAAGCCACTATCTTTGAGATAATTTGACAGCAACAATAGACACCAAAACACATAGCAACACTCCCCATATGGATCTACAGATTCAAAATAACCCCTATCAAACTCCCAGCTGACTTTCTTACAGAAACTGACAAACCGATCCTAAAATTCATATGGAAATGCAAG
>CM053573.1:56155477-56209785 GCA_028646485.1 Cryptoprocta ferox
GGGGACAGAGACAGCAAAAGTCTGTGGGCAGTCTAAAAGCATACAACCAGCCAAGAGGAGAGATAAGAATATGCTACGGTAAAGATATCTGGATGGCAGCAGAAAAGAAGGAGAAGCAAAGAAAAAAGGAAAAGAAAAAAAACAAAGACAACTCCCCTGTGCGGATGGGCGTGGTCTGGCGTCCCGTCAGGTCTCGGGGGCTGCTCTCTCCGAGGACCCGCCTTGGTGGTTGCGGGGAGAAGTATGGCGCTGCCTCAAAGTTTTGCCGGAACCAAGCGTTGTAACCGCCCTTCTGAGTCCGATCTCCCTGTGCTGCGGGCGAGCCAAACTGTATTCTCCAAGCTCCGCCTCACTTCCGAATCCCAGTCCGCGCAGTTCAACACCGTCACCGGGGATGAGATGCGTTCCCGCTGGTGGCTGGCCTCCCGGTCCGGCTTGCGCCGCCCTTTTTGCGGAGCCGCCGTCGCCGCCGCCGCCGCTTTTCAAGGCGCCTTTCTTGGCGGTGCCGCCCCCGCTTTTTGCACCGCCGCCGCCGCCTTTATCTGTGCCGCAGCCACTCCCGGTGCAGCTTGGAGTGGATGCCACTGCCGCTGCGCCCAAGGAAGGATTCGCCGGCCAGATGGGACGGATTTCTCTCCCGGCGCTCGGCAGTTATATATGGGGAGACGGGCGAGTTTTTCCTCCCTTAGAGATGGTTCTATGTGCGTTTTCCGTCTCTCTTTCTCTTCCCCTGGTGTCTCCAGGGCACAGCACGCTCTCCCTGTCTTGGGCTGGGGCTCCTTACCCCTGCACCACCGGGACCCGCTCGTCCCCTAATTTCCCAGATCACAGTCACTCACTCAGGCATCTTTGATGCTGTCTTCTTTCTGGCATCTGTTTCTTCTTTCCCCCACTTGCAAATCCGAGTTTTATCCCTTCAGTCCTTCTCAGTTCAATCCATGCGGGCGTGCGCGGATTACAGAGCTCCCTGCTTCTCTGCCATCTTGCCTGCTCCTCCCAGGATATTCTTTTCAACAAATGTGTTGAGACAACTGAGTATTCACGTGAAAAAAAACCTTTACCCCTACCTCACACCATATGAAAAAATTAACTCAGAACAGAGCAAAGATTTAAATAAAGAAGCTAAATCTATAAAACTCTGAGAAGAAAACCTGGGTGTAAATCTCTGTGACCCTGAATTAGGCAACAGTTTCTTAGATATGACACCAGAAGGACATGTAACAGAAGGAAAAAAATAGATAAAAATGACTTCATCAAAATTAAAATTTTTACACTTTTAAAGGATACTATCAAGGAAGTGAAAATACATCACACAAAATTGGAGAAAAGGTTTGCAACTCATATATCTGGTAAGAGTCTAGTATCCACACCATATAAAGAATTCTTACAAGGCAATGGTACAAAATAAATAAATAAATGAAATGGGCAAAGAGTTTGAATAAATATTTATCCAAAGAAGATCTACAACTGGCTAATAACCAAAATAAATAAATAAATAAATAAATAAATAAATAAATAAATAAAAGCCTGGGTGGCTCAGTCAGTTAAGTGTCCGACCTCAGCTCAGGTCATGATCTCGTTGTTCGTGAGTTCACGCCCCGTGTCAAGCTCTGTGATGATAGCTCAGAGCCTGAAGCCTGCTTTGGATTCTGTGTCTCCCTCTCTCTCTGCCTCTCCCCCGCTCACACTCTGTCTCTGTCTCTCTGTCTCTCTCTCTCAAAAATAAATAAACATTTAAAAAAAAATACAAGTGGCCAATAGCCATATGAAAAGATGTTCAACATCATTAGCTATCAGGGAAATGAAAATCAAGAAAACAATGAGATATCAACTCTTATCCACTAGGCTAGCTATAATATTTTTTTAATGGAAAACAACAAGAGTTGGCAATGATGTGGAGAAATTGAAACCCCATACATTGCTAGTAGGAACATAAAATAGTTCCTGCTATAAAGCTGCTGTGGAAAAGTTTGGGGGAAAAAACACACACACAACAGTTACCTCATCTTAGCACTTCTATACCTAGGTGTATACCCAAGAGAATTTAACACATATATACCCAGAAAAACTTGTACGTAAATGTTCATAGCAGTGTTATTCATGATAGCCAAAAAGTGGAAATAATCAAATGTCCACCAAATGTAAACAAATAAATTAAACATGGTGTATTCATACAAAGGAATATTATTGAGGGGTGCCTGGGTGGCTCACTCAAGTGTCCAACTTTGGCTCAGGTCATGCTCTTGTGGTTAGTGGGCTCTGGCCCCACATCGGGCTCCGAGCTGACAGCTCAGAGCCTGGAGCCTCCAGATTCTGTGTCTCCCTCTCTCTCTGCCCCACCCCACTTACACTCTGTCTCTCTCTCTCTCTCTCTCTCTCTCTCAAAAATAAATAGACATTAAATTTTTCTAATAAATAATAAATAAAACAAAGGAATATTATTTATTCATAAAAGACCAAAGTATTGATTCATGCTACCACATAGATGAACCAGAAGCCAGTCAAAAAAGACCACATATAGTATGATTCCATTTATATGAAGTTTTCTGAATAGACAAATTTACAGACACAGAAAGTAGATCCGTGGTTGTCAGAAAGTGTAGGAGTGGGGAATGGGAGTGACTGCTAATGGGTTTTAAATTTCTTGGTGAGGGTGGTGGTGATGAAAATGTTCTGGTTGCACAGTTTTCTGAACATATTTAAAAAATGCATTGAAATGTGCACAGTAGAGGATGAATTTTATGATGTATGAATTATCTGAAAATAAATGCATCTGAAAATAAATAAATGAATTTATGTATGTATGTACATGCCTAGGAGTGGAATTGCTGGGTTAGATGGTAAGTCTATGTTTAAGTTTCGAGTTTTTCAAAGTGGCTGTTCCATGTTACAATCCTGCCAGCAACATATCAGAGTTCCAATTTCTCCACATGCAAAGGCTCGTTTTTAAGAGATCCTAGCAGACAAATCTGCAACAAAGTCTAGAAGGAACAAATGTAAAATGTAAGGATTTTCAACGGTCTTAGGAGCATGTGTATGTGCTTGTTTACAGATTTCAAAGAAAATCCATTGATGGAAGCTTTGGTTCCAGTGATGGTAAGAAAAGTCAATTCTAATGAGATAGAGTGTGTGGCAACATTCCATTTGGTACTTCTTTTGTCTCTCTTTCATAACTTCCAAACCCTCCTTGGTTCCTATCCCACAAATTAATCTAACAGGCAGCCTTTCTAGAGAAAGCAGAGCAGGTGAGAACCAGTTTTAAGAGTTGACAGTACTGAGATATGGAGCTCATATTAAGAACCTGTGGTTAGAGTGTCCATAGCTCATTTATCAGCCATGCATCTTCTTGAAAAGTTTAATCTTTTATAGGATGTAAGTTGTTCACACCTATTTCATCCCAAAGCTGACTTGTGAACAATAATTATTTATTGTCTCAACTCTAATACAGAGTTCACTTTTCCCAATTGAAATAGAGGCTTTTTTTTTGTTCAAGTAGCTAAAAAGCTGAAATATTTGAGAATAACAAGTGTAGTAACTTTGAGAAATCCAGAATAATTGATTATCTGACCATTGTAATATGCCCTTTCCTCCATTCTGATAATTTACACAGAGAAACTCAGTTAACTAATCTTTTATAAAATTTTTTAAAAAATTAAATGTCCTTATTTTTTTAAATCAAGAAGTAATTGACATGTAACGTTGTATAAGTTTCGAGTGTACAACACAATGATGCAGTATTTATATATATTGCAAAATGATTACCAGGATTAAGTCTAGTTAACATCGATCACCACATAGTTACAAATTTTTTCTTGTGATGAGTACTTTTAAGATTTACTCTCTTGGTGAGGGCGGCACGTGGGTGGTTCAGTAGGTTAAGCGTCTGACTTGGGCTCAGGTCATGATCTTGCGGTTTGTGGGTTCAAGCCCCGCATCGGGCTCTGTGCTGACAGCTCAGAGCCTGGAACATGCTTCGGAGTCTGTGTCTTTCTCTCTGCCCCTTCCCTACTCACGCTCTGGCTCTCTCTGCTTGTCTCTCAAAAATAAATATTAAAAAAAATCTACACTCTTAGGAACTTCTAAATATACAATATAGTGACCAGGCTGTACCTTATATCCCCAGGACTTAGTTATTTTATAAATGGAGATTTACACCTTCTGTAAATATCTTCATTTTTATTTTTTTATTTTTTATTAATCAATTATTTATTTATTTATTTATGTTTTATTTATTTTTGAGAGAGAGAGAGACAGCATGAGCAGGGGAGGGTCAGAGAGAGAGGGAGACACAGAATCCGAAGACAGGCTCCAGGCTCTGAGCTAGCTATCAGCACAGAGACTATTGCAGGGCTCGAACCCACAAACCACAAGATCATGACCTGAGCCGAAGCCAGACGCTCAACCGACTGAGCCACCCAGACGCCCCAAATATCTTCATTTCTAAAACGTCTAAGTCAGCTTGAGTTACTCAGTGTTCATAAGTTATTTGGCACAGAGTGATGATTTAGAAAAGGAACGATGAAATGAGACTTGATTTTTAAGTCACATGCAGCAGATGTTTAGTTTTGTGTTTTCTGTACTTAACTGAGCCCACAGAATCTTAGAAAGACACAAAGTGATCCCCTACCCCCCAACACCCACCACCAGGAACATTTCTCACTCTGCTTCTCCTGCTTTCCTTTGACTTTTGTCTTCCTCAATGTCAGCATGTTTATTTTTCCAGCCACCCAGGCACTTGGTTTTGATAACATTTGACTAGCAATATGAAAGACTATCAAAGGACACCTGCTCTAGGGTCTTTAAAATACTAAGTACTACTTTCTCTTTTATTCAAAAAATGTTTAAATGAATTTGTCTTCTCTCTGGATCTCATCCTTTTTCTTCTAGTGCTCTCCAAGTTTTGCTCTTATTTCAGGTCCCAGTTGAACTTAGAAAGCCTGATTAGTCCAATCCCATTGGTGCTCTGTGAAAGGATAGTCTGTTATGTTTATTGTATCAATGAAGTCATTTTATTATTGTGTTGATAATTAAAAGAATTTCCCTGTTCAGAAGAGTTTCTTGAACAGTGAAGTGTAGGTAGACAGAGCTGAGACTTTAGCTCAGATCATTATCCAAGATCAAGAAAGCTCTGAAAGTTAGCTAATGAGCTACAAGGACCCTTCAGATGGCAAGCAGAAGTGAATGAGCAACAAGAAGAAAGAAAGCAAGAAAGCAAGAAAGCAAGAAAGAAAGAAAGAAGAGGGAGGAAGGAAAGGAGGAAGGAAGAAAAGGGGGAGGAAGGAAGAAAGGGAGGGGGGAAGGAAGGAGGGAGAGAGGGAGAAATGAAGGGAGAAAGAGAGGAATAGGAGAGGGAAGGGAAGAAAAGAAAAGAAAAGAGGGAAGGAAAAAAAGATGGAAAGGAGGGAGAAAGGGAGGAAAGGAAAGAAGGTAAGAGTAAGATGCATCAGTTAGGATTCACGTAGCTGTAAATAACAACAAATTACATCTCAAACCACCCTTAAACAATATAGATGCTCCTCTCCCTGGAAGTTGAACAAAAGGGTGCACTTCAGGACTGAGTCTGGTGGCCCTGGTCCTTTTCCCTGCCATTCCCTTGGCTCTGCTTTACTTCCAGTACCAGTGGTGAGATGAATCATGTTGACACCCTCACCTGGTGATGTCCAAAGGGAAGGACTTTTTCAGAAGCACCCAGTAGCTGCTCTTATTTCCTTGGCATAGAGTAGATCATTTGCTTATTGTTAAACCAGTCACTACAGTGGAACAGATTTACCTACAGATCAATCAACCCTACTTACAGAACTAGGATGAGATCATCTCCCTCTAAGACTGGTGTTTCTCAAACTCAATGTTACTGACATTACAGGCCGGTTAATTATTTTGTTAGTGGGGGCTGCCCTGTACATTGTAGGATGTCTAACTGCATTCTTCACCTCGTCTTACTAGAAACCAGGAGTACCCTCCCTCCCTGTGACAACTAAAAATGTCCCTAGACATTGCCAAATGTCCTCTTGGGGGCAAAATGATCCCCCCACCCCTACCCCCAATTGGGAATCACTGACTTAAACACAGACTGCCTGAGGAAGATACCTGAACAAAATCCCAGCTTAGTTAAGAAGTAGGGAATAGGAGTGTTCACCACAAAGGACTTTGAAATAGGGAGGAAATAAGGAACCTTTGTTATGCAGATAGGCTACTGGGAGAAAAGACACATGACTGTGAGACCTAGATGTGGGAGACAAGAGCAGAGAAGATACATTCTACTCTAGGAAAGAACCTAAGCGTATCCAGGGGAGCACTGAGAAACCAGTCTGGAGCAAGAGACACAAGCAAGTGAGGGGCACTGAAACTGATGTGAGACATTCAGGGGAGGAAGATTTGCAGAGGCGCAAGGATATAAAAATGTCTTTCTCCGGGCACCTGGGTGGCTCAGTGGGTTGAGTGTCCAACTCTTGATTTCAGCTCAGGTCGTGATCCTGGAATCATGGGATTGAGCCCCTGTGTCAGGCTCCGCACTGAGCGTGGAGCCTGCTTAAGGTTCTCTCTCTTCCCCCTTCTCTGTCTGCCTCTCTCCCCTGCTTGTGCATGCTATCTCTCTCAAGATAAAAATAAAAGTAAAAAGTTAAAAAATATTTATCTTTCTCTCCCAAGGGCCAGGATCAGTGTGACTGTGGGGGCTACAGGAAGTTCAGTGGAGCTCAGAGCTACAGGAAATGCCCTGGGGGGCTGCTAATCAGAGAAAATGCTAGGAGCATTGTCTGAAAGGGATAGAGGATCTCATTAGAATTGGCATGGTGTCCACCCAAATCAGTGTGGACCTAGATATCTGAGGAGCTGGGCCTGCTGCTTTCACCTTACCTGTGCTTGAGGTAGAAGACTTGGAGCCAGGTCCCTACAGGCTGTCAAGTTGGTGGCAGCCCTGTTTTAGTTACATAACCAAAGGAAGGCTACATTTGGAACATCCATCAGCTCCTCTGTATTTGCTTTTCTCTCATTAGCCTGTCATTCTTTAAGTTCTATTTGAAAAATATTGACATTGGCTCCAATTGTGCTATAAAACAGAGATCTCTTTCATACTTCATGGGATAAAGATGGAGGTAAGTTCATGGAGCCAGGTGAAACGGAAATAGTGTTTGTAAAGAGTTTCTTGAGGCCATGAAGGCATTTTTTACTGTATTTCCCGCTCATCACTTAGTAGTGAAGACAGGGACCTCTGGGGTAGTCTGAGAGGTACTAGGAGAGGCTCTGTGCTCTAAAAACAGTTCCTCTCATAGCCCTGTCAGTGAAAATAATTCCACATTCACATCATAGTTAAAGAGCCTATTCAGAAATTCAGTCACAACTGAAGAGAAAGGTGAATGAAGTGTGTCTCACAGGCTTCTGCAACCACATGAGCTGTCAGCATGGAACCTGATGATAAGAGAGGGCTACTTTCTCAAGTGAGAGAGCTTAACAAACCTGACAAGTTGTTAGATTTAAGAACCCAATGACCAATCAGATTCTTCCCTGGATAGAGCCATTACCACAGCAGCCTCTTAGCAAAGAGCAGGGTACAGAGGGAATAAAGACAAGCAATGTGAGTTTGGAGGAGTCAAGGAGCATGGGTCACCATCTTGTTCTGTGGCAATGGGTCTCAAACTCTAGTCCTGACTCTTCTTTTTTCCAAATTTCCTTGGCTTTTCTTGCTACTTTTTCTTTGAGAGAAATTTTATTTTGGTGGTTTTCCTCATTCTCTCAACTTAAAAAAAAATACCTCCAGACTCACTTTGTTTTTTGTCTTACCCCACTGCATGTGCCATTGTGTCCCCAGAGAAGAGGAGAGGTTGAACGCTACCACAACAAGAAGATGAGGCAGGGAAAACTCTTGCAAGAGAGAATGAGCCCACTTCTTTGAGCCCAGTGGGATAGTGGGAGGAAGATGGCAGTGGGGTGGGAGTCATGAGAAAGTGAACATGACAGAGCATGACTTGTATTTCTTCCTCTCCATGCTGGAATCTAGATTGTGGCCACAGAGATTTTACCCAATTTTCCACTGGGGACTCGGGATGTCTGTGCTTCCCCCCCCCCCGCCCCGCCCTCAGGAAACATTTTCTTTAATAGATACGCTTAACATTGGTGGCAAATTTTACTAGAGTAGAAAGGCTTTGCTGTATATGGTTTATATTTAAAGCTTATTCACCTTTCTGAAGAGAGAACTTCTAAAACTAATGTGCACTGAGGAGGTGGGCCAGCGATGATACCCAGGCCATGCTCTCCTGTATACTATCCAGGTGGAGGGGGACCACCAACTAAGGCCCTTCCAGCCCCTCCCAGCAGAGAGAGTTCTAGTCGCTTTCCCACCGTTTGGTGGAGTCCAAAGGCTGGATCTTTTATATTCTAGTTGCCCTTTTATCTTTTATTTTTTTAAGTGTTTTTATTTATTGATTTTGAGAGAGACAATGCATGTGCATGTGAACAGGGGAGGGGCAGAGAGGAAGAGAGAGAATCCCATGCAGGCTCTGAGCTGTCAGCGCAGAGCCCAACTCAGGCTCAAATCCACAGACCATGAGATCATGACCTGAGCCGAGACGAAGAGTCAGACGCCCAACCAAGAGAGCTGCCCAGGTGCCCCTAGTTGCCCTTTTACTTTTTTTTAATTTTTTTTAAATTTTTAAAAATGTTTTTATTTATTTTTGAGAGAGAGAGAGCGCAGGGGAAGGTCAGAGAGAGAGGGAGACACAGAATCTGAAGACAGGCTCCAAGCCTTGAGCTAGCTGTCAGCACAGAGCCCGACGAGGGGCTGGAACCCACGAAAGTCGGACGCTTAACCAACTGAGCCACTCAGACGCCCCCCTAGTTGCCCTTTTAAACCGTGGCTTTTGTTGGTGCCCTGAGATAGACAGATCTGCTCATCGTTCCTCCCACTGTAGTTTCCATAGTGCCCTTCCTTACCATGTCTTTGTTTTTCTTGCTGTTCTATCTTTACTTGTGCAGAAGCTACTCAGGCAGCCCTTGGTTCTTCAGGAGGAATTGCTTTATAAATGGGTGTAGATTTGGTGTGCCCATGGAGGAGGTGAGCTCAATGTCTTCCCATGTCGCCATCATGGACTGGAACTCTCTCCTCAACTGTTGAGACTAGTTGCAATAGGTAGCCTATTGGCATAAAACTGAAATTTTCAAGCAGCTAGTTCACATCATTTCTGATTCCCTCTAGCTTCCAAACTCCTGAGTCCAGAGACAGAAGAAGGCAGGACAAATACAAATATGAAATCATGGAAAGATCCAAACATGCTCAAAATGAACTTTTTCTCCTCACGTTGAGCATTTAATATTAAACGCCAGCATGCAAGCATATCTTATGCAGTGTAAGTAAACAGATGGCAAAGGGCTCATGCTCAGAGGAAAAGATGCCAGAATAATTCTCTTCATTAAGATGAGCTCATTCACAACTTTATATGTTTACTTATTCACAGCCGGAACATCTTGGTCTGTCCTATAAACTGATATTTTGTGTTTAATTCTTTCTAAATACCATGCAGTTAAACATAAATATAACTCGCCTTCTGGGAGCATACTTGAAGTTTGGGAGCAAGTGTTCTGGTTTTTTGCATTCTGAGAAGGTCTTAGATGTTAGAAAAATTAACAGAATACTGTTATCCAGGGTTGGCCAATCTCATATTTAAACTGTGCCTATAAAAGTCCACAGAGTCAAAACCTCTTTATGTGTTGGCAGTTGTCTTGCCTGTGAAAATCTTGATGCTCTTATCCATCCTGGAATCGGTGATGTTGCAGATGCCTCAGAGTGAAAACGGCTAGCGACCACATCAAAATCACAGCTTGCTCAATCATGAGCCAGAGCTGAGTGCAGAAATCAGTGACACATCCAAGTCTGAACAGACCCACACAGCTGGCTTTTGCTTTTTAATGAAGTTTCACTTAAAAAAAAAAAACATCAATTGTTTTTGTTTGCTCACTAGCTTTGATTTTAGCTTTTGTGGGGTTTTTCTCCTTTGTTTACACCTACAAAAACATTGCCTCCCACAAACCATTTCAACCTCCTGCCATAACCAAACTCAAGCATTTTCTCATACTTCTACTTCTTGTGGTAGAGGGCTTCTCAGTAACATCAAAATGCCAAAATTTCTGGGTTTTATGATTTTTGTGTCATTCTTCACTTACTGTTTCTACATTTAATATTTTTAAAATTATATCTGTATAATGTAAAGATGTAGGTTAATGGTATAACTTATATCTAATATAGATCCTTTATCTACAGATTTAATCCCTATCAAAATACCAACAGTATTTTTCATAGAACTAGAATAAATAATCCTAAAATTTGTATAAAGCCACAAAAGACCCCAAAGAGCCAAAGCAGTCTTGAAAAAGAACAAAACTGGAGGGATCACAATCCCAGATTTCAAAATTCACTATAAAAGTGTAGTAATCAGGGGCACCTCGGTGGCTCAGCTGGTTAAGCCTCCAACCCTTGATTTTGGCTCAGAGTTCATGAGTTCAAGCCCCGTGTTCAGCTCTGCATTGACTGTGAGGAGCCTGTTTGGGATTCTGTCTCTCCCTCTCTCTCTCTCTCTGCTCTCCTTACTTGCACTCTCTCTCTCTCTTTCTCAAAAATAAATAAACTAACTTTAAAAAAAGCCAAAGATATGGTGATCAGAACAGTATGGTACTGGCATAAAAATAGACACACAGTTCAATGGAACAGGATTGAAAACCCACACTTTTATGGTTAATTAATCTACAGCAAAGGAGGCAAGAATATACAATGGGAAAAATATAGTCTCTTCAGCAAATAGTGTTGGGAAAGCTGGATAGCTGCATGCAAAAGAATTAAACTGGGCCATTTTCTTATACCATACACAAAAATAAACTCAAAATAGATTATATACCTAAATGTGTGACCTGAAACCATAACATTTCTAGAAGAAAACATAGGCAGTAATCTCTTTGACATCAGCCTTAGCAACATTAGTAGCTATATCTTCTCAGGCAAGGGAAACAAAAGCAAAAATAAACTATTGATACTACACCAAAATAAAAAGTTTCTGCACACCAAAGGAAACCATCAACAAAACAAAAAGACAACTTACTGAATGGGAGAAGATGCTTGCAAATGACATATCCAATAAGAAATTAATACTCAAAATATTCAACCCCCAAAAAAACAAATAACCCAAACTAAAAATGGGCAGAGGACATGAACAGACATTTCTTCAGTGAAAACATACAGATGGCCAACAGACATATGAAAAGATGCTCAAAACCACTCACTCTCAGAGAAATGCAAATCAAAACCACAATGAGATATCATCTCACACTGGTCAGAATGGCTAAAATCAAAAAGGCAAGAAATAACAAGTGTTGGTCAGGACATGGAGAAAAAGAAACCATCATGCACTGTTGGTAGGAATACAAACTGGTGCAGCCACTGTGGAAAACAGTATGGAGGTCTCTCAAAAATTAAAAAATTGGGGGTACCTGGGTGGCTCAATCAATTGAGCATGCAACCTCAGCTCAGGTCATGATCTCACGGTTGGTGGGTTCAAGCCCCACCTCAGGCTCTAAACTGTCAGTGCAGACCCTGCTTGGGATCCTCTGTCTCCCTCTCTCTCTGTCCCTCCCCCAGTTGTCCTTGCTCTCTCTCTCTCTCTCTCTCTCTCTCTCTCAAAAGTAAATAAACATAAAAAAGGGGGGGCATCTGGGTGGCTCAGTTGATTAAGCATCTGATTTTGGCTCAGGTCATGATCTCGTGGTTCATGAGTTCAAGCCCACCATCGGGCTCTGTGCTGACAGCTCAGAGCCTGGAGCCTGCTTCAGATTCTGTGTCTCCTCTCCCTCTCTGCCCCTCCCCTCCTTACACTCTGTCTCTCTCTTTCTCAAAAATAAATAAACATTAACATTTTTTAAATTTAAAAATAGAATTACAGGGGCACCTGAGTGGCTCAGTTGGTTAAGTGTCCAACTTCGGCTCAGGTCGTGATCTCACAGTTGGTGGGTTCAAGCCCCGCATCAGGCCCTGTGCTGACAACTTGCTCAGATCCTGGAGCCTGCTTCTGATTCTGTGCCTCCTTCTCTCTCTGACCCTCCCTGCTCATGCTCTGTCTCACTCTATCTCTCAAAAAATAAATAAATGTAAAAAAAAATATTTTAAAAATAGAATTACCATACAATTCAGTAATTCCACTACTGGGTGTTTATCCAAAGAAAATAAAAACACTAATTCAAAAAGATACAGGCACCCCTATGTTTCTTGCAGCATTATTTACAATAACCAAATTATGGAAGCAGCCCCAAGTTTCTGTCAGTAGATGAATGGATGAAGAAGTTGTGGGGTGTGTCTGTGTCTATACGTCTGTGTAATAGAATATTACTCAGCCATAAAAAAGAATGAAATCTTGCCATTTACAACAATATGGATGGACCTAGAGGGCATAATGCTAAGTGAAATAAGTCAGTCAGAGAAAGATAAGTACCATATGATTTCATTCATATGTGGAATTTAAGAAACAAAACAAATGAACAAAGAAAAAAGACAAAAAAAAACCAGACTTTTAAATGCAGAAAACAAACTGGTGGTTGCCAGAGGGGAGGGAGGGGTTACAGGTGAAATAGGTGATGGGGATTAAGAGTACACTTATGATAAGCACTGAGAAATGTACAGAATTGTTCAATCATGGTGTACACCTGAAACTAATATACACTGTATGTTAACTACACTTGAATTAAAAATGTTAAAAAGAGGGAGCTTACCCTTGAAAAGAGACAAATGCAGAAGACACTGAGGGAAATGACCCAATATAAAATCATTGGTAAGCAGCACCAGACAACCTAAAAAGCAAATGTTGCCCTTAGATACTTCTTTAAAGTATCAGCTTATTATAGTGGAGATGCAAATATATCACCACCTCCTTGTCTCTTTTGAAAGATATTCTTGAACACTCCATGAAAGTAACATGCTTGCTCCCAGTTATTCATATTTTGAAAGAAAAATCCCTATATTGTTTTTCAATTAAGAAGATAAGTTTTGGGGCACCTGGGTGGCTCAGTTAGTTAAGTGTCCTTGGTTTCTGCTCAGGTCATGCATGATCTCAGGGTTTGCGTATTCGAGCCCCACGTCGAGCTCTGTGCTGAAAGCACAGAGACTGCTTGGGATTCTCTCTCTCTTTCTCTCCCTCTCTCTCTCACTCTCTCTCTGCTCCTCCCACACTCATGCTCTCTCTCAAAATAAATAAAAATAAACATTAAAAAACAATAATAAATAAATAAATTGAATAAATAAAAAGAAAATAAGTTTTCACTGAAACTAATACAACGAACCACTCTCCATCCACTACCTGGAGGATTCTGGGCTAATTACTTGATCTCTCAGTGCCTCTCTTTTGTTATTTTAAAATGGTGATAGGGCACCTGGGTGGCTCAGTCTTTTAAGTGTCTGACTTCAGCTCAGGTCATGATCTCATGGCTCATGGGTTCCAGGTCTGCATTGCGCTCTGTGCTGACAGCTCAGAGCCTGGAGCCTACTTCGGATTCTGTGTCTCCCTCTCTCTCTGCCTCTACCTGCTTGTGCTCTCTTTCTCTCAAAAATAAAATAAACATTAAAAAATGTTTTTTAAATGGTGATAATAGTACTCACCTCATTGGGCTATTGAAAAATTAAAAGAGCAAATTCTTGCAAAGAAATTAAAAGGGTGTCTGACATGCAGTAAGTTCTCAATAAACATTAACCAGTAGTAATAGTAGTAGTAGTAGTAGTAGTAGTAATAGCATCAGCAACCACAGCACTAGTAACCAATGGGAGTATTAGTTATCGTAGCAGTACTAGTGGTGGTGGTCCTAGCAAGTAGTACTTGTTTTAGTCAATAGTAGCAGCAGCAAAGCTCTGTGCTGTAACTAAGGCCAAATCTGTCTGAAGACGAAGAGTCAGTCAAATTGTACACATCTCCACAGGATGTTATTATTATGCACAAAAAATTTAATACCTCATACTTAAGAGTCTGAAAACAACTTGTTTCTTTGCCTTGAAGTTGGATGAAAAGCAAATATGGTGCTGAATCCATGTTCCATATTTACGGGTGAGCCCGAGAAAGGCCAGGGAACATCTACTTTCTTGAAGTGATAAGGTATCTATCCAGGAATCTCCAGGCCTAGGAACAGTGCCAGGGAGCCTGCACTCTGAGGCCTGGGAACGACCTTGCCTGCCAGAAATGCTGCGTTAGCTAAAGACCTCACTGTCCAGCTGAGTCAGCTCTTGGCTAAGCTACCAAAAGGTGGGAGGAAGTTGAGTCTCCAAGGCCATCTCTCATCACCTGGCTAAATATTTTGAACTCAGGATTTAAATCTTTTTCTTTCTTTCTTTTTGAAGTTTATTTATTTTGAGAGAGAGCAAGAGTGTGAGCAGGGGAGGGGCAGAAAGAGAAGGAGAATCCTAAGCAGTCATGGGGCTTGAACTCATGAACCCGTGATAGTATGACCTGAGCCAAAATCAAGAGTGAGACGCTTAACCGAATGTCCCCCAGGCACCCCTTAAATCTTTTTCTTCATGAAGGAAATGAATGGATACTAAAAATAAAAAATATGATAAAACCTACAAACTGGCTTGCAGAACTGTGAATGATTTTACTGCCCACCAGTGGAAGGAAGTTTGAGAACCGGCTGAGGAGAGTTGGCTGTGACAAATGATGAACTGTTTGAGGCTTTTGGTTCCGTTGCACATGTTACGTACTGCAGCATGAGCACCAGCTGTAACAAACTGTATTTTCAGTGAAGAAAAACATTTACAGGGAGAGTATCATAGAATATCCTCAGTTATGTGTCTTCACTGAAAATATATTTCTCTGCAACAGTATACAAGACTGACCAGGTAACATACAGACCTTTCTGCCTGTAATGTGACACAAACAATCTCACTTCAGGAGGAAGATACTATATTGAAATGCCCTTTGGAGGTTGGGCCTTACAATATCCCAGATCCTTGACAAAGTTCTGGAGGCAGTAAAGAAACATTCCCAAGCATCTCTGTGTATGAGTGTAGCTCCTGGAAATATGGTAGCATGAAGACGGAGTCAGAGAAACTGCCTAGATACGCTGCTTCTTTGTGGTTTCTCCTTTCCGTGTTCAGCTCCGCTTAATCCTCAGAGGTGGATAAACGCAATAACAATATCTTGCCTAATAACCGAGGAGAAGGCTGGGAGATATTTTTCTCTGATACTGGTGGTGGCATGGCTCCAGGTGACCGCACCAGACAGAGGGATGAGTTCACTCCCTGTGCTACAAGGAGTGCTTCAGTGGAAAAGTTTGGGGAACATTCTCTTACTCAATTTTTCTCTCACTGCCAACAGACATTTGGCAACAGATACAGAAATCTCTCTCAAGATATCTCATACTCTTCCACATCCTTAGTTCAGTTTTCACCATTTATTGCTCCAAGGAGTGCAGTAATTTCCCCCCTATCTGGACTTCTCCTGCCAATAGTTAAGGTACTGCTAAATGCTATTTTAAAAACGTCCAAATTACAGTGGTTTAATGGTAGACATACACTTCAGTGTTCTGTTCAGTAGTGGCCTTCCTCAAAGCGATTTCAGGACCTGTGCTCCTTTGTCCTTGTGATTCTGCAATACTTTCAGGCAGGAACTGGAAGACTTTTTTCTCGGTAGAGTGCCAAATAGCAAATATGCTAGACTTCACAGGGCCATATCGTCTCTGTCACAACTGCTCAACTCTGCCACTATAGCCAAAAGCCGCCATAGACATACCTAAATGGCAGTGGCTGTGTTTCAACAGGACTTTAGGTATGAATACTGAAATTTGAATTTCATGTAATTTTTACCTGTCATGAAATCTTTTGATTTCTTTCCCCAAACATTTAAGATGCTTATTTATTTATTTTTCTTTCCAAGATTTTACCTAAATTTAGGTTAGTTAACATATACTGTAGTATTGGTTTCAGGAGTAGAATTTAGTGATTCATTACTTGCATGTAACACCCAGTGCTCATCCCAATGAGTCCCCTCCTTAATTAAGCCCATCACCCATTTAGCCCATCCCACCATCCAACACCCTTCCAGCAACCCTCAGTTTGTTCTCTATAGTTAAGAGTCTCTTATGGTTTGCCTCCCTTTCTGTTTTTATCTTATTTTATTTTTCCTTCCCTTCCCTTATGTTATCTGTTTTGTTTTTTAAATTCCACATATGAATGAAATCATATGGTATTTGTCTTTCTGTGACTGACTTATTTCACTTAGCATAATACACTCTACTTCCATCCACATCATTGCTGGTTTCCTGTCTCACATTTTAAAACCATTCTTAATTCAAGGGCTATACAAAAGTCAGTAGCAGGCTAGATTTTGCCTGCAGGTCATAGTTTTAGTGAGTCTTGTATTAGAGTAAAAAGAAAACCAACTTTAAAATGCGGTGGACTGATGATTGAAGCTAGAGTTGTGTTGTTTTGTTTTAGCAACCGTACATGAAGTGTTTGCTTATTCTTTTTAACAGGCTCTGGAAATATGGTGGCGTCACATCCCATTGCTGCCAGCACCCCTGAAGGGAGCAATTATGGGGCAATAGGTATTTCCTACTATGAGTCCATTCATTGAAGTATTTCCTAATTCTCCAGAGAATAGGATAAAAAGGGCCCTCAAGCCACTATTAACTGTGCGAGTGGGCAGGCAGTCATCCTGTAAGATTGTCTTCTCTTTATAAAAGAAACCAGTTGGAAGATCTGGAAGGCTCCTTCCAGCTCTAACCTTCTCCAGTTTGTTATTCTGAGCTAGCCACACTTGAACAGAATTCCCTACCATGGTTGCCATCAACTCCCAAAGTCCCCGTGGGGATTTTTTCATACTCAGCCTGAGTTTGGGGCATGAACAGTGTGTCAGAGTTGATATCAGGGAGCCCGAAATCAATTGACGAGCTCTTTCATTCTCAGGGTTCAGTGGAGTAAGGGCGATCAGAAGACTAAGGCTGTGCTGCAGGTGAACGTGGCTGTAACCTGACCACCCCTCATTTTGGCTAACTTCATAATTGAACCTAGTCATTCACATGGCGACCCTTCAGTGTTCATTGCGTGGCCTGAAAGAGAAAGAATTCCTGTGGGTCTGTGAATGGTTTGCTTAAAATCTCAGGGAGAGGGGCTAGAGTCCTTCTTTCTGCTCTGGTATACTGTAACTTTGAGAAGCATGTGGGCTTCCTGCAGGCTACTTATTTCTGGCTCTGCAGGAAGAGGATTGTTTTTTGTTTTTTGGTTTTTTTTAACTAACTGAACAGAAGAAATAAAGTGGAAGGTAGGCTCAGCTCATGTGCTCATCAAGCTGCACAAATTCCCATCTGCTCTGGGAAACATTCATGAGAACACAAGGATTCTTCTTCCTGGGAGCGTTGTTCTCATTATATAATCATAGATGCGGCATGTGGGGGGTTTCAGTGTACAAATACTTTACCCACGAGCAATGTATAGCTGCTGGCTTTGTGTGTGCTTACACGGTAGATGCTATACATAACTGTGCATGCATATGTTTATATATTTATGTTCATATTTTAAAATATGAAACATGACATATAAGCATAATCTTAGTTTTGCATCCAAAGAGTTAACAGAGCAGATGCCTTTATGTTCTTAATATGTATTCAGCCCTAGAAATAGACAATTTCAATATAAAAATAGGAGAAGAGGCAACGTAGAAGTCCATTGAGGAGGAATTGAGAGAAAGAACATGTGTTGTGGGTAAGGAGTTCGTTTTTACCAACACAACATCTTCAAGAATGAGTCAGCACTGCTTTTTGCAGAGAGGAATGGGTTCTCCTAGCTTTGGAAGGCAGATGAGTTTTATCTCTTTCAGAAGAGTCAAGCTCCAGTCCTGGCAGGCAGATGTCCTCCTCCGATCGTGGGCAGCCATGCCAGTCGGACACGGACAGCTCTGTGGAGGAGAGTGATTTTGACACCATGCCAGACATTGAGAGTGATAAGAACATCATCCGGACCAAGGTACCTCTGTCTGGCCATACTCTTGGCAAGGACAGAACATTCAACAGTCAAATATACCCTCAGCAAAGTCTCAGTTTCCTTTATTTTTTCCCTTCAAGGGAAACCATATTTCCCTGAGGGCTTTTTAGATAAAATATAACTACAGACTAAAAGCAATACCCTGCTAATTAGCACTTCTTTCTGGAGAAAGAAAGTGAGAGCATTAAGGAGAACTGTGCATTAAAACACTCAGGGTCTGGGGGGCGCCCAGCTGGCTCATTGATCTCTGGATTGTAAGTTCAAGCCCCATGTTGGGTGTAAAGATCACTTAAATAAAACTTAAAAAAAAAATACTCAGGGTCTGAAGTGGATCCCAACCAGATGAAAGAAAAGATTTTCTGAGGGATATACCTAGGAAAACTCCCTGGTTCTGTACCTATTCTCCCTCAGGGATAAAGCTCATCTCTTCTTGGCATATATTTACTATATTGTGTTGTATCCAGTAAGGGATATGAAAGTGGACTGCACAGTTTCAATCCTATAATTCGAGACACACAGCAGACATCACTGAAAATGGTGAAACCAGTTCCTGAGATGTAAGAAGCAGTTGAGACTCCCATTAGGTTTTTCCATATTAGCCAATTCTTACTCTTTCAGAGAAGATACTAGGATTTGTATTAAGGTATCCTGGGAAAAACAAAATAGAAAGAAAAGTTTTATTAAATAATTTTAATCCCTAGCGACGGATTGGATTGAGAATTTATGACACTTTCCTTTGTGTCTTCTGCAAAAAAAGCCAAGTACACTTTTACATTCTTTTTTTATTTGATGTCTTAGATGTTCCTTTACCTGTCAGATCTGTCCAGGAAGGACCGGAGGATTGTCAGCAAAAAATATAAGATTTATTTCTGGTGAGTAGATGACCACCAGGACCATGGTTCCCTTAAGTAAAATGAAAATTTTCTTAGCAAAAGCCGTGATCACTTATGGCACACCTTTCTGTTTAATGAGGCAAAGGTATAGATGCTTCAAGGATTCATGACACATTCAATAAGAAAAACAAAAATAAACTACAAAAGGCAGCCAGCCCTAAATTAAATAGATACAAAGTAAAAATAAGAATGGTAGAAGAGAGGGGGGATGGGCATTAAGGAGGATACTTGTTGGCATAAGCACTGGGTGCTCTATGTAAGGGACGAATCACTAAATTTTGCTCCTGAAATCATCATTACACCATGTGTTAACTAACTTGGATTTAAATAAAATTTTAAAATTAAAAATAATAAAATAATAAAAAACATGAAAAAAAGTGTTCATAGTGATTAAAAGAATCATAAGAATAGTAGTAGAATCCCATATGTTTAGGGAACACACTCAATCCATTTCCAGAAAGGCAACCTAACCATAACATGTCACTACCTCCCAAGGGACATGCTAAACTGAAGCCATTTCCTCTTCTCACCCGGCTTTGCTCTTACAGGAGCCAAAGATTTCAGGCACTAGATGTCTACAGCATTTCAGAGTAGCTGGGAACCATACTGAGAGGAAATGATACCACAGCTGGTGGTAAATAGACCCTTGGTCATCAAGCACCCAGATGCAGCCATTCTCCCCAAAAGGCTAAGCTGCCTGGCAGGGGACCCCTCTCCCCTCAGAAATCCCAGGCTGATGCTGTGATAGCTCTTTCCATTTTTTTCTCTGGAAGGACACCCTTTTACTTGGATACAGATATTTGAGGGAAGCAAGGGACCAGCGGGGGCCTCATGGAATTTCATAATGGGACCATCAGTTTGGAACTAAGAGGTACCTAAGAGAGCCACACCCTTTTATGTGATCCATCTCCCATTACTTGCACTCTGATCACTTTTAACCTAAAACATTCTAAGGAAATAGATTAATAATTTGGTTAAAACAGAAGCAAGTATCATTTACAGTTTTACCAGTGTTTGTAGGAGTGGGAGGCTGGAGAAGCAGGAACTGCATAATCAGTTTTTAATTACTTTTGCAAGTTAACTAGAGAGTTCTGGAGTGGAAGGATTCTTACATTAAAAAATTGAGCAGAAATTCCATTATTAATTTGGAAATAACTATTTCCGGTTCTTTCTGCCTCCTTAGGAACATCATCACCATTGCCGTGTTTTATGCACTGCCTGTGATCCAGTTGGTCATCACCTACCAGACAGTGAGTTCTGCCCAGAACCCCAGAATCCAGCTTTCATACTGCAGGGGGAGACCTTTGTTATGACTTACAGAGAAAAGTATATATAACTTGATTTCAGTCCAAGAATTAACTTCCGATTTCGTCTTCAAATTGGACCTCTCCATTGCTTCATCTTCAATGAACCTTTAGGGGCGCCTGAGTTGCTCAGTCAGTTAAGCATCCAGCTTCGGCTCAGGTGATGATCTCGCAGTTCATGGGTTCGAGCCCCGCATCAGGCTCTGTGCTGACAGCTAGCTCAGAGCCTGGAGCCTGTCTTCAGATTCTGTGTTTCCCTCTGTCTCTGACCCTCCCCTGCTCAAGCTGTCTCTCTCTCTCTCTCTCTCTCTCTCTCTCTCACTCTCAAATATAAATAAAACATTTTTAAAAATTATTTTAAAAAATAAAATAAATAAATCTAGTTCCCAATTATTTTACCACAGAGGGGCCTGGGACCTCATATTATTTTGTCTACCAATCTGAAGTTATTACCTTAATGTCATTCACTCATAGTATCTATCAACTATATCTGTTATTTACCAGTCTGAACTTCTGATTATCAAGGGATAAGGAGTAAAGTTCCAGCCAAAACAAAGAAATCTGGTATCTAATATAGACTGTGCCCTCTCGTTGAGGGTATTTTTTTTTATAAAACTAAAAACAGCTTTATAAAGCTAATAAGATAATAAAATTAATAAAATATAAATAAGAACTAAAATAAAGTAAAAACAAATAAAGAAAGATAATAATTAAAACACCTTGAGAATCCCCAGTGTGCTTTCATAGAATCTTGGGATCCAGATGACATAATGCCCTTCTCTAGCATTTATTATACACAAGAAAGCCTACTTAGAAAGCACGAAGGGCTGTTGGTGTTTCTAATGCAGTGATTCTCACACTTTGCTGTGCATTAAAATCACCTGGGGAGTTTTGAAATCCCAGTGTTCCCGCTGTATCCTACACCAAATTAGATCCAAGTCCCTGAGAGTAGAAATCAGTCCATCACTACTGATTAGACCCCCAGTGATTCTAATGTATAGCCAAGTTTGAAAGCCATTGGTCTAATAATTTAGCTAGTTCCCTACTTATTATGTGATGAGGACAAAGGCTTATATGAGATTTGGCACCAGTGCTTATAATTTCCATACCCTCTTAGTACACCAGGGCCCTGTCAGAAGATACAGCTGTGCTATGGTCTAGGAAGGTTCTCAATGATAGAGATGGTGAGAAAAATGGGAAACTGAACATATGCTTCCTCCCGTCCATCTGCCCTGTGGTTATCACTCCAACACAGAGAATGGGACAGCTCCATACCCTCCCAACATGCATCTAGAAAATAGAACATATCATGACAGTCCTAATTAGCCTGTGCTGTGTAAAGGTGGCACACAATGACCCGTCCCCTGCTGAGAAGGAACACTGGTTATATGGTAAATCACTGTGAGCAGTCCCTGCCTTTTGTGGTTTCAGGCTGGGCTCAGTAGATGGAGAAAAACTGCATCTCCTCTTCTCACTTTTGATTTTGCAGGTGGTAAATGTGACCGGCAACCAGGATATCTGCTACTACAACTTCCTCTGTGCTCACCCGCTGGGCGTCCTGAGGTGAGACCTGTCCTCTGGTTCCCCAAGAGGTATTCAGAGATTCCTTTCTGTATGATGTGATTTCAGTTTTTAAAAACACTAAACACAGGGGCACTTGGGTGACTGAGTCTGTTAGATGTTCCACTCTTGGTTTTAGTTCAGGTCATGATCTCACAGTTCAGGAGTTCGAGCCCGGTGTCGGGCTCTGCACTGACAGCTGCAGAGCCTGCTTGGGATTCTCTGTCTCCCTCTCTCTCTGGTCCTCCCCCACTTGTTCTCTGTCTCTCTGTCTCTCTCTCAAAATAAGTACACAAACATTAAAAAAAATACTAAAAACAATCATGGATAACTATCCCAGTCAAGGGTAAGGAGGATGAAATCAAGAAGTTGAGACCAGATATCTTCCACTCATTCCTGTATAGTGGCCTCAGGAAACGTTCCTAAGCATAACAGCTAAGAAGAGGGCAGGGACGTTTTTGAAAACATCGGGTCCTAGCTGTGATGACACTCATCCATGGGCATGAGCTGCTCATATGTTAATCCACTGAACAACCTCATGAGATAGGTAGGATTAGCATTACTCCCATCTTCAGATGAAGACACTAAGGCTTAGAAAGGAACTTGCAGAAGGTCCCTCAACTATTAGTGATGCCAGGACTTGGTCTAGCCACCAGAACATGGTGAAGTGGAAAGAACAGGCTTCTTGTTCCAGAACTGAACCAGGCTCAGTTTCCTGAAATAAAGCAGCTGGTCATGACTGGCTGACAGTCACTGTTACAGAGCTGAATATTGACACGCATAGCATGGGTCCATCTAGGAGAATTCTCTCTCACAGTGTAGGTGAAACACTTGGCCAAACTGCCCATCTTTGGAGCAGCTCTGTTTCCTGGGATTCATTCCATGCCAGTGCCGTCAGGATAAGAGAGGATTGGGTGGGTGCTAGGGAAGCCACACAGGCATCCAAGGGAGGAAATGGATACATGATCACAGGTTAGAGATCCTAAAATAAAGGAGTAAGGTTAAAGATGATCTCTGATGATTTGCCAGTCCTGAAATCTTATGAAAAGTCTAGGTAGAAAACATGGATTGCTGAGTGTACTTGCTCATTCAAGCATTCTTTCATTCTCTGAATCTCTTGGATAACCTTGACTCTCTCATGGTTTCCTTCTCATCCCTTAGTGCCTTCAACAACATTCTCAGTAACCTGGGCCACGTGCTCCTGGGCTTCCTCTTCCTGCTGATAGTCTTACGCCGAGATATTCTCCATCGCAGAGCCCTAGAAGCCAAGGACATCTTTGCCATGGTGAGGAGAGGGAGGGTAAATTGGATGTGGGAGCTAGGAAGGGTCATGGTTCCAAGCAGGATCTGCAAAGGGGAGGGACATGTGGCTCGATGGTGTGGTGATGGGTTATGTGTAATGAATAACAGGAGGCCAGAAGCTTGGGTTTCCAGATTCTGTGGCTCTGTCACCAATTGGTGTCTTTCCATTGACCATACTTTCTCCTTTTTCAGGAATATGGGATTCCTAAACACTTTGGTGTTTTCTATGCTATGGGCATTGCGTTGATGATGGAAGGAGTGCTCAGTGCTTGTTACCATGTCTGCCCTAATTACTCCAACTTCCAATTTGGTAATTAGAATTTACATCAACCCCCCAGATTTGAGTTATGGGAGTTTTGTCCTGGGACCCTTCACAAAATGCCAAGGTCATGCATGCAAGAATTAAATGATATTTTATGTGAGCTTAAGTGATTCGAGGGCACCTCCCTACAGGGCATGGTTTCTACATGTTGTACCATTTTTTCTCTCCGACCACCCTTAAGACAAGAAAACACTCAACAGTGAATGATGATCCTATGGCTAGATCTGCAGGTGGGCAATGGGCTAAGCAATAGGCAGCAGGGCAGATAGAATCCACCAACAGACATCTGGAAAGTTCCCTCAGTATAATTTGGCCTAACTTAGTAATTAGACTGCTTTGGGTTGAAAATAATATAAAGCCCAATTCAACTAAATTAAATAATAAGGACAATTATCAGCTCACCTTCTGAAAGTCCAAAGGTGGAAAGGGCTTCCATTTGATTTATCTGGTGGCTCTGACTCCAATTCTCCATAATCCCTTGGGTTGTGCCCAGCCTGTAGTCTGATTTTATCCTCAGGCTATCAGGAAACTCTTGATGGCAAAAATTGCTACAACGGCTCTTGGCTTCCTGTCTCTATCCACCTCATGATGCCTGGCAGATGCAGCAAGCTGATTTCCAGGAGCCTTCATTTAAGAGCAAGGAAACTTCTTTGCCAAAAGCCCCCAGATAACATTCTTCCACACCTCAGTAGTTTAAATAGTCACGAGCCCATTCCAGAATGATTCTGTAGGTGCTGGTTAGCTCAAGCCTGGGTTGGGACACCAATCATGGCGGCAAAGGAGGGGGATTACCTTTAGACCAATGAGAACCATCCGTGGAACCACAGGTGGGGTTAGCTTTGTTGAAACCAATAGGCTAACAAGGCACGCAGTTCTGAATTGAAAATGGGGCTGAGGTAGTTGAGTTACTACTAACAGGCTGTCAGGAAGGAGAAAGGGAAGAGAGGATGCCAGTGGTAGGCAATTAACAGTGACCTCCACACTCAACGATAAGAGTTTTAAAAACAGTCATTTTTATGTTTGTACTCTAACTTCTGTCTGTGAACCCAGAACACCACAGAAACTCTCTGCCGCATTTAATTTTTTAAATTAGAAACATGTTTAATAGAGAAAACTACAGAGAACAATATCATTCACTACGCAGAATGAACAAATGCCAACATTTTAAAATATCTGCCTTAAATCTACCTTTTCAGAAATAAAACATTGTGGAGCACCTGGCTGGCTCGGTCAGTAGAGCATGCAATGCTTGATATCAGGGTCGTGAGTTCAAGCCCCAAGTTGGGCATGGAGACTACTTAATTTAAAAAAAGAAGAAGAAAGAAAGTAAATGTGACAAAGTTGAGTTCTTTGAACTGCTTTCCAAACTTATCCCCCCTCTTCCTTCCCCAGAAGCAACAGCCTGACTAATTAGATATTTATCAGTCCAGTTTTTAAAATTTTACTTCATTTGTAGTAAATTAATATTTATCAAACTATGTTCTACACATTTTTCATCCAACAATATGTTTTCAGGGTTTATGAATATTGAATCAAGGACATCCAATTCATTCATTTTTAAGGGCTGTCATCTTCTGTAATAAAAATATGTATACTACATATTTGTCAATTCCTCTACTGAACATTTAGATGTTGCCAATATGTTGCTATTGTAGACAGTGCTGCAGTGAACATCCTTACATACTTCTCTTTGTGCACATGTGAGAGAGGTTGCCTGGGACACCTAGAAGTAGAATTTTGGAGTCACCTGGTTTTATCAGTCACCATTTTACCAAGAACTTCCAAATTTCTCCAGAGTATTAACTCCTACTCCCACTAGCTTCTTGAGAGTTCCCATTTCCCTATATCATCACTAACATGTTACCGTCATTTTTAAAAAAAAATTTTTTAATGTCTTTATTTTATTTTGAGAGAGAGAGAGAGAGAGACAGAGAGAGAGGGAGACACAGAATTCAAAGCAGGCTCCAGGCTCTGAACTGTCAGCACAGAGCCCGACGCAGGGCTCAAACCCACAGACTGTGAGATCATGACCTGAGCCAAAGTCGGACGCTTAACCGACTGAGCCACCCAGGCGCCCCATCATCAGACATTTAAATGTTTTGCTACATTCTTGAGTAATATGGGATATTGTCTTGTTGATTCGATTTGCATTTCCATAACTGTCGTGCAGCTAAGCCACTTTTAATTTCTAGCTGTTTTCCATCCCTAAGCTGTAAAGCTATATATGAGCAATCAATTATATGAGCTATATATTGAGTAATCACTGAGGTTATATTTCAGGACTCGGATAAGGACCTTCCACACCCACCTAGCATTCTTTCTATGGTCACAGTGCCCTAACTGTCACCAGTATGGACTCTTGCTATTGCTGTTGAACACCAGCATTTAAATGCAAATACCCTTGCAAGTGGGGATAGTCAATTAATTATTTAACCTATCATCAGATACCTTTCTTCTGTGAACTAGGAAGAGCCTTGGAGGGGTTTACAAGTAGAGTATGTGGGGTCTGTCCAGAGAATGTACCCGCAGAGGCTGCCATGTTGGAGGTCTCCACACAGATTGAGGGCAGCAAATATTCTAGGGCCTGAAGGCAGGGGGGTCTCCAAGACTAAAGAGAAATTGTCTGTCACCTACCGGATCCTGATTGTTTTGACTCCTCCTGTGCGCCCTCAGACACCTCCTTCATGTACATGATCGCTGGCCTCTGCATGCTGAAGCTCTACCAGACCCGCCACCCAGACATCAATGCCAGTGCCTACGCTGCCTATGCCTCCTTCGCAGTGGTCATCACACTCACCGTCCTCGGAGTGGTGCGTCCCTCCCCATGGCCTTCAGCCTGGCTTTCCAAACATGCCCCCTTGGGAGGTTTTTTGCTGTTTGTTTGATGCTCAGGGGAACAGCTTTGAATTAATTACAATCCTTGGTTCCTGCCACATGACCATCATGGGTCAATCATGGCATTTTATTGAATTACTTAGCTATTTATCTCTAATAATGTAATAGGCACCTGTAAAACTACCCCTGAGAAGTTTCACTGTAAAGCTGGGAGCTGACTCATGTGAGACTGGAATAGAGATGTTCAAGCTGATGGGAGAGACAGACTTAAAAGAACAGAAGTGACTTTCTAAACATGCAGGGACATGTGTCCGTTGTCTGCAGTCATTGGAAGAGCATTAGCCCCCAGGTCTAAGCCTATTGCCCCTTCACAGTTGTTCGGTGCCTCACCCATTTCCTCCTTCTTCCATTTTCACTTGGCCAGGTAGCCATTCTTTTTTGTGCAGCATGATCCCTGTGAACTCACAGCAGTTGCGGGCGTGGAGGTGGGGTGTCAAAATGCACGCACAGCTCATTTTTGGACTCCTTATGCATACATGAGTGAATGATTTTCGTGAGTTCTGTGGGGAAAATGCTGGATGAAGGTAACCTCCATCTTTACTCCTAGGTGTTTGGGAAAAACTACCTGTGGTTCTGGGTCATCTTCTCTGCAATCCATATCCTGGCATCTCTGGCCCTTAGCACCCAGATCTACTACATGGGTCGTTTCAAGATAGGTGAGTCACCTGTTACTCTATACTAACACACTGATTGATTAACCTCAAGAAAGCACTGTCTTTGCTCACCCTAAATGGAAGTGTTGCTAGTCATCATGAACACGTGCTCTGAATTCTGGGTGTTTAATAACGTCCTCTCCTGTATAGGATTACAATGAGCTATTGCCACTAGTTCTGTTTCCAACTGAGAAACTAAGCTGGGCATACTCAGACCTGAGGCCGACCTCCCACTTCAAGTCCCAGTGCTTTATAACTCACAGAACTTTGAAAGTCCGTTTGAAGAATGGTTGGTCAGCACTCCACCCGTTCCACCTAGAGAAATAGTTTTCAGTTTGTAGCATTTAAAAGGAGTGTTTCTCTAAGCAGGCTACGTGGTTCTCAAGAATGAATTTTATATTGTTTTCAAATTCTGGGACTGAAACGTTTTGAGACTTATGAATCATAACAGGAGGGACACCTGCTGAACTATGAATCATAACAGGCAGGACACCTGAATGATCATATTAGAGCACTGTGTGCTCCATGGAATGTGAACGTATCACATTAGAGCACCCCATGCTCCATGGAAATCAGCTTCTGCTCTGCTGCCATCACTCAGCATACACGGGAACAGATAGATTTAAGTCATGTTAGAGCGTTTAAATATCCCCAGTCTGTTTTAAGGTCCAGGAAGTCAGACTTACATATTCTTTTGTATATTTCAAGAAAAATAATTGTATATAAACATAGGCTGAACCCTAGCATTTGCAGAGCCCAAAGCAACATTGTAAATAAAAGCGCACTAAAAAATTTTAAGTTGTAAAGCAGACTAAAAAAAACTATTAAATACATGGAGGGAGGGAGGCAGGCCGGCAGGCCAACAAACTGATAAATATAATATGCCTTCATTACAAACTAGAAGGTCCAGGTTCACATTTAAAATTGTCAGTTCCTCAGAAGATCACTCCAGAACATAGCTGCATGGGAGAGCTGGTCCCCAGCCCCTGCCACTCTTTTCTTCCCACACTGGCTTTGTCCTCCATCTTAAGGGATCTCACAAGCATGTACATGGATATTCTTGCCCAGCATTCAGCTGGTCCCTCCTCGCCCCTAGAGGTGCCCGCTCCGGGGGTACCATCGGCCCTCAGGAAGGTAGACTAAGGAACGGAGCTATGCAGGTTCTGCGAGGGGACTCAGGGAATTCTGGGGTCTGGGAATTCAGAACATGGCCCAGAAGGAGTGTTCCCTTGCCCGGCAGACCCCCTCACTCACTAGGGAGAGAGGGCCTTTAAAATACAGCCAGGTCTAAGACTGATTCTACATAAACAAGTAACTTTCAGATTAGAAAGCCAAATAAAACAATTTCTCACTTTGGCAGTTTAGTTTTCCCCTGTGGCACAGTCAGTAGATTTGCCCTTGGCAGTAACAGGGCCAATGTACCTTCAAATCACCCAGTGGAAGCATCATTAACTGGTTGTGTAGAGCATTTGGCTTGATGCTCTGGTCATGCCCCATTCTCCAGATTCAAAGGTGAGTGAAGGCATACAAAATCACCTTTGAAAAGAAAAATAATCTGGAGCATGGTTGTTCTGGTTGCTCCCTGAGTTGGAAAAATAAACTTGAATACAGATGTATTGAACAGTAGTGACCATTAATAATACATAGAGGAGCTTTAATATATCTGTACCATTTTTGCCCATACAAATTTTGCAATACTGGATTAGTTTACCTTCTTTTTTTATTAAAAAAATTTTTAAACGTTTATTTATTTTTGAGAGACAGAGAGACAGAGCATGAGCAGGGGAAGAGCAGAGAGAGAAGGAGACACAGAATGTAAAGCAGGCTCCAGGCTCTGAGCGGTCAGCACAGAGCCCGACATGGGGCTCAAACTCACAAACCACGAGATCATGACCTGAGCTGAAGTCGGACACTTAACTGACTGAGCCACCCAGTTTACCTTCTTAAAAAGGAGAGATGTAATGTATTGTATTATGACCATGTAATAGTCTGTAGGGTCTCAACGCGAAAAAGATGTCACACACAAAGATGAAGGATTTAGACACAAAGTGAATATTCCTAAGACAAGGTCAAGGTAGAGGAGAATGAAAGGGTAGTCTGGTAACCTGGGGTAAGCAGCAGAGAAGCCTTTCATATCCATTAGTCCAAAGGACAGGAAGGAAGTAGTTACCAAAATGTGGAAGGAGAGGAAGTCACTCTGAAAGACACAGCCAGTCTAAGGCTCATAGGGAGGACAGAAGATAGATAAGTACACTGAGCTCACTTTCCTTCCTGTGTCCCTCCAGTTTCCTACTGGGACTTCCCATTGTCCAAACCCATGGAGAGTGAGCAGATCCACTTATTTGATCCTACAGTCAGCCTCCTGGGCCTGGTGCAGGACAGAGATGTGACATATGGGTCTGCAAGGGTAAATGGAAGACAGCCAGTGCATAGCACAGCTGAGTATTTTCAATTTCTCTACCCAGGGAGTCTTCCCCAGGTGGTCCCAGATTTACCAGAGTCAAAAGGAAAATGTCCTGTTCTATGGTGACGATGATTGCATCTAAATTTAGTCCAAAGGCAGGAAGTTGGGTTAGTGGACAGTGGTTCAGCCAACACCAGCCTCTCTGCCCATTTCACAGGCTGCCTTTGCTTTCTGAAATGACATACACCCTTCTCCGTGGCCCTCAGGCCACACCCGCAAACGAACGTGGACACAAGAAAAGTAGCAGCGATGGGGCAGAGCATCTCATAAGGAGGACAGAAAACCAGAGAGCTACTGGCCCTGATCATGACTGTGCTGCCAGAAGCCGAGAAGCGGATGGCAGGGATCACTTGTGAGAGAGGATGGATTGCCAAATGCAAGTGGTGCATAAAGGAGATAGGGAGAGACAGGATCTGATTCCCTCTTTGAGGAATAGGAAACGTCTGAATGTTTGAGACAGGCAGGAAGATTCTGTGTTCTTTATGATGAGCAAACATTACTTTTTTTAATTGGAAAATAAAATTAAAGTCATCATTTTGAGAGAAAAATAAAATAACCAGTAGTTTACCTGTTTGGCTACCTTCTTATATCATTTTCTTTTCTCATTTCTTCCCTGCTTCCCACCGATTCAGATGTGTCTGACACAGGTAATGTTCAGTCACCCTTCCCAGGGCTCTAGATTGTTTTCTTAACAAAGCGACCTGCCTGGCTGTCCTGCCAGCTTGGCTCTCTGAACACCCCTTCGAGGTTGGGCAGGATCAGCTTTTGGGGAGGAGGGTAGAGAGAGGCTCAGAGGAAGGGACACACTCCAACCCAGCCTGTCCTGCGCCTCTTCTGGGCTATTGCATGGACCCGTCCCATCCCTCCCTCCCTCAGTAGATCTGGTCTAGTGAAGTCTGGTGAAATCGATCCCAGAGGTAGATGTGAGGAACAATAGCATTCACAACACAGCTGGGGGCCACTCTCACTGAAATGCATGCTTTGAGCAGATCCCAGCCTTGCTTGTGATGTGTACAAGTGGAGATGGTTCACAGAAAGTTCCACCTGTGACCCTCACTCTGTTCATAGGACAACTGTAACACACACCCGTGCTGTGTTCCATACTATGCTTCCGAAGGATCGCATTTAAAAATTCTTCCCCATCTTTTTTTCTCCATCTTTACTTGCATTCCTTTGATTACTGTTGCAGTACAAGTTTAGACTCTCTGAATGTGCTTCGTAGACTTCAGTATCCCTTGGCTCAATTCTTACTGACTTATAACCACATGGAGAAATACAGATTTGAATTTTTACAAGCTAAGATTTCCCATCCTCTAGAGAGAGCAGATGTTTTAAGGTACTTGGAGGGGCGCCGTAACATCTCTCCTATAAAGGAAACACCTCTGGAGGAGTAAACTGTAGACAAGGGGGAACTTACTGGTGGAGACGATAGAGGTGCTGGCTGGCCCCCCAAATTATTTGTGAGCATTTGTCACTTGCGTCCACCTCACTTGCCTTTCTTCTGCAGTATGATGCCTGGATATGGCACACTTTACATGACGGCACAGGAACGTACAGGCACAATTTTTTTTAATTTTTATTTTTTAAACATTTATTCATTTTTGAGAGAGACCGGGAAAAGGGCAGAGAGAGAAGGACACAGACCGTCCAACGTGGGCCCTGCACTGACAGCAGCCAGCCTGACGTGGGGCTCAAACTCACAAACCGTGAGGTCATGACCTGAGCCAAATTTGAACACTTAACCCAGTGAACCACCCGGGTGCCTCACAGGCACCATTTTTTTAAAGCAAACATTTGTTGCTGACCTAATAAATACAAAGCACCCTTTTTTAGGAGGTGAAGATGACATCATCTTGGCCCTAAAGTCTTGGGTCATATGGGGGTATTCTGTAGCATCTCTGACTGAGCCTTATCGTGCGATTGTGTCATCGGCAGATTTGGGGATTTTCCGACGGGCCGCTATGGTGTTCTACACGGACTTCGTCCAGCAGTGCAGCCGACCCCTGTATATGGTACGTGCGTGCTCCTGTGTGCCTTGGCCTTGTCCCAGAGAGAAGGGGAACAGTACAAGGGGCAGGCTCGGGGCAGACACTCAGGTTCCCTAAATCAAGAGGGCCAGATGGCCCAGGGTGGCTGAGTTCCAAGTAGGGGGAAGAAACATATTCCTTACTCTTCTTCTTGCTCATAAAAAACAGACTGGGATAGGTCCATTTTTATACACGAAATATTGCTACTGTATAAAGAAGAAATCTGTGTATACATACACAACTATGAAACAGTGACAATTGCTGTGGGGAAGGAGCAAGGCAGGCTGTCATCCACAGAGGTATGATGATTTCACTTGTGGACATGCAAAGGGCACTCACTCGATAATTAAACCATGACAGCAGGCATAAACCAGGCTTGTCCCAAGCAAACTGGGCATCTGTCACTCCAGTTGCTTTCATCAAGAACTTAACACTTTCAGGAGCACCTGGGTGGCTGTCGGTTAAGCATACGATTTCAGCTCAGGTTGAACTGATCTCTCAGTTCATGAGTTAGAGCCCCGCGTCAGGCTCTGTGCTGACAGCTCAGAGCCTGGATCCTGCTTCAGATTCTGTGTCTCCCTTTCTCTCTGCCCCTCCCCTGCTCACACTCTCTCTCTCTCCTTCACAAAAATAAATAAACATTAAAAAAATTTTTTTAAAGAACTTAACACTTTCCACACTATACATTTGTTTGATTTTTGTACATTGTTTGATTTTTACAGTAAGCAAGGATATTTTCTTCAAAATTGTGGTTATTACTTACTGGTTGAAATACAAGTTCTAAAAATTCTCCATCACTGTTTTCAGTATATCATACATTTCTTAGGAAGGCCACATACGTGCTGGGAGCCACTGCCCCAACCTTTCCACGGTGCTGTGGCCAGAACTCGTGATACTGTTTGGGGCTGACACACAGGAGTTCACTAAGTACTTACTAATAATTTATGATCAAATAGTTTATGATCACATTGACATAAAGGAATATGAGAATGTTTTCACCCTTAGAGCTTGGGCAGGAGCTATAGGCACTGAAAATTGAGAGGACTGAGGCTGAAGGGTTTTATTTACATGAGAATTTAAAAACCCAGGAGGACGGGGGCTCCTGGGTGGCTCAGTCGGTTCAGCGTCTGAGTTCGGCTCAGGTCATGATATTGTGTTTCGTGGGTTCAAGCCCCACATCAGGCTCTCTCAGAGCCTGGAGCCTGCTTCAGATTCCGTGTCTCCCTCTCTCTTCTCCTCCCCCACTCATGCTCTCTCTCTCTCTCTCTCTCTCTCAGAGAATAAATAAATTTTTAAAAATTAAAAAAAAAAAACCAGGGGCGCCTGGGTGGCTCAGTCGGTTACACATCCGACTTTGGCTCAGGTTATGATCTTGCCATTTCCGAGTTCGAGCCCTGCGTCAAGCTCTGTGCTGACATCTCGGAGCCTGGAGCCCGCTTCAGATTCTGTGTCTCCCTCTCTCTCTGCCTCCTCCCCCACTTGCGCTCTGTCTCTCAAAAATAAACAAACATTAAAAAATAAAAATTAAAAAAAAAAACAGTAGGACCTGTGAGTATTTTAAGAATTAAGTCTGCCTTAGCTGTGAGCCATGAGGAACAATTAATATTTTGTTTGCTCACATTAAGTGATGCAGGCTGTCTTTTTTTCTAGCAGGCTAGTTTTTAGCTAGTTTTTTAAGTTCCCAAAAAAAATTGAGCAGAAAATACAGAGATTTCCCATCAATGCCTTCCCTCATACACGCACAGCCTCACCCATCATCAACGCTCCCAACCAGAGCAGTACATTTGTTACAGTTGATGAACCTGCATTAACACATCATAATCCTGGTGCCTGGATGGCTCAGTGCATTAAGCATCTGACTCTTGATTTTGGCTCAGCTCGTGATCTCACAGTTTGTGGGGTCGAGAACCATGTTGGGCTCGGTGCTGAGCTGGAGCCTGCTTACGTTCTTCTCTCTCTGTCTCTCTCTCTCTCCCCTTGCCCCTCCCCGCCATAAAAAACTTTTAAAAAACACATCATAATCATTCCAAGTCGGTAGTTTACAATTCCTATTTGCTATTGTACATTCCGTGGGTTGAATATGACGTGGATCCACCATCATCGTATTATGCAGAGTATTTCACTGCCCTAAAAATTCTCGACATTACACCTGTTCGTCTCCCAGTCCTGGCAACCACCGATCTTTTTATTGTCTCCATAGTCTTGCCTTTTCCAGAATGTCATAGAGTTGGAATAATATAGAATTTAGGCTTTAAGATTGGCTTCTTTCCCTTAGTGATATGCATGTAAGGTGTCTCCGTGTCTTTTCATGGCTTGGTAGCTCAAGCTCGGTACTTTTTAGCACCGAGTACTACTGCATTGTCTGGATGTACTACATTTTGTTTATCCACTCACCTGCTGAAGGACAATTTGTAATTTGGCAATTACAAATAAAGCAGCTATAAACATTTGTGCTCAGGCTTTTGTGGGGGTATGTGTTCTAAACCCCTTTGGTTAAATATCGAGGAGTGCAGTTCCCAGATCATATGGCAAAAGTATGTTTAGTTTTCTAAGAAACTGTCAAACTGTCTTCCAAAGTGGCATTTTATGTTCTCATGAGCCATGAATGAGAGCTCCTGTTGCCCACATCCTCACTGACATTGGGTGTTGCAATGTTTTAGCCTTCCTAATAGATGAGATAATGTTTAAAAAATTTTTTAATGTTTATTTTTATTTTTGAGAGAGACAGAGCATGAGCAGGGGAGGGGCAGAGAGAGAGGGAGACACAGAATCTGAAGCAGACTCCAGGCTCTGAGCTGTCAGCACAGAGCCCGATGCAGGGCTCAAACCCACGAACTGTGAGATCATGAGCTGAGCTGATGTCAATGCTTACCCAACTGACCACCCAGGCGTCCCAGAGCTAATTTTTTTAAAGGAAGATATTTCCTCCAAACTAGATTGATCACCCACAAAAACAGAGAATCATCACTTTTAAATAGTCCATGAGGCCATGCAAATTTCAGATGCCACCTAAAAGTTTTCTGTGTATGCAAAGGAGCAGGACCAAGTTGTGAATTAATCTCTATCAGAGTAACTTTCCTTTGAGATGGACCTTTCTTATTTTCCCCACCACCGATATCTTTAGTGTTAAGGCTGTGTGTTTAGAGACTGGGAGCCTGGGAATTGCAGGGCCTCCTTGGAGCCAGAGTAATGGGGAGGAAACGGGCGCCATACAGGTGAGCCCCAAGAGAGCTGCCTCGTGACTCACTAAGGAACAGCGCCAGGAAATGGTTCTGGATTACATTACACCGACAGCAGAATTCTTTTAACTACCGAGTAACCTGCACACACCACCAACTTCCTCAAGAAGTGGGCCCAGGGTGCCCAGCTCCCCTAAACACTGGTGGGGAGAACAGTAAGAGTCCTGCTTTACTCACCACGTTTGAACAGTCACAAAGTCACAGTCCGAGGCCTCGCCATTTATTCCCATAGGAGATTAGTGTCCGGCTGCAGAAGCAGCTCTCTTAGAACTATGGAAACTCTTTTCACCAGGCAATTGCTTCCCCATAATTGATATTTCCCCTACAGTAGGTCAAGAGAAAAGCAATGTGTACAGCCTCTCATTTGATGTTTTCTTTCCAGGACAGAATGGTGTTGCTCATCGTGGGGAATCTGGTTAACTGGTCTTTGTAAGTAGCCTTAGGAGGACACATTTTTCTCTTTATTGATGTCTGTAACACTGCGGTTTAGCTTTCCTTGACTGTCATTTTTATGAAGAAAGATGGAATTAAGGAGAGTGTAGGACTGTGCTTGCCCTAGGGACTTGAAAGAAAGGTGTTTTTCCTTCTGCAAAGAATGCACTAGGAAGCCTTGTGTACCAATGGGAGTCTCTTTTAAAGCACTGAGTTCAACACCTTGATGCACTGAATTCATTTGCTCCACAAGACCAACATCAAATCTGTTATCTATGTAGATAGACTACGTAGATCGTTAGATGATAGAGGTTATGCCAGAAGTTGCAAACCTAAAGCATAGTTTTAAACTCCTGTAGAACTTTCCATTGAGAGTCCCCAGTAGACATTTCCCTTTCTTACTAAATGTGTTTGCCTGTGTGTGTGTGCGCGTGTGCATACAGGCCTCTTTCCTATTTATTTCTTGCCCTTTTGTTCTCAATCTTCCTACCACACCAAAATCCTTCTTCTTTTCCCTTATTATCACCTTGGCCTTTCCCCCTCTGATGGCTTCAAGATAGAACAGTAAAAAAGACCTATATTTTTGCTCTCTGCAACTATTTTATACGGTCTATTCTCAACTTTAAAATGTGAATAAGTGGGCTGTTTCATTAATCCCCCCAAATCGGTAAGTTTAATTGCTTTTATTAGTGGTTCTTAGTGGATGTGCTAAAATGGTCAGTGACCTTTGATCAAAGATGACTCCTGCCTCCCTTTAAGACATGAAAGGATTGAAAAAAGTGGCTCACCTTCAGGGGAAGCCAGAATCTGGTTTTGAGAATTCAAATCTTATTTGGGGCATATGCTTGCGGAAGAAACTTCCCATTATGTGGTCACTCGGGGATTACCTTGGGGTAAACTCCGTACCTGTGAAGGACCCCTCCTTTATGTAGAGACACATCGAGATGGGTAATTCTTGGCAGTGGTCACCTGTGGTGCTCTTGACCTCTCTTTTAGGGTGGATCCCGCAGTCCTGATGACTCTGTAAGACAGGGTGCAGGGTGCTCGTGGGAGAAAAGGGACCAACTGCTTGATAACGAGCAACTGATAACTATGTCCCCAGTGCTCACAAACACCTGGCTTGTCTCCGCCCCTCTCATAACCAAAACCAAACCCACAATCTGCTCACAAGACAAGGTGAACGGCCTCTTTTTTCTTACACAAGAGCTCTTTGGGCAGCAAGGTCTGCAGGGATGAATGAGGTGTGACAACACACCAACACTGTGGGAACCTGGTGGAGGGTTAGCTTCCTCTTTGTTTCTCCATCTTCAGTTTCCCATGGACACTAAAAGACATGGAGTGATTTCATATGAACCTTCAATGTTATTTTAAAAGGAATCACACATGTAGTCATGAAGAAGAATCTGTGTATCTGTTCATAGAAAGAGATGTATGTATATATATGTATGTACATACACACACAAAATGAGAGAGAGAATGATAAACCAAATGTGGCACATGCTAATAATTGATGAATCTGAGTGTACAGTATACAAGAGTTGTTGGTATATTGAAGAACTCCAATTCTGGGAGGAGGAAATTTCCTATATTACATAGAACAAAGTTAGTTGGAATACAAAGGAACAAAAAGAGAGTCCATTAATAACAGCTTTACACTTGAAATACTTCGGAATAAACTTTGACGGACAGGAGGGATCTTACTGCAGAAAATCTAATTACTTGGGGCACCTGCGTGGCTCTGTTGGTTAAGCGTCTGACTTTGGCTCAGGTCATGATCTCATGGCTCGTGACTTCAAGCCCCGTGTCGGGCTCTGCTGACAGCTCAGATCCTGGAGCCTGATTCGGATTCTGTCTCCATCTCTCTCTGCCCCTCCCCCACTCATGCTTGCTTGCTCTCGCTCTCTCTCTCCTTCAAAAATAAATAAACATTTTTTTTAAAAAGAAAATTTAATTACCTTATTAGGAGACATCAAGGAAAACTTAAGGAAGAGATGTCATGCCCTGGGTGGGAAGATTAACTGTTGCAAAGATATTAGTGCTCAAGGTAATGCATAAATTTCAACTTAGAATTGGAATTAAGTTAATAGGATTTTATTCTGAAATTATTTGCCTACTTTGGCAAAATTTCCAAAGGTCTCTGCAAAAACAAAAAAAATGGTTAATAGAAGGAAGGAGAGGCACAGGAGTATAGTGACTAGCCCAGCTTTATCAGATAGAACTTTCTGGAATGATATAATTGTTCCACACCACATTGTCCAATATGGTAGCTGTTAGCCAAATATAGTTACTGAACATTTGAAATGTGGCTAGTGTGACTGAGGAACTGAATTTTCAATTTTATTTAATTTTCATTAATTTAATTTTAAATGACCACATGTAGCTCCCATATTGGGTAATATAAGCTAGTCTAACCAGATAATCTAACATATTCTAAAACAATAACACAGTGATCCAAAATTAGAAACAAATTAGTGAATCAGAATGGAGAGAATAGAAATCCAACTGCATATGCGTGTCTGTATCTCTATTAATTACAAAGAAGCTTTTCAAAACAAGGACGTAGGAAGGAAGAGTTATATAATAAAGAGTTTTATTATAACTGAATAGAAATTTGGAAAAAAAGTAATGCTAAACTACTCAACCAAAATAAACTTCAGTATTAATGTAAAAACTTTACAGTAATGTAAAAAAATTACAGTATTAATGTAAAATAGGGGCGCCTGGGTGGCTCAGTGGGTTGAGCTTCCAACTCTTGATTTCAGCCCCGAGTCCGGCTCTATGCTGGGTGTGGAGCCTGCTTAGGATTCTGTCTCTCTCCCTCTCTCTCTGCCGCTCCCCCATTCACGCTCTCCCTCTCTCTCTCTCAAAAATAAATAAACATTTTTAAATAAATAACTAAATAATAAAAACCATAGACAGCTAGCAAAACTTTAATAATGTGTGTCAAGCCAATTTTGAGATAATTCCACTTCTAGTCATCGAGTCTAATGAATTAATCTTAAATGCAAAAGAGAGAAAAGCATTGTATGTCTGAAGGTAGTGATTTATTCATTGCAACGTATTTTATAATAACGACAAGCTGCAAGGCAAAGGGAAAACTATTTCGACTAGAGAGGAAAGAGGATTGTGGTACATCCACATATGGGAACCTTACAAACATCAAAAACGCAAGGTCTGAAGGAGGTGTTGTAATTTACTTACATTAGAGGTGTTCTTACTTCCCTTCCTCCCCAAAATGGAGGGGGGGGAGTGAAAAAAGCCAACAATGTTACCAACCCACCTTGATACCTACATAGTAGTCCCTCCCTGCACCCAGCGCCCTCTTTGGGCTGATCTATCGACCCCGGGACTTCGCTTCCTACATGCTGGGAATCTTCATCTGTAACCTGCTGCTCTACCTGGCCTTTTACATCATCATGAAGGTGAGAGTGGGCGCCCCGGGAGGGTGTGGGGCGGGGCGGGGATGGGGGGTGCGGCCGGCTGGCCTGGGTCAGTACAGGCTGCTCCTTTCCATCCACAGCTCCGCAGCTCGGAGAAGCTCCTCCCCATCCCACTCTTCTGCATCGTGGCCACAGCTGTGGTGTGGGCCGCCGCTCTGTACTTTTTCTTCCAGAATCTCAGCAGCTGGGAGGTAAGAGGGCAGTTTTCTTTTCAGAGGAAATGTTCTCCCTCCATCTTGACTTTTTGCCTTTCCTCCTTCCCTCTCTTCGTGTGCTTGTTGCTGTTTGCCTTTGAAATGAAAGCTTTCTCTAAAAGGGATGGGTGTTTCATGTCCACACGCATATGGCATGCTGTCGTCATTGTCAGGGTATGCCTCCTCAAGGTATGCGCCCTTCAGACACGGCAGATTGGATCCTCATTGCGTGTTGTATTATGACCCTCTTGCCAATGCATGTTTAACATGTGCCGAACCTTCATTGGTGTATCTTTTCATAATCCCCGTCCATAAACAAATACAAAGCCGCGAGTGTTTACAAATCCATTGCATTGATGGGAAAACGGAGGCCTAGGAAATAAGTGGTACATTGAGTAGCAGAAAGAAAGCCTCAACTCTCCCACCACCACAAACAATTTTAGGACATTTGTTATCACTCCAGAAAGAAAGCCCGGCCATTAGTATTCGCCCTAAACCCCCGGACATAGGCAACCACGAATCTATCTTTTGTCTCTAGAGATCTGCCTGTTCTGGACATTTCGTATACATGGATTCATACAATATGTGGTCTTGAAGTCTAGCTTATCCATTCATCCATGTGGTAGCACGTATCAGTACTTCATGTCCTTTTATTGCTGAATAATTTTCTATCGTACGCATACAGCACATTTTATCTATCATTAGTTGAGGAACATTTAGATTGTTTCCACTCTTTGGCTCTTATGAATGTTGCCACTGTGAACATTGTGTACAAGTTTTTGTGTGCACTAATGTTCCCTTGGAAGCAAACTTTTTGAGGGGGGGGCAGGCTAATAGCATTTTTGTAGCTTTCTGGACGCTCAATCCTCTGAACAGTTGAACTGTAGGAACACTCACCCACATTCTGCCTCGCCTTCCTCCAGGGAACCCCAGCTGAATCCCGGGAGAAGAACCGGGAGTGTATCCTGCTGGATTTCTTTGATGACCATGACATCTGGCACTTCTTGTCTGCCACTGCCCTGTTTTTCTCATTCTTGGTGAGTTTATAATACCTGTTTGTCAATTTCTTCTCTCTTCACCTCCTGTATTATTTTTCTTCCCTGCCTTCCTTACTTTTTTATATTTCTCTCTAACTTCTCTTTATAATTCCTCATTATAATTTAATATATTCTTCTATTCTTTGTTCACATTGTATCCTTCGGTTAGATCTTTATTTTCATTTTCCTTTGACTCCGCAATATTTTAAGACACAGAGTGACAAAACGATGTTCCTTAAATGGCACAACGTTTGGACTGAATTGGTTATTAGAACTCACATGCCCAGAATCACCCCAGGAATCACTTCTGGCATTCACTCAAATTTCAGTAACATTAGATTCTTCCTTCTTGGGCAACACTCGCATTCCTCCTCCTCTTCCAGTCTCACTGAATATCTTACAAATATTTTACAAATTTCTGGAGCAGCTCGGGATAGCAGCCAAGTCTCTTACTTCTAGCCAGTCTGTTCCAGATCTCTCCTGTAATCCATCCTTCCATTTCTTGTGGCCCAAACACCTGTCCAGAAGCTGTGCATATCCTAACAACCTTGGATGATCACTGCTAGCTTCGTTTCATCCTAATTTAGATTTATAAATTCAAAGTCCCGCTGTGCCTGTACAAGAATTCAGCTGGCCAAACATCACTGGGAGACATGTGCTCCCAGCACTGCCCACGGTGAGTGGGCTCTGCCGCCACACAGCACAGGGCTGCCCCCTCGTGGCCAGCTTCAGAAGTTCAGCAATCTTCATAAACCTCATTCCTCCTGACTTGTATTTTTGATAAACGCCCTCAAGAGAGAGACCGAGACAACAAAAGTGGAGTGAAGGTTTCCATGTGAAGAGAGTGGTGGTAGAGGTGGTTTTTAGTTAAAAATGGAGGAGTGTACATTGCTTGTATAGCAATGCTCTTTGCAACAAGATTTCCTTTCCTCTAGATCTTGGGTCTACATGTCCCCTTTTAAGTAATGACTTCCCTGGCCACTGTATCAGCATTTTTTTAACCTTTCCCTACCCCATGCTTCCTATACTCCCTCCATAGTTTAATTTTTATTACTATTTTTATTACATATTATTATCTAGTACGCTGGACTTAGCACACATCACTAACATGCTATATTGTACTCATGTATTTGCTTCATGTCTGAAACTCTCTCTAATGTGAGCTCCAGGAGGGTAGGGAGTTTTGTCTCTGGCATCAAGAATAGCACATAATAGACCCTTGATAAGCATTTGAATAATTGCCTGTGCAGAGCGCGGCATTGCAGAAAGCCAGAGAGGACAGGAAGGCAAATCAAGGTGCTTGTGCTGTCAGCCCATGTGAGTCTCAGAGAGGAAGTTGGGCTTACTGTGGCTGTGACCGTGCACCGCTTTAATTTCTCTGCCCCTCCCATTCCAGGTTTTGTTAACCCTGGATGATGACCTGGACGTGGTTCGGAGGGACCAGATCCCTGTCTTCTGAGCTGCCAGCACTAAGAGAGGGAGAGGGAGCAATCCATCTCGGTGCTGTTTCATGAAAATACAGGGACCGCAGCAAAGTCACCGCTGCCAAATGCTCCACTCGCCCTGTCAGGTCAACTCTGTGTGCGCTTACACAGGGAGGAGAGGGGCTGGAGGGAGATTCAAGCCTGCAAGAAGGGAGACAGAGGGGAAGCCACGGGGCTGGACAGAGGCAAGCCCTGAAGAGTTGAGAGACACCCATCCCCTTCTGTTTCCAGCCCTGAGCTAGACTTGGACGCAAGCTGACTCCAAGTTAACTCTTTGTCTTGGGACCCCTCCCACCCTCCTCTGAGACTCGCCAGCAAGGGCAGAGCGATGCTGCCCTCTTCTGTCCAGCTGCCTCCAGGTCCAGAGAGGCCAGCAGCTCGGATCTCCTGCCCAGACACTTTAGATGGGCCCCCTCTGCACCCCCCACAACATCTGCTGCTCGACACATCCCAGAGCACCAGCTCGCCTCTCCAGCATCCAGGGATGATACAGCTCCTCAGAGTATGGTGGAGGGCTGAACCCAAAGCCCTAGGGTTTAGTAGGACCACCTTTAGTAGTCACCTCTTTGGAAGGAATGCTGTATGCATCCCCCAGGTTCCTGACCCCATTAGAAGGGCTCTGGATTGGGCTTTGTCACATACTCGTCCTAGCGGATAACTATCTCCGGGACCAAGGTTTGGATGCTTACCTACTTCTTAGTGTCTTCATCTCACCGCTGTGTGTGTTGACCCCACAACTCAGGCTCTACTTTCTTGGGAAGGCCTGGTTACCTTACCAGCTCCAAGGTAGAAGGGGAAACAAGAAAAACTCTTCTAGCAGCAGAAGGAGTGAGAGAAATGACTGACAGGGCTAAGAGACTGGTGACATCAGCATCCAGCAAACAGACCTCACCCTAAGGATGTGGGCTTCTAGAGCACATGCAGCGAAGATGAAATTGCTTCCTTGAGCGTCCAATTCTAATAGCTCAATTCTGTGCCCATGTCACCTGTAGGGAATAAATAATTGTTCTAACCAGGGGCGCTGCACTGGAGGTCCTCCACCACCGACCAAGCCCCTGACCTGTCACTTTAGGCAGGTAAGGGGCTTCAGATTTTCTCCCTGAAGTTCTCTAGAAGTAACTCTTGGGATGAACACATTTCACACATCCTCTTGAGTTGCAAACAGCAAGCCGGTTGAGAATTGTCTCTTGGTTGCATCAGATTCTCATTCTCTCTCCAGTAAGGTGCTGCAAAGCCCGTTTCACTGCCACTGTCTGGCAGCTCTGCCCCTGCCACGCCCCATTTGGACCACGCACCCTTGTTACCTGGAGGAAGATGTAATCAGAAAAGAGACATATGAATGTGCACCCTATATATATATCTGCCTGTGAAATTGAAGTCACTTGTCACCTCTGCTTTCCTGATCATTCATTAGGGAAATGGATTAGGCATCCTTTTTATTAAAAAAAAGTTTATTCTAAAATATTTGCATAATGTTCAAAGTCACATTTTGGAAGTTTGAATAGCAAACTTTCCCAGATTTTAAAAACACAAAGATTCTTTTAATGTGATTTTCTTTTCTACAGTGTTCCCAAATTTATAATTACTCTTCTGTATTCTTCATTCCTTCAAAACTGTTGGCTTCTATAGGCTATATAAAGGCATAAAGGCCACCTGTGAAATGGTTGTGGTAGTCTAACATCATATTTGTTTTAACAAATAGTTTAACATCACATCAACATTTGTTTTAACAAATTTCAAATCTTTTAATAATAGCTTATTTGACCTAATTCCTTTATTTTAATGCACTGATGGCTTCAGATCAAAAAAAAAAAAGGTGCACTAAGGAAATGTGGACAAAGTCTGTTCAAGTGGCCCTGGGGCCCAAAGTGAATAAATTGTGAGATGCGTTACCTGTTCAGCAGCTTGTTTGGGGGTGTATCTGTGGGAATGGGGAGGGGGCTCTGAACTGCGTTGTGCTGCCGTGTTCTTGACCGTTCACTCCCATCATGTCTGTATTATGCTGTAAACTCACACATTGTGGTCAGTTCCCTTTTCCACAGCAGGACTAAAAACCCAGACCAAGCCTGCTCCTATAACTATCAACTCTAAATGTAGTCGTTGCTACTTCTCCCTACAATACCAATGTCATGGCCAGAGGACATGAGAAAGTTGTCCGACTGCATCCGTGATTGATAGGAACGCTGGGGCAGAGGGGGGCAACCTCCTAGCTGAATGGTCCTTTGTCCCTATGTAGAACAATGCCCACACAGCTTTCGCCTGTGCTCATGGACTTCGCTCTTTAAAGAGAAGAGAAGATTACTCTGAAAGCCAAGTTCAGCCAAAGGGTAGCTGGAGAAAACAGCCACTGTGAGGAGGCTTTTGGCAGACAAGGCACAGAAGTAATAGGAGCAGGTCAGCTGGAGCAGGACTGAGATGTGGCAGCCAGGGGAGCAAAGCTGTGCACATAAAAAAATGACCTCTTCACACCTCTGACGAATGCTGGAGAGGCAAGCCCACCTGTTGACGTTGGATGGTTGAGGGATTAGCCTGATTTTATTTTAGCAGCAGGAGAAGCCAGTGGAAAACCAGAGTCTATCTGGGGAAGGGACTTTCCATGACTGAAGGGGATCACCAAGCCAGCTCCTGGGGCAATGAAAGTGGCAGCTGCTTCCTTTATAGCTCCAAGCAGCCACCAGAATGTTCTGTGGGGTCACAAAATGCATGTGTCGGTAAATCAAATAACATCCAAATGTTTCTCATTTTGGGAGATAGTCTCTCTGTGTAAAACTTGGGAAAAGGGAGAAACAGAGATAAACATTATTCACAGAAGGAACAGTGGAGCCTGGATTCTTGAGTCAGATTTTCGTCCAAATATGTTCATGTGCTCACTGTGTGACCTCAGGCAAGTCACTGGAACACTCTGATCCTCGCCTATCACATCCACTTGACAGCACATGAGGGTACAAAAGTGGACATGTGCAGAGCACCATGCCAGGACAGAGAAGATTGTCACCCCATCCCTCTTGAATCCCACAGGGGCACAGGGCAAGAGGGGGTCTCTCTACTGGGCTGGAATCTCTCTCTTCTATGGGCTCGCCATTGAAACCTTTTGTCCTATTTCCTGTCCTGAGTTCCAGGAGGCCCTTAAGGAATTGGGAGACCTCTTCACCTTCAAAGATACGGCCCAGAGTTCTCAAACCTCCTAGCCCCAGTGCCCCCTACCCCCACCCCACCCTTTATGGCTGCATGTCACTCTCTCTGGCCCTTAATACTCTTACTCCAACCCAGATGAAAAAATCACTACTAACGCTACGGCCAAGTGGAAAATCTGGCTGTATAGGTCACACCTCATTATCGCCATCTCTGCCCTGGGAATCTCCAAGAAAAGCTGAATTTTCTCCCTTTCTCCAGTAGCTGTTAACCACTGTGGTTCGGCAAGTGTTCCCCCACCCCCTCCCCACCCCCTCCCAAATGTTCTGTAGGGAAACCTGACTGTTCAGCCTGGGAAGCAAAACCGGCTCCAGAAAGAAGCAGGGGAACATCCCTCAGGTTTTGAAATGACTAATATCCCTGGTGAAACTAAGGAGAAGCATTACGAGTAAAGATACGATCTGCCTCTGCCTGAAGCAATGGAAAACCCTTGGGTAGCCTGATTCTTCCCAGTTTATGGTAGGTTTTTTGTTGTTGTTTTTAACGATGTTTGGTGGAGACAAGATGTATTGTGTGACTAGGTTTTAACGTCTCCTCAATATTAAAGCACTATCGTCAATGAGGTAAAGTTCCCATTAAATCTTAGGCCCTAACATACATGAATTCAAAAAAAGCTCCACAGGAGTCACAGATCAGCCTTCACCATGAGTTTCTAAAAGGCCGTAGTAATAGCTTTGCTTGGATGGGACTCCTCTGTAAGAAGAGACCCCTACTCTATGAACTCCAAGGCGACTTTTTACAGTTTTCCTTGAAGTGTGGTCTTGCTAGTCTTATTGAAACACAAAGAAGGCTAAGTGGTTACCATTGTTCACATAGAATTTCCCTTTGCTCCCCCAGTCTTAGGAAAATAGACTCTGCCCTCTTCCTAAATATCCCTGGATTAGGAGATTTCATAATTTTCCCTGAACTTCAAATTTTAAAAAATTCCTTGGCTCTATCCTACATCCTTTTCATTGCCTTAAAGTTTCTGTCATCTCAGGATTTACCCATTTTGCTGAAAATGAACAATAATTAACCATCATACTTTAACAGAGAATAGCCTCGAGGTCGTATCACATCTCAGTCAAGGGCTAAATAAAGTCTAGGTGTTTTATCTCTTGTTCAGCAGTATAGTTTTGATTTAGAAAATAAGAGATTTAAACAGTGAAAGATGTTCAAGTCAGGACAAGAGAAGTCTGACACCTACTTGTAGTATGGCTTTCTCCTGGACTCTTTATCTACCCTATCTTCCAACATTCTTCATGAATCAGGACTGTAAGTCATTTAAACAGAATATAATCCAAAATAATTCAAAGGCTCTCTATTTTAAAAATGGGGCTATAAGATTGCCATCACAGAAAAGAGCTGATTTGCACTTCTCTGTCCACTTTTTTTTTTTTTTTTTTTTTGGAGATCCAAAGTTCTTTTTATTTTCAACAACAAAAATAACACAACAAAGAGTAATCAATCCACTAACTAATATATAAATCTAACACAATCCTTAGCACAAAATTGTCTTCAATAAATAAAAACATTACTGATAACTGAGTAAGACTGTTGTCAAAACTCTCTAGGGTTTTGTGTGCGTTTTAAACAAAACTGAGTGGTAGGTAAAGAAACATGTGCTACAAGTATGACTGACAAAGCCTGGACGAAAACAACAGCCAAGGAGCAGGGTCCCCAAATATTAAGTTAGCAAAAGGAATATATGGGGTTTTCAAAGCAGTCTAGAAATTAGAGCTCACTAGGTGATGCAAGGGTTTAGGATGGTCCAAGTTCAAGACCTTATAATTAAATCTTTCCACAGTTCTAGATTCTTGATTTGGAATCTATCATAATCTAGAAGAGTTTCTGCCAAAGGACAGAGGCTCTTTATTTTGCTTTGACTTTGTCACTAGCTCCTGAAACCAATATAGCAAGGGTTCCATTCAGAAAAGATTGCTACTACAAAGACCAACCTCTGTCTGGTGTAGATTTCCCTTTTATAAACACATTGATACTGCCAGGGACAGCTCTAAATATATCAAATATATCAAATTATGATTTTTATTATGTCACCTATCTGAGCCTTATAAAAGGCTCAGTTCCCAGTCCTAGGCAGGCCCCTTCGAGGAAGAGGACAAAGTCAGACCTGAGGTTGACTCTGCTTCTCTCTCAACTTAGGACACTTGATAAAGTAATCTACTTCTCTAGGGGATCCATTTCTCTTTCAACCTCTCCTTCCTCACCACTTCTCTGTCCACTTCTCTGTCCACTTACATGGAATCAGAAATACGGCTTCAGCTAATGGTTAATCAAGAAATATTTGGGCCAGACTCCATGAGGAGCAGGACATAGCAATGGGCAAAAGACACACAATTTCTTCCATCATGGGATCTGCAGTCTGAAAGGGAAGATGTATATGAGTCACATCATCATAATGTGTTCATTTTAAGTGGGCAAAGAGCTCCAAGAAGAGAGTGGCCTTCTGAAAATCTTATCATTAGGTGCGGAGCAGAAAGAAGTACAAATAGGTACCAGCAATTTTTGTCCCCAGGTGTGAAGCCCTAAACTTGCTGCTGATACAACATAGCATCTCTCTCGCAACCAAATTCTTGGAAAGGATATTTGCTGGGTCTCCAGAAGAGATGTCCTCAAGGAGGTGCAGGCTTTCTCCCTCTATGGTTCCCAGTCCTACTACACGAACAAATAAAATAATTAGAGAGGACTTGCTCAGGACCAGAGGGGTAGGTGCTATTCTCAGGGACGGGTAACTTTGAAGGAAAAGGCTTATGGCTAAAACCGTGCCAAAGATGTCTGAGAATTCCAAATTGGCTTTCAAGGCTACAACAATGTAATGCATAGGTAGGTGGATCACTAAAGAGAAGGGAAACTGAGAATGAGGCAGGAATAAGATGTATAAACATGGAAGACTGAACTGAGAGTCAATCAAAGGTCAGTTTCAAGCAAAAATGTTCTCTGAAAGCAGAAGTGGAAGGCAACAGATGACAGCCTGAACCATCCCTAAAAGCTATATATGGGGATATACAAGAGGCTTTACACAAGAGGGTAAATTGAGGCTTGGTTGGGATGTGGAGGAGAAGATAGCTGTTGCTTTGAGTCATGAAGGAAGAGAAAGTTGTTTAACTGGTAATGCTGGTGGTGGCTCACATGATGGATAGAGCCTACTGGACCATCATTTTAGTGAAGACCTGGGAAGAAGGGCTGGAGAAGGACTGGGCCCAAGTAGGAGGGACAAGTTTTGATGGGTGCATTTGTGGGTTTGATGTTGTTTGCTTGTTTTCAGGCAGACTGAAAGATGCTTCACAGAAGCTTTTTTTTTTTTCACAGTAGCCAAAAACGGAAGTGACCCAAACATCCATCAGTAGGGGCACCTGGGTGGCTTAGTTGGTTGGGCATCCGACTTCAGCTCAGGTCATGATCTCGCAGTTTGTGGGTTTGAGTCCCCAGTCAGCTGTGCTGACAGCTTGAGCCTGGAGCCTGCTTCGGATTCTGCGTCTCCCTCTCTCTCTACCCCTCCCCCACTTGTGAGTGCGCGCTCGCTCTCTCTCTCAAAAATAAATAAACATTAAAAAAATTAAATAGGGGAATGGGTAAAGAAATGCCATGTACTCACAAAAAGAAGGTACTAATACACATGGATGAATCTCACAGACATTATATTGAATGAAAGAAGCCAGACGAAAAAGAATATATACTGCATAATTCCATGTATACAAAGTTTGAGAACTGGCAAAATTCATCTATAAGGAGCAAAGCCAGAACAGTGGTTATCTCTGGGGCACGGATTTAACTTGGGATGGGCACAAGGATATGGGAAATGTTTTTTATTTCAGTGTGGGTGGTGTTTACATTGGTGTGTATGTGTGTGTATGTGTATACATACATACATGCATTACTGAACATATTTTATACACGCCTAAATAAAAAGGTTAAGAAAAAACTATCTACGGAAGTCTGAAATGATGTTAGTTTTCTCTTGATGAACTTCTCGAATTGGTAACATCGAAAAGGTATTTTACTGTCATTCTTTAGAAAAAGAAAAAGCAATGGCACTGTTTTCTATCTGGCTCCTGTTGCCTGGCTGTGTGACTTTGGGCAAGTCCCATAACTTCTTTGCATCTTTGTTTATTTGTTGGAACATTATCTATCCTGCCTCACAGGGCTGATGTGAGGGACAAATGAAGTTTGATATTTGAAAGAGTTTTCACACAGTTGCGAAGGAACATTTGAATGTAAAGTGGCAATTATTTTTTTCTGACAATCCTCATTTCCATCTCCCCTACCCAGGAGACAAATGTAGGGAACACTAGAATACAGTTTCTTGGTCAATGTCAACAGCCCCAGTGACCTCTTCTTTCTGTTGGAAGTTGAGGAGATATGTTAATTTGCTGCCTACATAAGTTCAGAAGTCTGGTAGGTTGTTTGAACTGGTATCAATGTGCCACTTACTTTTTCACATGATCAAGTAAGCTGCAGGTTTTTGGGGAGACATGAAAATCCAGCTTTTAACTAAGCTTGTGCTGGGCAGGTCTGGTTTTTTGTACATTGCTTAATCATATTCAGATCTGTGGTTTGGAAAGAGGCTGAAGACAAATTGTAGTGGTGGAGAACCTACTGCTTCAGGAAAGTTTTCTGGGAACTCATGATTCAATTATGTTAAATCCTATTTTTTTAAAATGCTGCTGAGTGGCAAATGTGCAAATTCACATTAAATATAAATATATGTGTATATATATAAAATATATATTATAATACACTATATAAGTCCAACAGACAGCTTAGTGTAGAAGAAAATTGGTGGGTATATCAGTGTTTCAAACCAAGTCATGTTCTTCTTTTGTCTTGTTTATGGACACATTCAAAAACATTTACCACTATTATCATTATACTTCAAATGGAGAATTATAATTCCCCAGTTCAATGCAAGCTAATTCTTCCTGAATTTGACAGGATGAAGTCACTCCCTTGTAGAAGGGGAGAGCTGGGCCCAGTCACCAAGTATGGAAATGGGTCAACCATTGACAGTAGTGGTAAATTCTGCCTGATCTATCGGACCAGCAGAGATCAGTCTTAGAGGTAGCTTTGGAAGACTTTTTGCCTTGACAGTTTTTTGAATCTGTGAATTTTTTTTATGTTTATTTATTTTTGAGAGAGAGCACGAGTGGGGTAGGGGCAGAGAGAGAGGGAGACACAGAATCCGAAGCAGGCTCTAGGCTGTGGGCTGTCAGCATAGAGCCCAACGCAGGGCTCAAACCCACAAACCATCAGATCATGACCTGAGCCAAACGAAGTCAGATGCTTAACTGACTGAACCCCCCAGGTGTCCCGAGTCCGTGAATGTTTTTTAGGAAATAAAACCCTAGGACTATATTCCTGTACTTTCTCTCCATTGTTAATTTTGTTTCTGGACCAGCAGGCTCCCAGTGGAAACCTGCTACAGATATTTTAATTTAAAAGGAATCTTTGGACTTGTCGCCCTTTGCCAAAGACAATCATTGAATTTATAAAAAGGACTCTGGTTCTTAACTTTTACAAGCTTAGAGACTGAAGCAACAGTCTTCACATGAATCTAGCTGTTCCAGGTTTATAGAGCCGAAGTGATCCAAAGTCATGGTTTTATCAGTTGCATTGTTATTCATGTTTATATAACAGACACATATCTTCTGAATTTTGTTGAAACCTTCTATTTTTGTTAGTATGTTCAATAGTCATATAACTCTAGGCTCTGTTTTGCATATCTAGATACATGCATTAATAAGAGTTGACCCTTCCTTACAACACAATCTGTCTTCCCTTTCTCCAATCTCGTTCCCTAGGCTACTCCTTTCTGTCAATCCAGGTTTCTGCAGCAGTCACTTCATCTAGTGAACAGTGACTTCTTTAAAGGTCAGTTTCTCCATATGGCAAATGTCATAACAGTGCCTACTTCATGGGGGTGGGTGGTTCAAGATTAAATATGGTGATGCATATAAAACCCCTGACAGAATGCTTGATGACAGATGTTTGCTGTTTTAATGATCAATTCTGCCAACTTAAATGTTCTCCAGGTTAGAGATGGGAACTGAGGACAATGGTTTCCAACAGGAAGACCCTACTCAAAGGGCAGATCAAAAAGCTCAGTCCCTGTTTGTCCTCCAGCAGGGACACGTTGTTGCAATTCCTCAGAATTAGGGAGTTGGAGCAGTTTTTGTTTCTTCAAGGATGGACTGGGATGATTCCCACCACAACTCTCTCTTTCTGGATCTCTGTTCTCTGCTAAGACCAAAATTGAGACTTTCATTTTTCTTATGAAAAATTGGAGGTGGTCATCAAGGTACATCTCAATTTTCCTGACTTCTCTCCTTTTATCTGGGAAAGACATAATTATTCTCCTCTTCTGGGCATGATGGGGCAGGCTGCAAGAGTCCAATTCCCTCTTAGTCCAAGTGTGATATTTTAAATATTTGACTTTGATCGGGAACACAGTCCCCGTGGGAAATGTGTCATGGCGTTTCAGACGTTGTGGTAATACTGGAAGAGTCCTTGAACAGAAAACGTTGGTATGCAAGACAAGTTGTTTTAATACCAGGTTTGAGGTGGTACACGGCAATGATCAGAAAAGACAGAATTCACAATGCAAAAATGCAAAGTTTATTTTCTTAAATAAAATACTATATTCATATCTATACAAATAATTATTACAACCATTAAAATGTTACATTTACCAATAAAAATTTGAAAACTTTAAACAAGAGCATGGTTCAGAATATTCACACCCTAATACAATGCATTTGTAAAAAGATGTCAAAATAAACAGGACCTATTCTTATTTACAACTGTAGGACAATCCTGATCGTATTATACATATCTGCTCTGGATTTCATTACAAATTAGTTCCCATTAGAATTATAAACCAGGTGATTTACAGTAATAGGACACAGTACACAGCAGACATCGCTGGCATGGGAATAGATACAAATATTATGCTACTGAAAGACTACAGTTAGGTTTTTTCTGGCAACTGCCCTACAGTAAGCCTCTCACCCAGTGTATCTATAAATAATTTGTGAGGGTAATTATGTTCTCCGATTTTCCACCTATTTTTACCAAAACGAATATATATATAGCCTGCTGAAAGTGGAAGCAAATCTTTTCTTCACAGTAACACAACTGCAGCATCTTAAGCAACACTGTCTGGTCCCTTTCTTCTTGGAAGATCAACAGTTTAACTCCCTTAAAGGTTACCAATATAGTCAAGTCCAGTGCCTCAATGACCTCACAGCTGAAAATGGTTTTAAGACTTGAGGGATGGGGGTAAAGAGATTCAGAAAAGTGAAAAAAGAGTTAGATGGGGCAAGCTCTAAGTTCCTATGACATCGTATGGTGTAGAGCTGTATACACAACTGAGCCAAAAAAACCAATAAAACCCCACAACTTATGATCTTTTTTAAAAGTGTTAAATTACAAATGAAGTTATGTCTCATGAGACCTCTAGTGACAGATTATGCAGATTATCATCCAAAATAACACCAATTTGAGTATTACATCCACTTTCAACCCAAGTTGGCTCGTGTTTATGAAGCATCTGAACACGTGCGTGCTCTGAACACATGCGTGCGCCAGAGCCCTGCAGTGGATAGGGTTTGTGCAAATATAGAAACAAGGATGTTGAATGACCACCAACTACAAGCTCTGAGTTTAAAAGGAGTTTTGCTTCTAACTAGTACATTTTTTACAGGATTGGCATCAAAGATGGCTCAGAGAATGATAAGGCAACAGTGAGAAACATCAGCTGTTCTTGTCTTCTAGGTGTTTGATTACACAGCACGTACCATTCCGACTGGTCCCCTGCTATATAACACAGGAGTGGGTGAGTAATATGTTCCAAAGGCTGGTCTTAGGACCAGAGGCACAGTTTCAAGTAAAGTGCAGTACCAGGATAGAGGCATGTGGGCAGAACTAGAAGCTCTGTGTCCAAGAAGGGCCTCACGCTGGACTGCCCCAATCTAAACTTGGTGTCCCCACAGACTCTGGTAAAAACACTGTCAAGCTCACAGAGGAAAGTGTAGAATGCAGACAACATATGGTGAAGTCAAAAAAAAAAAAAAAAAAAAGGACCTTTTCTGTTGGTAGCATTTAGCCAAAAAAGGTAGTTCAAGAAGGAACAGGTTTCTGGCCTTTAATTTGCATATAGGTATCATAAATATCATCACTCACAGATTAACTTCACACTAGTTTATTTGGCTGTTATTATTGCCCTCTGGATATATACAGCCATAGGCAATTATCTCCAGGCAAAGGCAGAATTTATATAGACAACAGAATTACAACCTCCAGGTTCCTAAAGGTATCAATGCAAAGCCATCTGATTTGGGTATCACTTTTGAGCTTTCTAAACTCCTCCATGGGGAAAAACAACAAAAACAAGTTAATCAAAACAAGGAAGAGAACCGTATGGCACATTCAGCATCTTAAATTAATTCAGAACGAACTTTGTTTCAAGAAATTCTTGTTGCCTCTTGATAGAATAGGAAATACAGTGGTTCCCAAAGCCAGGAATTGGGATTCACTCATTGATTTAGGAGCATGACACACTGTCACACAAAGATCCAATAGATGGGTGGGCCCAGTAAACATTTCAAGGCAGAGAAGTAATCATCTACGGAAATGAGCAGGTTCCCTGCCACCTGTTTGACTCGGAGCAGATGGAAGAAAACAAGAACGTAGGTACCTATCTATCAAAGGGAGGACAAAGCTGAGATGCTTATCAGGGAGTCTTTACCCTTTCTCAAATTTTTAAAACCTGACTCCCATTAAAATGTGTTTCTGCATTTTTTTGGAGTATAAATTTTAGCCTTTCCATGACATGGATAATGTTAGAAGGCAAGAGCAAGGCAAATGAATTATCTTTAAAATGTTTAAATAATTTTGTATTTTAAGAAGGCTGATTTTTAAAAATGGATCTTTAATGCAGTTCACCCTGATATGTAAATGAAAATTGTTGCAAAAGAATATTCCCTCCTCATTCTTCTCTTTCCACAGTTCTAATATGTTAAATTTTATAAAGCATGATTGCTGTGGAATATTGCTCCCTTACTTAGGAAAAAGATGCCATCCCTGGTCTCCCAAAAGGTCTTACAATATAAGGAAAAATAAATTTCCTGAAATGGTATAAAATATCCCCAAAAAAGAAATGACATCAAACTTGATTTATTTTTATCCATGATTGACATATTAAAAGTTTATATAGGATGAGGAATCTGAAAATTTTCACCTCATTAGAAGTTACTGTGTTAGGCACATGAAACGATGCTCAGCGTCACTCATCAGGGAAATACAAATCAAAACCACACTGAGATACCACCTCACGCCAGTCAGAGTGGCTAAAATGAACAATTCAAGAGACTATAGATGCTGGCGAGGATGTGGAGAAACCGGCATCCTCTTAAACTGTTGGTGGGAATGCAAACTGGTGCAGCCGCTCTGGAAAACAGTGTGGAGGTTCCTCAAAAAACTATTAGTATAACTCCCCTATGACCCAGCAATAGCACTGCTGGGGATTTACCCAAGGGATACAGAAATGCTGATGCATAGGGGCACATGTACCCCAATGTTCATAGGAGCACTTTCAACAATAGCCAAATCATGGAAACAGCCTAAATGTCCATCAACTGATGAATGGATCAAGAAGATGTGGTTTCTATATACAATGGAATACTACATGGCCATGAGAAAGAATGAAATCTGGCCATTTGTAGCAAAGTGGATGGACCTCGAGGGTGTCATGCTAAGCGAAATAAGTCAGGCAGAGGACAGATACCATATGTTTGCGCTCATAGGTCTAACAGGAGAAACCCAACAGAGGACCATGGGAAGGGGAAGGAGGAAAAAGAGTTAGGGAGAGGGAGGGAGAC
>CM053573.1:56210285-56264318 GCA_028646485.1 Cryptoprocta ferox
CACTCATAGGTCTAACAGGAGGAACCTAACAGGGGACCATGGGAAGGGGAAGGGGGGGGAAAGAGTTAGGGAGAGGAAGGGAGGCAAATCATGAGAGACTCTTAAATACTGAGAACAAACTGAGGGCTGAAGGGGGGGAAGGGGAAGGGGGGTGATGGTCATGGAGGGGTGCACTTGTGGGGAAGAGCACTGGGTGTTATATGGAAACCAACTTGGCAATAAACTATAAAAAAATAAAATGTTGAACTAAAAAAAAAAGAAGTTACTGTGTTAAATGGTCAGAGTCAACTACTTTCTCAAATTGATTCTATGTGATCAGTAACACTAAAAGAGAGAGAAATAATTTAATTAATGGCTCTCATTGATGATTCATCGGTTTGTATATGTTTGTGTATTTTCATAAATTACAAAATTATCTGTGGAAATGGTTTCACATTCTATAGTCCCATACGAGGACAAGAATAACATTAAAGTTTACTATAACCAAAATTGACTGTTTTCTGCCAAATGTTTGCCAAAAATTATATCCAGAGATTGTTAGATATTAAATAATAAAATTCCTCCCCCAAATCATTTAGCTCTAATTATCAAATACTTAATATACTGCTGGTAAATCTCATACACTCGTGCTTTTTAAATCAAATAAGATTACTATTCTCTGAACACTTTCAGAACGGAGTCCATATATACAATGGTCTCTTACATATATATGCACATGTCTGTAAGATAATTAGAGCTACATGTCAGCAGGAGCTACATTATTTGCAGATAGTCACATCTTTCTTCAGAGGGTCAAATAAGCCTTACTTAGGGGTAGGGGTTCATTTGAGATCAAAGTATTACATGCTTGGAATAAAAGCTCTGAAAAATGTAAATGCTATCTATCTCTGAACAGGGCTGAGCAGAAAAATAAAATCAATGCAACAGAGAAATATCTGAAAGTGCCAGGCTTTGAGGCCTTTCTATTGCAATGTTCAAATCAATCTTTTCCTTAGCCTGTTACCTTAGTTCTAATTATATCTAACAGTGCCCAGTTCTTCAGAACTCAATAGCCACCATGCTGTGCATGTGTGTGTGCGTGTGTCAGAGAGACAGAGAGACAGAGAGAGGGAGGAAGGGAGAATGAATAGCCAAACATACTGAACACTACCTTCCTTGAAACTGGCAGGCTGGACCTTTCAAGTACAGAGAAAAAACTTGAATGTTACAACTTAAAACTCAGTTAATTAAAAAACAAGCTGTAAATCTCACTTTTTCCCCTCAATTACAAGTTTTAACTACTGTGTTTATCTGTTGTCTTATTTAAGTAACTCCTATTCTTCCCCATGAGCATTTTGAAGGAGAAAATACAGAAGCTTTTCTTGTCTACATTTTTTTCTTGCCCCCAGAAGGCTGCTTCAGTCAGCCACAGGAGGAGGGAGGAAAGTTTGGTAAGAACAGTTCAAGAGGCACACGTGACCCTTCTACTGAGTCTTCGCAAGAGGTATTCACCAGAGTTAAAGGCTCTGACCCAGCCTGAGGAGGCATTTTTGAGGAAAAAATAAAATGCTGGTCCTTGGGTTTACTTTATTAACAGAGCAGACAGAACCATTTATATGTATCTCTCCTACTTGATCCTGTATTTGGCAGAATATAACAACAAAAAGTATGAGTATATATGGTTGTTTTCATAGGTTTTTTTTTTTAAGTTTTCAAAATTCAATGTGTGTGTGTGTGTGTGTGTGTGTGTGTGTGTACATAATTGTGTGGGGCTTTTAAAACCCCTTACATCAAGTTTTCCCAATACTTCAGCAAGGTCTCAGGTCTCAATTTCCATTTCTAGATGGCAGGCCAATTTTTAAAGGACCAGTTTATATTTTAAAATCTATGTCTGTGTACACTGCCACCACCCCTGCCCACACACACACTCACACAAACAGACATATACAGAGACAATTTTTTGAAGCACCATTTCACATCTACCGTCAGGAAAAATAATGAACAAATTCATCTTCTCATTACAATTCTACTATGAGGGGTAATAATGTAACATACAATGCCATCTTTTAAATATAAATATCAATAAATGAAAACACAGAGCTTAGGACTCTGCTCAGAAATATTTAAAAAGTAAGGCTCAAATAACTGTGTAGATTCCAAACACACTATTTACTGAGCAGTCCCTAATGATTAACAAATATAAAGGAAAGAATTTGGAGCCCAAATAAATAGAATGAAGAGAATGTTGAAAACAAAGTTCAACCGATGAAGCAACAATCTTTGCCTAAACACATGCAAAATTCCGCAATAAAACTGCTTTGATCCTTAGGACCTGATGCAAAAATGTAAGCACATAATGGAGAAAGTCTACATACTTTGCTTTTCAGATTGCTATTATTAAGGCTAAGTAAGGAAGACCTTTGCTTTCCAGGATCTTGGCACATTGAAAGATAACATGGCTCCCTAATTTGAAGAATAAGACATTAAATTCAGATAGCCTATGAATTGTTATCATTAAGAAAGAAGCCTCTACCTACCCCAAACCTTGAGAATAAAGGCTGATCAAACAACTCATTTATTTGCTAACTGCTTGATTTGAACCATTGACATTCATTCTATATTAATTCAATACCTGCCATGGGCAAGAAACTGTTCTAGATGCTGCCATCGGCCAAGTACTTGGTGATGAGCCACTATGTTATATCAAAGTGTCTGTATTTTTGGAGAGCAACCCAACTACCTCAACTATCTATTTTACAAATGATCAGCAATCAAATTTAAAATCTAGGTTTTTTCCTACTACCCCGCACACGCTGAAGGGATTTCCCTCCAACTTCCAGCTGGTAAGTATTTACGGAATATAATTAGATTACAAAGGAAACTTGAAAATGCAACCCCACCTGGAAAACTTAAAAAGCACACCGTACAGTTAAAAATGAAAAAGTTTGTCATTGACAACCCAGTATTCATTCACATCATCTTTGACGTGGCTTCCCTACATTCGGAAGGTAACTGGAAACTGATTACACAAACACAAAGACATAAACACACACACACCCCACCTCCCTCACCATGTGCATTATGTGTGCATGCACACACATATATGTTTGTAATCTCACCCGATACATTTACATTTAGTCTATCAGTATTTAAACAGCTGAACTGCAGTCATGACCTAAAATATGGCTTATGTTGTGGGCAGGTCTGTTTGAGGACTGCTTGGAAGAGTCGGAGGCAGAGGAGTTTGCTATTGTAAGCAAAGGTGACATTGCCGAGCCATCAGGAAGAGCTGTAGCTATTTCTGGAAACAAAGATGTCATATTAAAATTAGACAAGTGAGAGTTGGTCATGTGCATTGGCGGCATGTCAGGGAGCAGAGGAAAACTTGGTTGAGCAAAACCGACAGGTCTAGGAGGAGACAGAATGGATCCAAATCGGTTATTTAAGCTTCCACTGTTTACTTTCTCAGTGCTAGGATTTGAGAACATTTGATTGGAAAAATAGGGGATGGAAATATCATTGGACAGTGTCGGATGAGCAGGGGAGTAGGGGGGATAGAAGGAGGGCAGAGTATTTTGGGGGTCTACGGGGATAAGGGCTGGCGTTCGAGTGGCACTGGGCTGAGTAACCTGTGGAATGAAAGAAGTATTAGCATTTATTGGTGGATTCATGCCACCCTCAGGAATAAAAGGAAAACCAAAATTTTGTGATAGTGTATGCTGGTCAGGCGCTGAGTTATCATTAGGTACTTGTGGGCTGTCGGGCATGAAACGAACGATACTTCCTCTCTTCTCTGACGAGGCTTGTTGGCGTCCAAGAATCATACTGCCGCTAGTGGACAGAGGAAGATGGGGAAGACTTGGGTCAAAGACATTACTATGTCTTTGGTTTCCAGAACGATTCCTTTCAGGTTGACGAATTTTGGAACCACTGCTGTCTTGCAAGGGATGCCTTGATCGCTGGGGAACTGAAGAGTTAGTTGGACGTACAGGAGGCCCTTGTTCAGCATTTCCATGAGACACAGACGGATGGGGCAAAGCTGGCCTCACAACCCCATGCATGTTGGTTGTGACTGGAGGGTTCATGTGGCCCTTGGTCCCATGACTATCAGTTATCCTCATGGGATTGGACTTCTGTACAGAAACATTGGGACTTGTGTTTCGACCCTGAATATCTCCCGAAGAAGAAGAACTTGAGAAAGGAATATTCAAGGTGCTGTTCCTGGTGTTAATCGCACCTAGGGACATGTCACAACTTTCCCTATTCTGACTCTCACTCTCTCTTCTAATATGGACACTTTCATGTGCTGGGGGACAATTATAGTCAATTGCAGAGGATGGACCACACTGTGTGTTCCTCTGATGTTCTGAGAGTGATCTCTGGCTTCCAAGGACCTGATCACCAAGGTGAGGGGCAAGTAAACTCTGCATGAAGCTCTGGTGGCACGTGTTCTCACTGTCCCTTGGTGGGATGGCATTTCCTGTTGGGATACTCTGCACTGGTGGATAAGATAATCTCTTTTGGCGGTCGATTGGTGGTGGACCGGGGTTTTGACTAATTCGAAAAGCCTGGGACTGCATACTCCTCAATGATGATACAGGGTTACCTATTTCACTATTTCTTGAAGACTGTACTTCAAAATTACTCTGGGGCTGCTGACTGGCTCCACTTGGTTTAAACGTCTGACAGTCAGAAAGGCGGATATCCGAGGTAACAGTATGGTCCACACGACCCTGCATATTGTGAACGGCCAAACTCTTATTTCTGGGAACATCAAGATAGCTTCTCATTTCAAGCTGATCGGAAACTCTGGAACCCTGAAGTGACATGCCCATTCTCTGCTCTGAGTTAGAAGATGTCTTTCCAATAAGTGCCTCAGCAGAATAACTTGAAACTCTATTTCTCTCTGGCCTGTGCGGAGTACAGGGCATGTCTGAAGGCCTAGTCACGATACTGGGCTGCGACACCATTTGCTGCTCTATGCCTCTTGAAGTCAAAAGCCTCTGCATTGGATTGTGCCCAGATACATGTTCAGAAGAAACCCCCGAACCTTGCTGCCTGCTTCCAACATCCTGCTGCTGGTGCATCATGTCTTGAGTGAGATGGTTCTGGGGATGGTTATGGTGGCTCCGGCTGGTCGAAGGGTTTTCACAACTCTTCTCTGGCTGGGAACTTCCAAAATGCTGCTGCATTTGTTGCTGCATCTGTTGATGGTGAGGATGTGGCTGACCACTCTTGGGGCGGGACTGGTCAGTTCCGTGGTGCTTTGGTTGTAAGGAAAGCTGAGAGGCCTGAGTGCCTGGAACAAGATTCCTCTTTTTCTGCATCTGGACTTCCTGCTGGAGAGTTCTTTGTTGGTGGACATTGTGCGGCTGAGAGTGGACAGAGCTCTCTGCATGAGGTGCGTGACGCTGCAGTTGGTACAAGTGATGCCTCTCTCTTAACTGCCCTGCTTGCTGCTGCTGCTGCTGCTGCTGCTGCTGCTGCTGCTGCTGCTGCTTTAAGTAGAGGTGGTTACCGTGCAGGTGAGATACCCCTTGGGCCGGAACATGCTGTTGCAGGGCCTGGAGGTGTTGACTGGCCTGGGTTTGCTGCTGCTCGGTAACTGAATTCTGAGAACTGCACTGAACATCCGTTTGCCTCAATGCAGGGGCCCCAAAATTGTTACTCGGTGGAAATAATCGTGTGAGGCCATCTCCATGTGCTGGGTTGCTAATAGGCACAACAGAGTTTGCAGAGTTGGGAGGGAGCTGACTGACCATCATCTGAGTCTGATCAGAAATGCTGTCTGGAGTGCGGCTCATCAGCGACATAGCTTCAAGCCTCAGCGGGGCTGGCTGACAATGCTTTTGACGTTTAGCTGAAGACAATAAAAGGTCGTCTTGGACAGCACGCTTGGCAGAGTCTTTGCGGCTTTCCTGACTTGGCTTTAAGAGTGGCTCTTGAACCTGTGGATTTGGTATGGTGCCAGTAATGGTGTTTAGCTGTTCTTGGGAATATTCGGTCATCAGAGCTGGCCCGGGAGGCTGTCCACCATAGGAACTAGATGCAACGGTCAGATTAACTGTTGCCGGAACAGGTGCTTGCTCTGCGGTTTGGGATAAACCAGCACAGCTGACCAGAGGATGGCTGATGGTGCTCTGGTGGATAAGATTATTGACACTTAAACTGGTGATGCTTGGTGGCTGAGAAGCTGAAACCTGTAAAGAGGCATTTGATGTTTTGATTCCTACAGAACAACTTGGTTTTCCGAGGGAGTGATCCACAGTTGCTTCGATTGAGTCCTGGGAATTAAATTCATTTGGTGTTGCTTCTGCCTGTCCTGGGCCACTCTCTTTAGACATCTGTGTTTTGAAAGGCTGGTCTCCCTCTATAGGTGAGGCTTCAGAAGGCTTTGAAGTCACATCCCTCATATCAGCCTGGGTGCCAGCTCTTCCCTTCTCAAGGTTCTCCTGGTCAAAAATAGCTCTTGCTGCAAGAGCAACTATATCAGTTTGCTCTGCAAAGGTACAGCTGTCACAGGTATTCGTTGCTGCACTGCTGGTGACATCCTCTCTCGTCGTTTCAGGAAGCATGGATGCAACTGAGAAACTACGACTACTGCCAGAGCTGGTGGACATGGGAGAGTCGGCCTGCCTGCTGACAAGCAAGGAGCCATTGATAACCTCCTGGTCAGGGATGCAGGAGTGGTGTTGCCCTGGACCTCTGTCATCACTGTTCATCAGTAACAGCTCCTGTTTTGGATGTAAATCGACACTTGAATCCGCCATTTTGGAATTTTCTGAAGGAAAGTCAGGATGGTCCACCGGGACCGCAAGAGACAACTTCTGAGGGTCTTTTTCTTTAGCAAGACCAGACAGCAATGCAGTCAAACCCTGCCCCTTTAACAGACCCGTTGTTTGCATTGTATCTGACGAATCTTGCTCCACCCTGCAAGGTTCAGCAATGATTTCTACCTCAGAAACACAGTCAGTGCTTGTAGTGCTAGTGGTGGATGACAGCCCAGAAACCTGAGAAACCAAAAGGTGGGGATCGTTTGGAGATGGAATCAACACGTTGGCTGAAGTGCAGGATTTGGCAGCATCTGACAATGCCAGACTAGCTGGTGGCTTATCCTGAGAGGCCTCTCGTTGCAGAATGGGGGCAGAATCTTTGGATTTTGCTGGGGCCATTACACAATGTTCACTTGGTACAGATTCTTGGGAGGGTGAGCTCGATTCTTCTGCTGACTTAGATTTGGGTACAGATTCAGGTATCACGGATTCAGAATTCAGAACATCCAAAGAATGTGAACCAGAAACACTCACACTATTTGCCTGGGACATGGTGACAGATGGTAACACAACAGGGAGGCTTTCCAGCAGTCCATCACTACATGACGGCTCTGCTGTGGCTTCGGTGCTGGGGCAGGCTAACTTGCCCACCTCTCTGACTGGATTCAGGGGGCCTGCGGACCTGTGAGCTGCTAAGTGTTTCTTGGCACCTGGCTTCTTAAACCTTTTTGACTTAACATTAGGTAAACAAGCTACAGTGTTCACTGAGGGAGTAGTTACTAGATTATAAGTACTGGGTAGTGTGGCTGAAGTATCGGTTGTCATGGGAGATGCTACTGTTGTTGTTAATGAAACACCGTTAACTGGGGTGGTTTGACTACTTGCAGCAGTTGGAGGATTGGCGGGCTGGCTAATAGACAACTGTACACAGCTCTGCCCAGCCATCTGTGATATGCTTTGATTGAGGCTGGCCAAAGCTCCAAATGTATTCAGGGCAACGTTGGTGTTTGGATCTTCGCTGGTGGTGGGTTGGATAATTTGCATAGGGGTTTGATTTGTAGTTCCTGATGAGGACATCACAGGCTGCAAAGCAAAGAGCTGTCCATTTAAAGAAATGGTTTGAGGCTGTTGTTGGTTGGACATGGTAACAGAAAAAGTCTGGGTTGGATTGGATGTTGATAAAGATGAAGGTCTTGGTAATATATGGACAAGATGCTTTCCTCCAAAAGTCTGGGGGGTTGAAACATTTTGCACTGAATTATTAGACCCTAGTAAAGCATTGGCTCCATTGACAGGGAGTCGAACAGAAGCAGGAGGTGGAGCCGAGAGCAGCGGCAAAGGGTTCTGATTAGCTGCCTGTATGATCACTATCTGCTGACCTACTGTTTGGTTGGGAACCTCTGCTCTCATCACTGTTGGGCAAGGGGTGGTGCTGGGGGGCTGAAGAATTATAACATTTTGATTAGCTGGAGCTGCATTCACAGCCGACCCAACTGGCTGAGCCATCTGAATCACTTGCATCGCTGAATTCAATGGAAGGATATTTTTTGGAGGCTGAGATTTAACCTGTGGCTGGGCAATTAGTGGCTGCATAGGTAAAGATGGACACGAAGGCAAGGTGACAACTACTTGCTCAATGGCCTGCCCATCTGCGGGAAAGGAATTATTCACATTGACACCCGTAGCGACGTGTCTACTGTGGTTGGTTGTGGGAGGACTGCTACCAGACTCGTTTAATACCGGGGTCACTGCAGAAGAAGATGTCTGGCTTAAGGGCTGAATAGTGTTTCCCGCCAGTTGCAAAGTGGTCCACGTCGTCTGTGTGTTTCCAGCGGAGGAAATTCGGGTAAGGCTATTCATGTTTTTTAAGTCCGAAGCACTAACACTGGAAGAAGGCAAAGAACAAGGAAGAGTCCAACTATTGTCCAAAGGGTTTGCAGAAAGAGTGCTTACAGGAGTGGCGGTCTTCCCTCCTCCAGGGGCAGAAGGAGCCACCACTGCGGTAAGACTTGCCGAGTCTGTGCCTTTGCTGATGCTCACCAGACAAGAATCACCTGCAGATGTGGGAGGCTGGGAGCAGACTGTGGTGGTAACCGAGACAACAAAGGTGGTTTGCAAATCATTTCTGAAATCCTGGATGCTCAGGCAGGACTGGCTGCCATGGTGCACTTTAGTGGCAGTCGCTGAGGAAGTGGTGGGGATGCCTGTGGCACAAGGGACTGCTTGCTTCAATACTTTGGGACTCTCTTGCCCATTCTTATTTTCAGGAGAATTTTGATCACTTAGACATGTGTGCACGGGACGATGTTGGTGAGGTTCAGGCCCGATGGGAACTGCGATCAATGGGCCATTGGTGGCACCAAGCACACTCGAGTCACTTTCAGAGGTGGAAAGATCGAGAATATTTTGAGCAGAAATGGTAGCAGGAAGACAAAGAGGAACAGGCTGGTTGGCAGCCAACGCAGAAACTGTGGTCTGATGCCATGGCTTGTTTTCAGAAGGGTAAACTCCAGAAATAGACACAGGAGTCACAAGATTGCAAGTCCTCTGTACTGGCACCACATTGGCGGTTTGCTTCTGTAAATTATGACCAACATTAAAGGTTATCCCCTGAACAGCTGTTCCCTGGCTATTTCCGCCAGGCTGACTCCCGTTGGAATAAACAATGATATTTTTTTGAACCTGATCACTGGGAATAACAACAGAGACCTTCGAGTTTTTAAGATTTCCTTTCCAGTGGATTGTAGGGTCGTCATATAGGCATATGTCATTTGCTTTCAGTAATTCAATATATCGGCCATTTTCTTTTTGAATTTCTTCCAGTTGTTTACGTAGCTTTTTAATTTCTTCAGCTACAATATTAAAAATAAAAATGAAACAATTACCTGGTAGTGTCAGTGCTTACAGTAACTTAAGAAAAACACTGTGTGCTAACCACCGAAGTCTAATTCCAGCATTTTGAAATACCTCACCTGAGAATCTTCAGTTTCTTTTCTAATGCAAGTTCTTTCTTCTTTTTACATTGGCATATCAAGCCTCTATCCTATCCTTTTAAAAGTAAGTATCTTTAAGGGTCATCAACCCAAAGGTCACAAATTACTCATAATGTAGAAATCTCAAAATTCCCAGTTCAAAAATTCCCAATGAGGCAGCTACAAAGGTAAAAGAAGGAAAGACATACTGATATCATGGTCACATGCTAGGAAAATAACACTGAATATCAACATAATAGCATTTAAATGCTGTAAGAGCTAACATTACTTGCGGTGGTAAAAGTCTCTTTTAAAAATGGCTTTAAACTCACTTCTATTTTACTCTTTGAAATGACAGAGACAGTGGAACGGGTTAAAAGTAAAGTAGTGGAGCACTGAAGAAAGCATCAATAATGGAACCTGAATCTCCCTTGGCAGGGCCAGTGTGCACACGCAACTGTCACAGCCCTACTCTTTTCTAAGGGAGAGAACTTCACCCATGGATCCTACTACTGGGGCAGCCTTTGCTGTTGGTATTTATGCTGTGACCCCAGACGGCCCACCTGTCTTGTCACAGTGGTACGCTCCCCTTTCCGTCCACCAAAGGCAGCCAGTCTTCAAAGCCAATGCCCTATGAAGTGGCCTGAAATAAAAAGTTCTGTTCTGACAAGGATGAGCTGAGCCTAGCAGATTACTCTTCTCAGACATTTAAAATAAGACACAGAAGGAAGATGCCAATGTGCCATGGACATCAGAAATTAAAGGGCAATTTTTATGGACCAATTAATGATGATTGTCCTCACTTATTACACACTTACTACATGCCTGGCACTTTTCATTCATTGTCTCATTTCATAATAATAATAACAATGACGATGGTAACAGGTAACATTTACTATGTGCCAGCTTTACTCAAAGTACTTTGCCTGCATTATTTCTTTTAATCCTCATAACAACCATGAGATGGGAATTACCTACTCTCATCAGTATTTTAAGATGTAAGAAACAGACTCAGAGTAATTACATAAATTTGTCTAAAGTCAACAAGATACGTGCTATGATTATCCTCATTTTAAGATGGGGAAACTGAGACTTGGAGAGGTGAAGTAAATGGCCACAGGTACTGAGTGGGCAAGTGAAGAAGAGACTCAACCCAGGTGGGCCTGACTCCCAAGGCCACTGCTCGGACCACGGCGCAGCCTGTCACGTGGACAGTGGGTCTCTGGGGATGTTTCTGGGAGAAGAAAAGCGAAGAGAGCAGATGCACAAAAAAGAACCAAAGAAAGGATGGTGATGGAGATGACAACGTAGTGAGACTTAAGCTCCCTCACGTGCTGTCCCAAGCCCTGGTCCACCTGTTCAGCCTTTCCTGAGCCCCATGCAACTTCTATTTTCCCAAAAGGTTCCCTTTTCCCTACTGTAACTCGACTGCCTCAGCCTCTGGGCTGTGAAATCAAAGGAGGTCTCCTTAGAAAAGTCTACACATCATTCCAGTCTTAATCTCTCTCCTGTGGGGTGCCTCAGAGTGGTTACCAAACATGTATTACAATCTAACTACCTAACAGCATCATAAAACAGGGCCTGGACTGTAAAAGACAGCTGACGTGGGGGAGGGGTAAGCTGTCATCTAACTTATGGCAAGCAAAGAGAACTCAGAATGCTGACCTTCTGGATGTACAATAAACGTAGCCCAACACTGCCCCCACCTCAGCAAATTCTACCTTCAGTTCTCTCCTTTTAAGGTGACCTACTGAATTGTCTCAGGAAATTCGTTCTCCGTTTTTGTCAGAGCCATAAATAAAGGACAATTCAAACTGTCTACCACTCTGAGCTTTACACTTGCCTGGCATAGTTTTCTTTTCAGCTCTTACAAGGAAATCTCTCTAGTGCAAATGGAAAAACAGAACTTATACAGCATAAAGAAGTCACTTCTAATTAAAAATCAAATTTCAGTACACCTGAAACTAATATAACATTATGGGTCAACTGTTCTAGAATTAAAATTAAAAGTTAATAAAATTTTTAATATAATTATCTAAAAAATAATACAAGTGAAATTTCATTAAATGATCAGGCAGTCTGATGCACACATTACATGCAGTATAAACAATTATGAACGGAATGTTTTGACCTTTTGAATCAATTCACAGTTAAGTCTTGGCCCAGGCATATCTTTATTTTGTTCTTAAGTTTCACTGAGCAGGACTCTCCCCTGCATCCTCTCACGGGATTCCCCTAACTGGAAGATCCAAGCAGAATAAAAGTGATCCAGCGTTATTTGTCTTGTGAGTTAAGCAACCATGAAGTACACAGAGGAATCCAAAATCAAAAGTATGTATGCCTGCAAGATTAGAGTTGCTCATGGAAGAGGGAAAAGAGGTAAACTAAGATGAATTTATTTGCAACACTATTCTCTCAGACCCACCAAATGCACGCACAATCTTAACAGTGTTCAGTCAAAAAAAGCCTCTGTATCCTCATATGCGTTGCCCTGTGATACAAAGACCTGAACACTGAAAAAAACAACAAAAAGGAAGACTCTTAAAATCTTTACCTTGTTCATTGTTTCCTCCATTAAGCAGGAGTTCATCATTTTGCCTTTTCAGTTCTGTTATATATTTAAAGGCTTGGTCCAGGATCATATTCTTGCTCTGCCAAAGAGAATGAACCATTTATAAGTTTCACTGAAGAGTAAGAACTTGCCAGAAGAAACTTAAAGCTTTGGTTTTATCACATATATGTCATATGCATCTTTTCAAAATTTAAAATGGGCACCATATTCAAATGCTTCTCCTGGGGTGCCTGGGTGGCTCAGTCGGTTAAGTGTCTGACTTTGGCTCAGGTCATGATCTCACGGTCCGTGGGTTCGAGCCCCGCATCGGGCTCTGTGCTGACAGCTCAGAGCCTGGAGCCTGCTTCAGATTCTGTATCTTCCTCTCTCTCTGCTCCTCCCCCATCTCATGTTCTGTCTCTCTCTCAAAAATAAAAAAATTAAAAAAAAACTTTTTTTAATTAAAAAAAAGCAAATGCTCCTACTGTTCACTTTTCATTTATTAAGTATTTACTGAACAGCCACTATGCGCCAGGCTCTGTTCTAGGCATCACGATGTAATAAACAAAACAGAGAAAATTCCTGACTTTCAGGAATATTTTCTATATATACAGTTGGAAGAAAAAATAAAACAATGTAAAGAGGAGCCAGAGAGATGGCAGAGGTCACTCTGTCCTATGAACTGAATGTTTGTGTCCCCCGGTAATTCATATTGAAACCCTGATCCCTGATATGATGGTATTTGGAGGTGGGCCTTTGGGAGGTAATTAGGTCATAAGGGTGGATCCCTCATGAATGACATCAGTGCCCTTAGAAGAAAAGACATGAGAGAGGTGACGCGCTCCCTGTCATGTGAGAACATAATCAGGAAAAGAGCAGACACCAGGAACCAAACCAGCTGGCACACCTGGATCTTGGACTTCCCAGACTCCAGAATTGTGAGAAATAAATTTCTGTTGTTTAAACCACCCAGTCTATGGTATTTTTGTTATAGGAGCCCAAACTAAGACACTGTACTGTAATCTATCCTGCATGGGAAGGCTGGAGAAGGCCTCTCTATGAGGCAAAGCAAAAACCTGAAGGAAGTAAGCCCCGTAGATATCTGGAGGAAGAGGGTCCAGGTAGCAGGATCCACAAGGGCAAAGGCCCTCCCTCAGGCAGGGCTGTGTTTGCTAGCAGGATCCACAAGGGCAAAGGCCCTCCCTCAGGCAGGGCTGTGTTTGCACGTTAGAGGGGCCATGGTGAGGTGAGCAGAACTAGAGTAAAGTACATAGGGAAAGAGTGAGAAGAGGAGGCCAGAGAGGGCCTTAAAGGCCCTGTAAAGATTTTAGACTTTAATATTATTTTGTACCCTATTAACAATTGTTAAAAATAAAAATATAAGTGGGATTCCTTTTGGCTTTAGCTCTCTAGACCTTTTTCCAGAGGTAACCATCATAGTTATTTGTGTGTCCTCCCAGAAATACTCTATGCTGAAACATGGATCTATCTTTAAAAAAAAAAAAAAAAGACAGAAGGATACTATAAGCACTATGCTACATTGTTCTTTTCTATTTACAAATATATCTTGGAGATACTACATACAGGGTTTAGATATCTATGTTATACTTTCTAAAGGCTGTATTTATTTTAGTCTATTATAGATAACTATTTAAGCTATATAAGAGGCATTTTGGTTTTCTTTTCTTCAGCTATTAAAAATATTGCAGTGAATGTTTAACTTCTATTACAGTTCGCTTATTATTAAATATTCCCAGTACTTTATCTGATAGTTCTTTTCGGGTATGAATCAGGGATATAGGGCTTTGGTTCACAAAATTACAATTCTGGGTTTCTTAGACTGAGTCCCAACAGAGACCCAATATAATCTAGGAAACATTTTACTCCAGAGAGAGAAAAAATTGTTACTGCCTTTTAAAAAATTTCATTTATTTATTTATTTATTTATTTATTTATTTTTAATGAGAGAGAGCATGAGCAGGGGAGAGGGGTAGAAGGACAGGGAGGGAGAGGTAGAGGGGGAGAGAATCTTTAGCACGTTCCATGCTCAGTGCAGACCCAACACAGGGCTTGATCCCTGAGCCTAAATCAAGAGTCACTGCTCAACTGACTGAGTCACTTAAGTGCCCTGATGTTATCCTTTCTTAAAGCAAAAATTGAGACAAGGGCAGAACCTAATAATGCTCATCTACTGCCTCCCTACTGTAAATGGGGCTGAGGACACATAGCAATAGTGAAGAAAATCTTAATTATTCAGCTTCCAGGAGCCAAATACTGACTTCACTGAACATTCTAGGACACCAAGGAAGTGATATGATTATAGTTTCCTTTCAGAAAAACTTGTAGGAATGACAGCCAAAAGCAGGAAAATAAAATTTTACTGGGCAAATACCAAAATTTCCTGAGAAGCTACTGTACCTTGAGATGTGGAGGAAAAAAAAAAAAATCAGAAGATACAGTCCCTGCCCTTAAATTTGCTATCATGTTAAGGAAATAAAGTATACATTAAAAAACAAAAAACAAAACAAAACAAAAAACATGTTTATGTAAGACTAAGTACCATCCTGCAGAAGGAACTGATCTGTCCATCAGAAAGCCTGTGGAGGTTCAGGACTGGGAAGCTCCAGCTACCACGAAAGGTAGGGTAAGGTACAGGGTTAAAATTGGGGGCACTGGTGGAAAGACTTTTCTTATGCAGTAATAAAACTATTCCCCTTCTGCCCCCCGCCCCCGCACACACATCCTATGCAACTAGATGACTTCTCATTGCTGCTCAACCATAAGAGACAAGTTTATTTTCTGTGAAATTTGAGCCAGAGAATTTCAGCCTCAGGGATGCTTGGCACAGAAGTGGACAAAATGAGACTCCTCAGTGTAGACAGGAGGGTAAAGTAAAATTCTCCTCCTAAAGCATGAGATGCTCCAGCACTCCTCCCTGACCCAGCTCCCACAATATGGCAACCAGCTTTATACTCCTTCCCACTCCTAGATCGGGGGCTGAAGGATTCTTCTCTGGAAAGTAAAAGTTAACTGCTATCCCCATAATAAAAGAAGCCACCAATACTGGTATTTTTCAGGTCTATAAAAATAACACCACTAGCTTACTACCTAATCACTCAATAGTTAGGTCACCAAAAATCAACCCTATTCAATCGGCTTTTAAATTTTAATGCCTCATTCTCAAATATGAGAAAACAGTTAAATATCACCAAGCATTTAAGAAAAGTCTTCAAAATGAAAGACAAAACCTCACAACAAAGGGGAAAAAAGAAAATCAGAAGAAAGAAAGACAATACAGAAAACAGAAGAAAAATTATTTTAAAAAACCTATATAACATTCTCAGAGATGAGATGGTATTGTTTTCATGAAACAAACATGTGATATGAAAAAGAACAAAGAGAATAAGAAAAAGATTCTTGGAAATTAAAATTATGAGAGCTGAAGTTAAAAACAGAAGAGTTAGAGGGGCACGTAGGTGGCTCAGTTGGTTAAGCATCCGACTCTTGATCTCAGCTCAGGTCTTGATCTCAGGGTCTTGAGGTAGAGCCCTGCCCTGCGCTCTGTGCTGGGCATGAAGCCTACTTAAAAAGAAAAAAAAAGAAAACAGAAGAGATTGAAGAAGGGCAGAGGGTTCCAGAAGGCAAGTCTCAAAGGTAAAAAAAGAAAATGGAAATTTAGTGGTACACTTGAGTATGTAGAAACTCTACCAAGGGACTGTTGAAAGCGTGGAAAGAAATAAAGATAGGTTTATAGAGGGGCACCTGGCTGGTTCAGTTAGTAGAGCATGCGATTCTTGATCTCGGGGTTATGAGTTCAAGACCTACACTGGGTGCAGAGCTTATGTAAAAATAAAAAACAAAACATAAATTTAAAAAATATAAAGTAAAAAAATAAAAAGATAGGTATATAGAAAGTGAAAAACAGTGAGTCAATTACCAACTCCCTCCCCAATAAAAGTTTCATATGAAACAAAACATAATAATAGTACTCCTTGGCTCACCATAAACAATATTTATAGTCTTAATAATGTAAGAACTGAATAATGATTTAATCAAAAGTTATGGTGTACTTATATGGGAGCATTCGATAAGGGGAAGTCAATAGATAAAATCTAAAATAGAAAAAGTATGATATAATAATATAAGCGTATTATTTCAAAATACAAAGGTGGATACCAGAAGAAACAGTTGAGAATGGATGCCTTAAGTTGCTGTATTGGAGGTGGGAGGCAGGCAGGCCAGAGACTAATGTTGTTTTAAGCTTTTTAGTACTGTGTGTTATGTTTATATATTAACTTAATTAACAAGTAACCAAAAAAGGCTAACAGAAATTATGATATCTCACTATCATGAAACACTATATAATCATCAAAAAGAAAAGAGATCATATGAGATAAAGGTATCTGAGACCAAAAGTCTACTATGTACCACTGAGTGAAAATGACAAGGGAGGTTATGAAACATATATTATGAATATATGTATATATTCATAAAGCAATGTCTGAAAAGGTAACAACATTTGTAATAGTAGTTATAACTTATTTTTCAAACTTTTTATGACTTCCATATTGTTTCCATTTTTGTTTTGTTTTCAGTAGGCACACTTTATCCTCATTATCAGAAGAAACAAAAAGCTATCTTCATGAGGGAAAACTTTAATAAGCTGAGATTTAAGTACCAGTGGAGGCTGACAGGGCATGGAGAATAAAACAGAGATCCTTGAAAGAGTCTAGGTAAGAATTTAAAGGTAATAAAAAATATGATTGCCAGAAAATAAAAGAAATGCCTGGTAAATACTGTAGCACATAAATGAATGTAATTGTGGGACTGAATAATTCAAGATCTTAAAGACCGAGAAATTACACGGTCCATTTGATCATGTAGAACACTCTACTAGAAGACTGTTATAAGTATGGGAAAAATTAAAGATAGGTATATAGAAAATTAAGCAAATGAAAAACAATGAGGCAATCATTAACTCCAAAAAAAATAATCACTCGGAACAAAGAAACCACTTACGGAATTATCTGTTCACAAGTAATGAATGAAAATCTGAGTGGACTTCTTACCTGCTTCAGGGCAGGGGAACATGGGATCAGCTCTCCTATCCTGTTTATTCCAGCATTGATTTTCTTCTTTCTATGCCTCTCCACTAGATAGGGGGAAAAATCCATTTATCAAAGCTTATAGTACCACTGCCATAGTTCACTATTCTCCCTGGGTAAAGAAATTTTAGGTAAAGAAATCCCTAACAAAATTTTATCAAATAGTATCTACTGAAGACAAATAACTACAAGACGGTTTCTAAGAGTGCCATATTTTAAGTCTAGTATTACGGGAACTGATATGAGCAATACTTTTATTGGCATTTTAAAAATGTGATCTATAATAATTAAATTCAAATTATAAACAGAAGTTGCTAATATTACTTTACTGTTAGGCCATTATTGTGTTTCGAGTAATTACTGGAGATTTTAGTGATAACTAAATTTTAAGAACCCACTAACAAGCTAAGTTAGTAGAAAGCTGCCTTTTTATAGCAAACAGGCAAGTGAGACCTATTTAGACAGATTTCAGAATGTTAAAACATCTTTTAGGATGACTAGAAGGCATTTTTGAAATAGAACAGCTATCAGTTATGACTTAAACTTTCTAGGAGTCTGGTCTATTCACTCTGGCCATGTAGGATTTTTCTCATCCAGGAAACTGGGCAATTGACAACATCTCAACCAAACTGAGAAATATTCCAGGCTCACATGCCACAACTTTAAAGATCATATGGAAAGGGCAAGAGGGTACGAGATGATCTAAATAATTTCAATAAGACGGTGTAAGTAGAAACATTAGTCTCGGCTATTTTCTGTCAGAAGGGTTTCTAAAACCTTTCTTTCTAAAAAAAGATTCCAGTGATCTTTCAAATTAACCATAAGCAGGTCTTGTTGTGCAAAATACAATCTATCAGTAAAGACATATTTTCAATGACATCTAATTACTCTCTCATAATAAATTACTATCAAGACATATTTATGATACCACGTGAGTTGGTTCCAATAAAAGTATTCAGTTCCTATAGTCAAAAAAGATTAGATTTAATTCATTTGGCCAAAGAAGGCAAAATAATAAAGTGTGATATCACCTTTTTTCTAAGTTCTCTAATAACAGTATTTGTTGTTACCTAGGAGTGGATTTTTTCACGTATGGAGGTGGAAAAAACCAACATAGAGACCCACAGTGATAAGGGGAATTCAGAGGCAGGAAATTCTCATTCCGGGAAACAGCAATATTCCATCAGTGTTCACCACATCTTCCCATAGACAAAAATTCCCCCAGGATCCTTTCCTTAGGGAAAGGAAGGTATCATTTACAGAGTAATAGACATTAACGTCTAAAATATTTTGTTTTAGATCTGACTGTAGCCCCTGGAAAATAAAATGTTATAAAATGTACCAAACTGTAAAAGTATGCACAATTACTTCTATAAATGTTTATCTGGCTTTGGCCTATAATTTTGATATTTGAAATAAAACCAAATGTTTATTTTCTACATTTCTTCCTATAATTGAGGACTCCACAACTTCATTTAAGACTGTTCACATTTCAAGGACTTCTAAGCTCTACAGCATACTGCCCGTCTCCCCCCTGCTCCTCCAGGCAGCCAGCCAGCCCCCCCCTGGAATTCTGCCAAGACACATGCTCTTTATCCCATTTGGGAGAAGTGGGGCTGAATTTCCTCAGTGGGTGAAATCACTTAAAACACTAGTTCGAGAGCCGTATTAATCCTTAAATTATCTAAACAGACAATGAATCAGATGATAAACTAGACTCGAGGGCTGTTTTGTCAATTAAACCGTAAAGGAACAATGATTCTATGCTCGTAACATAAAAACTTACAATCAACTACAGTATAATTTCATTGTGAATGCAAAAAATGCTAACAAATATAACTAAAATTGTTGTTTCTACCTGCATTGTGTGTCTCCCGGTTTTTCTTTCTGAAACAAAAAATGCAGATAAAAGGAACATGAAAATAACAGGAAAACATTTTCTCCACTTTATATTCTGAGAACCACAGAAATAAATTTTATAAATTTGTATTTGTTGCATCAGTAAGAAACCATCTTATTATGGTATGAAACCCTAACTGCAGATACATCAATATATATTTAGAATCTACAGTTTCCAAAAGTAACTACAATTCTCTATTCTTCCATACCCAAAAGTCATTGGTTGAGAAGTCAATCAATCACTGAAAACCTTAACTATTTGAAAAATGTAATTCAAGAGCTAGTCAGCTCTCAAAGTGATGTACCAAGTAGGTGACTTCTGATGTTTGCCCTGGCATCTGGCAAGGGGTATAGTGAGCGCATCAGGGAAACAAACAAGAGTAGAAAGGAACTTTTTAATCCCCAGGGCGGAAACAATGGCAGTCACTAGCACCCATGCACAGACAATTGGCATTTGAGCCATCTTTTGCATTTGTGTGCCTTAGCTTATCCAAACTCTTAGTTTTTCTTAAAAGGTAATCTACTAAAATCATTGATTTTCCCTTTTATGTATAATTACTCAATACATTAGCAATCCCTAAAAGTTATTTGGTAAGGAAAGAGAATAAGGATTTCAATATTAATGAAAGCACAGAAACACTGCCCCAAATGCTAGAAATTCAGAGTGGGGCTTATACAAAGAATCAGAAGTAATTCTGTACTGATGTGCACATGGTAATGTCACAAAATTGTAATGTCACAAAATGTCTATTCAAATTGACTTCAGCCTAAATGAACTTAACGATCTACAAAGACTGTGATACTGTGTGCAAGTAAAAGTTTCAGGAGAAACTAAACACTTAGCATAGATTTGGCATTATAAAATTTTAATTACTCATTGTCATTCTTATTACACCGTTCATAAAATAAGGAGGACAGGTAAATTTTAACTATGTACTCCTTTCGGTAAATCTGTATTTATTTATCCACACATATTTCTGAAGAGTAATGGCCTTCCAGGCATCCAAATGAAAGTTTCTCGAGGACTGCCTATTTAGCAAAGTGGGGACTAATTCTGCTGCTTATCTACCCAAACTATATTATTTTTGGACGAGAGCTACATACCTGTGCTGCTTTTTTGTAGGAGTCTCATTCTCTGTCATTTCTGGCATGGTTACAATGATAGGAACCTAAACAGCATGGAAGAACACACCAGAAAGTTCAAAGTTATTCTAGTATGTTAGAGAAATTAATAGCACTTTGGTACTAAAAAAACATAAGTGACACCATGACAAAGCACTGGATTAGCTGCTGTGGATAGAAAAAGGTATAAGAGAACAGGACAAAAAATATTATAACTAGCAGATGGAGAGCATGGTGAATGTCAAATGTGAGGTATCGCCAGAAAGTGCTTGAGAAGACTGGAGTAGAGAAAGATTATTATCAGCTTAGAAATCTAGAAAGGCTTAAAAAGGGGGTGTGGATTTGAGCAAGACCTGGAAAGACAGGAAAAACATACTTGAGTTGGGAGAGTATGTTCTTTGTTCATACTATTTGAAGTGTTCTACAAAATTTAAACTAGAACACTGGTTCTCCTGAACACTGGTTCTCCTCTCTGAATGCAGAAAAAACAAGTGATAAGCACACAGACATGTAATAATTCCATACATGGAAGCAAACTCATTCATTCTTTCACTTGATATTCTTCTCTCAAACTGCTAGAAGGCTTACAGTTTCACTTGAGACTCATTAAAATCTGGGTATAAGTAGGAAAATTCTACTTATATTTAAAATATCAGGACACTGGGGCACCAGGGTGGCTCAGTTGCTTGGGCATCTGACTTCAGCTCAGCTCATGATCTCATGATCTCATGGTTCATGAGTTCAAGCCCCATACCAGGCTCTGCACTGTCAGTGCAGAGCCTGCTTGGGGTTCTCTCTCTCCCTCTCTCTGCTCCTCCCCAACTTGTATGCATGCACTCTCTCTCAAAATAAATAAACAAAAATCAGGATACTAAAGAATATGTATATACTATAGGAAAATATATTCGTATGCCAAAAAAGCCTGAAAGCAAATACATGAAGATATTAGTCATAGTTATGTAAGGCCAGTAGTATTATAGGTAGTTTCTTTCTCTTCTCTAATTTTTAAAATTTCATAGTGAAAACTTTAATGCTTTTAAATCTCAGGGACTGACGGCCTTTCAAAAGTGGTCTGTCCATTTTGGAAACGTGTTCTGGTACACTGGAGTAGGTGCAAGTGCAGTTCCCCATTTTCTGAGTATGGAATCAGAAATCAGAAAGCGTGAGTTTAGGGGCGCCTGGGTTAAGCATCCAACTTCGGCTTATGTCATGATCTCACAGTTAGTGAATTCTAGCCTCACGTCGGGGTCTGTGCTGACAGCTCAGAACCTGGAACCTGCTTCGGATTCTGTGTCTCTTTCTCTCTCTGACCCTTCCCTACTCGTGCTCTGTCTCTCTCTCAAAAATAAATAATCATTAAAATTTTTTCTTAATTTAAAAAAAAAGAAAAAGAAAGAAGGCATGAATTTAAAATCTGGTTCTGCCATTTCTTAGCTGTGAGGTCCTGGGCAAGCTATATAACCTCTTGGAAACTCAGATATTTCATCTACAAAAATGGATCATAATCATAGCATCTGGACCATTTGGGTTGTTTTGAGAAGGGAATGAAAAATACAGGGAAAGCACAGCAGCACAGTGCCTAGCAGCAAAAGGAATTCAACAGATGTTAGCTATGAATAATAATGAAGGCATTTCAGAGTGGGCTTTAGCCTTGGAAAGGTGGAGAAAGGGTCCTGGGGAATGAGTAGAAGTGAATGGCGACAAGGTAATGACAGGAAGAACTGACTGAAGCAGCCAGAGGAGAAATGTACACTCAAGACCCATTTCCAGCAGCTTATTCCACTATCTCCCTCACATGTGTGATGGTACACATCAGCCTGAAAGCAACACACTCACATCGGGTTACTATATAATGACAACGAGGGACATGTGAGTAAATAAATAAGTCCCTGTCACCTTTATCACCCAAGGGCTTGCAGAAGTTCTTCACTTTTGATTCCTGGCTTCCAGCGCCTCCCGTTTCTGATCCAAATCTATCATCTTCTGCCAGAAGATGGTCTATAAGTTATGTTTTCTTCTTACTACACAAGAGAAAAATCAATGAATGTTTATGGTGGCTAGGTTTCCATTGGCACGTAAAACAACTGACAACTTAGGGCATGCAGGCAGATTTTTAGTGGAACAGAATGACCCTGAAATGACCTTCTCACCATTTGAAAGCTAATGAATGCAGTTGCTTTAAAAAGTCACTCTCCAACGGCTGCCCATGCTCCACCCCCACAAAAATTGTAGCAAGTACTGTAGCCATTGGACAGATCCCAGAAGATTCTCTCTGTTAGGCATGCTCACTGTCCCTCAAGTTCTTACTGTCCTTCGACTATGTCTTACACTAAGGTCTGCCCTCAATTCTAAAATTATCTTCCTTCAATCTTCCACTTCCCTCTTCTCACTTGTGAGAGTGACTGAAAACTTACTCAAGGATCTTCCACTAAGGCAGAGACACTAGGAAGACAACCTTCAGAACTGTGCATTGTATATACTCTAAAAGATGCAGATTTGGGGGCACCTGTGTGGCTCAGTCAGTTGAGTGTCTGACTTCAGCTCAGGTCATGATCTTGCAGTTTGTGAGTTTCAGCCCCATAATGGGTTCGCTGCTGTTAGCAAAGGGCCTGCTTCAGATCCTCTGTCCCCTCTCTCTGCCCTTCCTCGGCTTTACACTCTCTCAAAAAGTAAGTAAAAACATTACAAAAATGTTTTTTTGGGCTTCATCCCAGACAAATGAGAAGTACTGGGTAGGGCCCAGGAATCTGTATTTTCAACAAGATACTAGTTAAAAAATACCAATTGTCGACCCACTGTCAGCCTGACCCACTGAATCAGTCTCTAAGGGAGGAATTCCAATCTTTAAGGGAGGAGTCTGAAATTTAATGAGTGCCCCAGGGGATTCTTATCAGGCAAATTTAGAAACACAGGCAGGTATCTTTAGTTGGTGGAATGTCAGGCATCTGACCAATATCCTACTGTAGGAGAGATTATTTGGGATATGGCATGACAGGTGAACACACCATTTCATGTATAAACCTGTAAGGTCAGGTTTACCTTGTGTCCATGAGTCAGCATATGGTCATTACTGTTACAGTTTTGAAACTGTAAAACTTTTGAGCACTTTTGAAAGTTTGCAGATTCATGTTACAACTAAGATACATGACTAAAAGTTCCAAACTTCTGAACATCTAGAATCTTAAAGTAAATGATGCTAGAGGTCTATCACATAAGTAAACATACTCATAGCATGAGGGTGAGAGGCAGTTTAACTGAAAGAGGTCCATCGCCCAGTTTACCAAATGTCACTGTAAATATCCATCTCAAACCACATTTTAACCAATTCAGTTACATCTATCAGTGTACAATTGTTTCCATATGATATTTCTCCTGATACTAAGCTTACATTCCTAACATTAAAAAAAGAACACTTATTTTAAAAAAAGAATACTTATTGAAATAATGAACTATATAATAGTGTCATAAATCCTTGTCCACTGACTCATTAACCTAATAAGGAAATGTTACATTTAACACAATATTTATATAACTAAATACAAATATATCCTTTAAAATAAAGTGCCATGAATTTTTAAAGAAAAAATTCAAAATGTTATATTAGTAATCTATGAATTACTATATTTTATGGTAAGAAAGAATTATTTCTGAAATTAGTCAAATCCAATGGTTCTCAAAGTGTGCTTTTGAGATCACTTGTATCAAAATCACAACTTTTAAAACTGCTTTTTCCCCTTGCAGTAAAGCATATGTATAGTAAAATGCACAAATCTTAAGTGTAACATTCAGGGAGTTCTAACTAATGCACACACCTGTGTGACCCAACCCCTATCAAGTTACAGAACATTATTACCACCAGAGAACGTTCTCTTGTGACCCTTCTTAGTCAATACCTTCCCCTACTCCCACAGAGGCAGCCAGCGTTCTCATTTTTTTCACTACTGAACTTTACAACGCATTAACTGAGAATTCTGTTGTGTCAAGCTTTCACTCAGCATAATATTTCTGAAATTTCATCTAGAAGTTTCTTTCTATTGCTGAGTATGAAAGTACAACTGTGTGTGAGTTTATAACAGCTTGTTTATTTTCTGTAGATGAACACTTGACTGTTCCTGTGTTTTGGCGACCATGAAGAAAAGCTGCTCTCCATGGATATTCTTGTGTGACATTTTTCATGAGTATAGTTTTTCTTTCTGTTGAGTAAATACCCAGGAGTAGAAATGCTTATTATACACCCTGTAGTTCCACTCCTAAGGATCTACCCAAGAGAAATAAAAAAAGTGTATCCATAAAAAGACTTATATAGGAACATTTGTCACACTTTCTCCAGAGTGACAGTACCATTTTGCATCCCAACTCGAAACGTAAGAGTTCTGGTTGCTCAATATCTTTCCAACACTGGGCTTTGTCTGCTTAGTCATTTCAACCATTCTGGTGGTTAAAAAGTGGAATCTTATTATAGTTTAATGTTCATTTCCTGGATGATTGATAATATTGAACAATTTTTTATGTGCATATGAAGACCATCTGTAGGGGGCACCTGGGTGGCTCAGTCAGTTAAGCATTCTACTTTGGCTCAGGACATGATCTCACAGTTCGTGAGTTCGAGCCCTGTATCGGGCTCTGTGCTGCCAGCTCAGAGCCTGGAGCCTGCTTTGAGTTCTGTCTTTCCCTCTCTTTCTGGCCCTTTCCCACCCCTTCTCACACTGTCTCTCTCTCTCTCTCTCTCTGTCTCTCTCTCTCAAAAATAAACATTAAAAAAAATTAAGACCATTTGTAGATCTTTTGTCTGTTCATATCTTTTTGCCAGTTTTTTTTATGTTTATTTATTTTTGAGAGAGAAAAGGGAAAGACAACATGAGTGGGGGAGGGGCAGAGAGCGAAGGAGACACAGAATCCGAAGCAGGCTCCAGGCTCTGAGCTGTCAGCACAGAGCCTGAAGAGGGGCTTAAACCCACAAACTGTGATATCATGACCCGAGCCAAAGTTAGACACTTAACTGACTGAGCTACCCAGGCACCCCATCTTTTTGCCAGTTTTTTAATTGCATTGTTTATCCTTTTATTATTGACTTATAGAAAAAAAATCTTTATATATTCTGAGTTACTTATATCTTCTGCATACTTGTCATTGGTCTGAAACATATTTTGCAAATATTGTCTCCCACTATGTGAACTACCTATGCATTTTCTTAATTGTGCCTTTTGGGAAGCAATAGTTCTTGGTGAAGTGTAACTTAGCAATTTTTATTTTATGATTATTTCTTTTTGTGGCCAGTCCAAGGAACCTTTACACATCCCCACGATAGTCTACTATGATTGCTTCTACAAGGTTTATGATATTGTTATATTTAGATCAATGATCTGTATGGCAGAAGGTAGGAGTTAAAGTTCATTGTTTTTCCATATGAATATTTAATTGTTCCAACATCATTTGTTGAAAAGATTTCATTTCTTCAATGATACCTTTGTTAAAAATCAAATGTCCATATCAGTGCAATTCCATTTCTAGGCTCTCTGTTTGTTGCTCTCTCTTCTGAGCTATACTTATGACCACACATACTGACTAAGCATATGTTTAAAATAATGATTCCTATGCCCTACCCCAGACCTGCTGAATCAGAATTTTAAGAAAGACAAGTCCAGAAAAACAAGCTTCCTAGTTGATTTTTTGTGCCCTAAAGTCTAGAAGTTCATTATTTTAACACTGTTCCTTCCTCTAAAACTGATAAAAATCATTGAGCTCACAAACCAATGAGTCCACTTGGAAAGAACAGTGAACCTGGAATTGGGAAAATGAGCTCTAATTCTAGATTTGCTACTGAAAAGCTAGGTATCATTTTATTTATCACAACTTAGGGCCCAAGTTTCTTCACATGTAAAATAAGAGGGTAGGACTAGATTCAATCATTCAGGTATGGATTGAGTGCCCTCACTGCCTAGGAATTACAGATATAAAGATGGAAAAGGCATGTCTTCCCTCAAGAAGAACACAGTCTACACTGGGGCTATCCAAAAGAACCTTGTGCAATGGAGATATTCTATATCTGCGTTGTCCATATGGTCACCATTACTCATATGTATGTATTAAATGCTTGAAATGTGACGAGTGAGACCACCGAACTTTTAATTTTATGTAATTTTAAGTAATTTAAATCATTACATGTAGCTAGTGGTTACCATATTGGGCAGCACAGATAATTTAAAAAATAACAAAAAAGAAGATGAACTTAAAAATTGGTTAATGAACGTCAACTTCCTACTTTTGTTATTGTCCTATGGGTCAGCAGTACATGGATTCATTGTAGTATTTTTGTAACTTCTTTTGAGTCTATAATTCTTTTCAAATAAAAAGGGTTTAGGGGTGCCTGGGTGGCTCAGTCGGTTAAGCATCTGACTTCGGCTCAGGTCATGATCTCGCGGTTTGTGAATTCGAGCCCCACGTTGGGCTTTGTGCTGACAGCTCAGAGCCTGGAGCCTGCTTCAGATTCTGTGTCTCCATCTCTCTCAGTCCCTCCCCCACTCATCCCTGTCTGTGTATCTCTCTCTCTCAAAAAAATGAATAAGCATTAAAAATTTTTTTAATAAAATAAAGTAAAAAGGTTTTAAAAGTGAATTTAAAGATTGGTAAATGCTACCTCAAAGATTTGTTAATAAAATGCTATGAAAGAACATAGTATCAGGCATGTTTCTTGTGGGACTCAAAGAAAGCTAGGTTTTAAAGATGACATAGTATTTTAGTCAAGATGGAGAGGAGAAAGGATATGAGTTAGCAGAAGAGCAACTGCAATGGCAGTGAAACATTAAAGTCTTGTGAGTCTGAGGACTGCAGCAGGAATATAAAAAATATAGGAGAGAGGGAAGGAAGCAGGAAGTGTAGACAGCAAGAGAACTTGGACTAGACTGTGAAGGAATTTTCTGTGCCTGTAAGGGTGTTCAGATTTCATCTCTGAAACAAAGTTCCCCGGTCTGTCTTAAAATGATAAAAAGTACAATGAAGTAAGGATTTTTTCTTTTTTATTGACATATAACTTATATACTGTAAGTCACTAATTTAAGTTCACTGCTCAATGAATTTATATATGTGAATATACCCATGTAACCACCACTAAGATCAAGATACAAAACATTACCTCAAAAGGCTCTCTCAAGGTCCCTGCCACTTAATCAATCCCTTGAAATTTCTTTCAAAAATATTCATTCAAAGAAGAATATATATTTCCAAAGAAGACATAAAAATGACCAACAAGTACATAAGAAGATGTTCAACATCATTAATCATCAGGAATGTGCATCAAAACCATAATGAGATCTCACCTCATACCTGTTAGAAGAGTTATTATCAAAAAGTGGGGGTCCTGTGTGGCTCAGTTGGTTAAGTGTCCAACTCTTGGTTTCAGGTAGGTCATGATCTCATGGTTCATGGATTCAAGCCCCACACTGGGTTCTGTACTGAACCAATGGAGCCTACTTGGGCTACTCTCTCCCCTCTCTCTCAAAATAAACAAACATTTTTTTTAAAAAAGCCAAAAGATAACAAGTGTTGGTGAAGATACATAGAAAAGGAAGCCCGTGTACATAACAGATGGGAATGGAAATTGGTGCAGCCATTATGGAAAACAGTATGGAGGTTCTTCAAAATTAAAAACAGAAATACCATATGATCCAAAAATCTCACTTCTAGCTATGCATCCAAAGGAAATGGAAACACTATAATCCCATGTTCATTACAACATTATTGACAACAGCGAAGACATGGAAACAACCTAAGTGTCCATCGATGGGTGAATGGGTAATGAAAATATGACACACACACACACATATATATATATATATATAATGAAATATATAAATATATATTGACATATATACACATATATATATTTCATAGACACATATATGTACATAATGGAATATTATTCAGTTTTTAAAAAGAAGGAAATCCTCATTTCTGTGACAACATGAAACAACCTGGAGGACATTATGTTAAGTGAAATATATCAGATAAAGACAAATATTGCATAATCACACTTATATATGGACACAAAAAAAGTTGAACTCATGGTAATAGAGGGCATAATGGTAGTTACCAGTGGCTAGGAGACGGGAAATCGGAGAGGTTGATCAAAGGGTACAGACATTCAGGTATAAGATGAATAGGTTCTGGAGACCTAATGTACAGTATGATGACTATAGTTAATCATAATTTATTGAATACTTATAATTTACTAAGAGAGAAGATCTTAAAATCTTTCATTCTTACCACAAAAAGTAACTATGTAGTGGATAGATATGTTAATTAGGTCAGCTGTGGTAATCATTTTACAATGTATACATATATCAAAATATCATGTTGTACATCTTAAGTACATATACCTCAATCATACCTCAATAAAGCTGGAAAAAATACCTGTTTATCAAAAGTGTGCTATTACCTGATATGTTGCTGGTGGGAATATAAAATGGTATAGTCCCTTGGGAAAATAGTTTGGCAGTTCCTCAAATAGTTAAAACACAGAGTCACTCTATGATCCAGCAATGTCACCTAGGTATACATCCAGAAGAACTGAAAACACATGTTCACACAAAAACTTGTGCATGTATGTCTGCTGCAGATATATTCATAACAGCCAGTGAGTTGAAACAAGCCAAAGGTCCATGTGAATGATGAATGGATAGGTAAAATGTGCTATATCCACACAAGGGAATGTTATTCAGCAATAAAAAGATATGGAGTAATGATACATGCTATAGCATGGCAATCCTTGAAAACCTGGGAAGTGAAAGAAGCCTGACACAAAAGGTCACATATTCCATTTATATGAAATGTCCAGAACAGGCAAATCCACAGAGACAGAAAGTAGATTAGTGGTTTCCAGGAGTGGAGAGAGGGAATAAAGAGTGACGGCTAATGGGTATGGGTTTTTTTGGGGGGATGATGTTCTTGTATGGAGATGACCATACAACTTTGTAAATATGCTAAAAAACATTGACTTCTAAACTTTAAAAGGGTGAGTTTTGTGACATGCGAATTACATCTTAATAAAATAAATAAAAAATGAAGGCAAAAGCAAAAAATTGTGCTATGAATATAAAATGTATGGATATCCAGATTTAATCAATGCTCTGAGGTAAATACTTTTTAAAGAAAAAATTAATGTTTATTTATTTTGAGAGAGAGAGAGAGAGATCAAGCAGAGGAAGGGCAGAGAGAGGGAGAGAGAGAATCATAAGCATGCTATGTGCTGTCAGCACAGAGCCCAATGCGGGGCTTGAACACACATTAGATCATGACCTGAGCCGAAATTGAGAGTTGAACACTTAACTGACTGAGCCACCCAGGTTACCCCATGTTGGCAAACACTTTTTAAAAATCATTTTAAGACAAATAATTATATAATGATTTATACATGTTATATAACTATTTTATACACAGAGTCTCATCTGATATTCACTAATTTATAAAGTAAGTGGCATTAAAATAAGTTAGTAATTTGTCCACAGTCACACAGCTAATAAATAGTGAGGCAGGATTCTAACTTAATACTATCTGACTCCAGATCCCAAGTCCTTAACTATTTTCATAATGCTTCTCCACCTCTGCCACCCCCTGGGAAAAGAAAAAAAGCAAACACACAATGTTACATTTTAGCAAAACCATGTCTTCAACTATTATATTCCTTCCATTTCAATATATATCTTACTGTCCTGGACATATATAGATGGTAATATCTAGCCCAGAAAACTTATTTTCTTATATGGCTCTTGCTCACAAGAAAACAAAAACATCAATCAGAAGCCATATGCAAATAAAAAGCAACTGGATTTATAGTTTTGTCATAAAACAAATTTTCAAATAATCTGCTTTAGACAGGTGCTAAATGTTTAAAGTGGAAACCTACTATCAGCCTTCGTTAGAATGACTGAAAAGAATAAAGAGAGCTCACAATTTTAAAATTTACTACAAAGCTATAGTAATCAAGACAGTGTGGTACTGGCATAAAGACAGACACATATATCAATGGAATTGAATTAAGAGCCCAGAAATAAACCCTTACCACTTATGGCCAGCTGGTATTTTACAAGGATGCCAAAACCATTCAGTGGGGGAAAGAACAGTCTTTTCAACAAATGATGCCAGGGCAACGGGCTACTCACAAGCAAATGAATGAAGTTAGACCCCTATCTTCTAACACATACAAAAATTAATTCAGAGGGGCACCTGGATGGCTCAGTCAGTTAAGCATCCAACTTCGGCTCAGGTCATGATCTCACAGTCCGTGGGTTTGAGCCTGGCATCGGGCTCTGTGCTGACAGCTCAGAGCCTGGAGCCTGCTTTAGATTCTGTGTCTCCCTCTCTCTATGCCCCTCCCCTGCTCACTCTCTGTCTCTCTCTCAAAATAAAATAAAGACATAAAAAAGAAAAAAAATCAAAAATTAATTCAGAAAGAATCATATCACAGTTCAACATTATAGCTAACACTTTAAAACTCTTTTGATATAAAACCAAAAAGCACAAGTAACAAAAGAAAAATATAGATATATTAGATTTCAAATTAAAAATGTTTGTGGTCAGAGGACACCATTAAGAAACTAAAAAGATAACCCGCAGAATAAGAGAAAATATTTACAAATATCTAATAAGGGAAGTGTATATAGAATATGCAAAGAACTCTTACAACTCAATAATTAAAAGATAACCAATTTAAAAATGGGCGAGGGGTGCCTGTGTGGCTCAGTTGGTTAAGTGTCCGACTCTTGCTTTGGGCTAAGGTCATGATTTACAATTTGTGAGATGGAGCCCTGCATCAGGCACCTGGTTGACGGCACAGATGCTTGGGATTCTCTCTCTTCATCTCTCTCTGCCCCTCCCTTGCTCATGCTTTCTCTCTCTCAAAATAAATAAACTTTTTAAAAAAAAATGGGCAAAGCATCTGAATAGTCAATTCTCCAAGGAAGATATACAAATGCCCAAAAAATACATGAAAAGATGTTCAACATCATTAACCATTAGGAAAATATAAATAAAAACCATGTGAGATATGACCTCATACCTGCTAGGATGAGTAAAATAAAAGAGATAGTAACTAGCATTGGTGAGGATGTGGAAAAATTAAAGCCCTCATATATGGTTGGTGGGACTAAAAAAATGGTATGGCCACTTTGGAACAATTTGGCAGTTCTCAAAATGTTACACATAGAGGGGTGCCTGGATGGCTCAGTCGGTTAAGCGTCCGACATCGGCTCAGGTCATGATCTCACAGTTTCTGAGTTCAAGCCCCATGTGGGGCTCTGTGCTAACAGCTCAGCCTGGAGCCTGCTTTGAATTCTGTGTCTCCCTCTCTCTCTGCCCCTCCCCCACTTGTGCTCTGTCTCTGTCTCTCAAAAATAAATAAATGTAAAAAAAAATTTTTTTTAAGTTACACATAGAGTTACCATATGACCAAGCATTTCTACTCCTAGGGATATACTCAAGAGAACTCAAAACAAGCGTTCATGCACAAAAACTTGCACATGAATGTTCACAGCAGGAGTATTCATAATAGCTAAACAAGGAAAACAACCCAAATGTATATCAACTAAGAAGGGATAAATTGTGGTATATTCACACAACAGAATATAATTCAGCAATAAAAAGGAATGAAGTACTGATACACACTACAGCATGGATGAACTTTGAAAACATTATGCAATGTGAAAGGAGCCAGTCACAGAAGACTGCATATTGTATGATCCCATCTACTTTAAGTTCTGGAACATGAAAATTTATAGAGACTGTAAGTAAATTGGTGGTTGCCAGGAGCTGAGGAAAATGAGGGGGTTAGGGGGAGGTGTGTGTTCTTTGGGGGATGACGAATGTTCTAAAATTAGATTATGGTGATGCTTGCACAAGTCTGCAAATATACCAAAAACCACTAAATTTCACTTTAAATATGTAAATTTCACGGTATGTGAATTATATCTCAATCATCCTTGGGAAAAAAAAAAGAAACCTTTGATGTAAGTCTCTTTGGGTAATTTGAAATTCTCTATCCATTCATCTTTTTATCAATTTATATGTTTTCTTTTAGCATAAAATTATATTTAGCTACCAATCATCTCCAATTTTCCTAATACAGAGAAAATGTGATGCTACCAAAAATAAGTACTAGTACTTTTTTTTTTTTTAATTAGGTCTAGAGGTGCCTGGGTGGCTCAGTCAGTTAAGCTTCCAACTCTTGGTTTTGGCTCAGGTCATGATTTCACAGCTGGTGAGATCGAGCAAGGGGTCCATGCTGACAGTGGGGAGCCTGCTTGGGATTCTCTCACTCCCTCTCTCTCTGCCTCTCCCCCCCTTTTCTCAAAGTAAATAAAATAAACTTAAAATAAAATAAAATAAAATAAAATAAAATAAAATAAAATAAAACAAGAAAACTAGGTCATACTCTTCAGGGGAAAATTGTGTTTTCTTTCCATCAAGAAGCAAATTAATGGTAAAGAGTAATTGAAATTGTCTTGGGACACCCAGGTGGTTCAGTCGGTTAAGTGTACGACTCTTGGTTTAGGCTCAGGTCATGACCTCACAATTCATGTGTTTGAGTCCCACATCGGGCTCCACACTGACAGTACAAAGCCTGCTTGAAATTCTCTTTCTCTCTCTCTCTGCCTCTTCCCTGCTCGTGAATATTCTCTCTCCCTCAAAATAAATAAACGTAAAAATTTTAAATAAATAAAATAAAATGAACTGTGTCTTTAGATATCATGAAGAGAAAAACCTAATTCTTATCATCAAATTTTCAAATTAGAATTAAAATGTCTTAGTTGAAAACATTTTATGGCACACTGCTTAAATATAATTTGTCCATGGTTTGAGGAAAATCTTTTCAACCTCTACAGTTAATTGTGTTTTCTTGTTGCTTAATGCATTCTTAAGTATTTTACAATGATTCAAAATATTTTATGGAAGATAAACACAGATTGGCAGTTTTTTAAATGTGGTCTATGTCTTTATCTGAGACCTCTAGTAAATCCTTAGTTCTCACCAATCAAAATGCTTTAACCCACTGAACTAGAGTACGAACCATGGAAATAATGAAACAACTAAGCTTAACTAAGCTTAAATCCCTGGTCTGGATTGCAGCCATTTATACCATTAGTATAATTATAATAAATATCATTTTATACTTCTTATTTAAGTTTATAACAGGTTTTCTTTTTAGTGAAAAGTAATACATACCTAGAAAAGCCAGACATAAAGAAAAAAATGAAACTACTCTCAATTGCATCACTCAACCAGAATACACAAGAATCATCACTGACATTCTTATGGATTTCTTATGAATTTTTTTCTGTACACACTGATTTTTTAAAATATTAGACCATAAGTAACTTTGTATTCTGCATTTTACTTAAGGTGAGCATTTCTCTGTCATTAAATATACAAATTATGATTATAGTTTCTATATTTAACATCATGGATGTGCATGTTCTATTTCTATCATCTTATTTAATGCTTTAGGCATCTTTGCTCTCCATATTTTGCTATATGAACCATTATGTGCAATTATCATCTTTACTATATTTTAGGTTAATAATCCTCTACCTAGAATGTCCTATTACTGGTCTACCTGGTTCAGCTCATTAAATCATGAAATCTGACACATCCGTATTCTATAGTTCGGGATAGCACAGGGATAGTTCTTTCATAGCCCAAAGAATTCCTTCCTCATAGTGTTTGGTTTTAGCGGCAACCTTCCATCTTGGCGGGCACTTGAGGACTCATTTATGAGTGTGCTGTGCTGTCTTCTGCTTTGTATAACTGCTATCGGAAGTCCTAATTTCCTTTGCTATTACAGAAATCTTGCATCCTTAAACAACATTGCTGGCTCCTTCCTGTCAATCGCATCATCATCATGCTTGGTGCTATCAGTCAAGGAGGTTCCTAAATGCCAATCCAGAGATACTACGACATGTATATGAAGAGGAAATTAATGAGGTCCTGCCACTGGAGCTTTCACTGTGAGTTGAGTCCAACTGTATCTCAAGTAAAAGAAATAAGCCAAAGGTTTTAGATTTTTATTTACAAACTACACAAGTAACCAATTTGCATAAAAATTATTTTAAAAGAATACAGAAATATATAAAGTTAAATGGAAAAGTTCCTCAGCTCTATAATCATGCTTTCCAGAATACCCACCGTGGACAGTTTCGAATTTGTTAGATCCTTACCCTTTCTTTGCTCTTCCCATACAAGCTACAAATACTCCTGGTTAAGAAATTATAACTGGGGTGCCTGGGTGGCTCAGTCAGTTAAGCATCTGACTTCGGCTCAGGTCATGATCTCGCAGTTCATGAGTTCAAGCCCCGCATCAGGTTCTGTGATGACAGCTCAGAGCCTGGAGCCTGCTTTGGATTCTGTGTCTCCTTCTCTCTCTGCCCCTCCCCCACTCTCTCTCAAAAATAAACATTAAAAAAATTTTTTTAAAGAAATTATAACTAAATTCCATTAAGTTTTTAAAAATTCAATTGCAAAAATAATTCTTGGCCTTTGTAAAAATTTTAAACAGCAGAGATGTGTATGAAGTACCAATGTCCCTCTGCTTTTAACAGTCTGGTGGTATCAATTCCAGACATTTTCCCTATATAAGTCCAAGCAATTATCTATGTACATATTAGTAACTATTATGCTGAAGGAGTAGGACACATAAAATAAAAATAGTACCAAATACCTTCCAGTGTTAGTTCAAATCATCTCTGTGGGGTGATCCTGCTACTTGGATAAAATTTAGGGTGGATCCCATGACTTTACTGATCACAACTATATAATACAAATCCTCTAGTCATTTTTAGTCACAAACAATCCACTGAGAATATCTAGTACAGTTCCTCTAATGCAGGTAATGCCTCTCCCCACACTGTCTCTTACATTCTCTCCCCCACCCCCAACTTCTGCCTCTGTCCTTAGGGCCCCAGTCTCTTTCTGCTGAAGTATCCCTGCCCGTGATGGAAAGCCTATGGCAGAGGGCCCAGACCAGCTCCTCCTGACACACTGTGGACCCGCATCTGGTCCACAGAAATATGTACCTCTCTGATGTAATAACTCCTAGAAATTTACCCTACAAATCATATTCATGTATGTGCAGAAGGACATTTATTCAAGGGTATTCATTAAAAAATTGTTTCAAGTAGCAAAGGACAAGGAAACACCCTAAAGGCTCATCAAAATATTAAAAAAAAAAAAAAGGAGAATGATTAAGTATGTTACGGTATTATGTTGAATCATCTGAAATTGCCCATATTTGACTTTTTCCGCCTCTAGAAACTACAATTTCAGATGGTTCCATCTAAAATGCATTGAGGGGGCACCTGGGTGGCTTGGTTGGTTAGGTGTTGGTTTCGGCTCAAGTCATGATCTCCCAGCCTGTGGGTTCGAGTCCCACGTTGGGCTCCACACTCTAACAGCTCGAGATTCTCTCTTTCCTTCTCTCTCTGCCCCTCCCCCACTCATGCTCACTTGTGCACATATGCACTCTCTCTCAATATAAACTTAAAAAATGAAATAAAGGATTGAATCATAATACCTATTCAATCTAAATATATGTATATGCATGTACATATATGTACAATATAAATGTATGTATATATATAATATATATGTATGTATGTGTATGTGTGTGTGTGTATATATATATATATATAATTATAAAATGGGCTGTATTGTGTCTCCCCCAAATGCATATGTTGAAGTCCTAACCCCTAGTACTCTGGAACGTGACTGTATTTAGAGACAGGGCCTTTAAAAAGGTAATTAAGTTAAAATGGGTCATTAGAAGGGCACCTGGGTAGCTCAGTGGGCTAAGCATCTGACTTCAGCTCAGGTCATGATCTCATAGTTCATGGGTTTGAGCCCCACATCAGGCTCTGTCCTGACAGCTCAAAGTCTGGAGCCTGCTTCAGATTCTGTGTCTCCCTCTTTCTCTGCTCCTTCCCTTGCTCACCCTCTGTCTCTCTCTTCCTCAAAAATAATAAACATTAAAAAGAATTTTTTTTAATGAGTCATTAGGGTGGGCCCTAATCTGACTGGTGTCCTTTTTAAAAAAAATTTTTAACGTTTAGTTTTGAGAGAGAGAGACACACACACACACACACACACACACACACACACACAGACACAGAACATTAGTTGGGGAGGGGCAGAGAGAGACGGAGACATAGAATCCAAAGCAGGCTCCAAGCTCTGAGCTGTCAGCACAGAGCCTGACTCGGGGCTCAAATCCGTGAACCGTGAGATCATGACCTGAGCTGAAGTTGGATGCTTAACTGACAGAGCCACCCAGGTGCCCCTGGTGTCCTTTTTTTAAAAAACTTTATTTTGAGAGAGCATGAGCAGGGGAGGGGCAGAGAGAGAGGGAGAGAGAATCCCAATAGAGCCCAATGTGGGGCTAGAACTCACGAACTGTGAGATCATGACCTAAGCTGAAATCAAGAGTCAGATGCTTAACCGACAGAGCCACCCAGGTGCCCCTGGCTGGTGTCCTTATAAGAAAAGGAGATTAGAACAAAGACCACACAGACATGAAAACCACCACATGAGGACACCACAAGAAGGCAACCATATACAAGCCAAGATGAGAGGCCTCAGAAGAAATCAAACCTGCTGACACCTTAATCTTGGACTTCTACACTCCAGAGCTGTAAGAAAATAAATATATCTTGTTTAAACCACCCAGTGTGTGGTATTTTATGGCAGCCCTAGCAAACTATATATATATAGTGTATGTATATATATATACATACACACGCACACACATATGTATATATACATGTACATGTAAATATGCACATGTATAAATGTAAATATGTGTATATACTTATATAAGTATATATTTTTTTAATTTAAAAAGTTAGAAACATATATAATACCTATCCTTTGGGATGAGGAGAAGAACATAAATGTGTATGAATTAACTTTTCAGTCTTTCTAATAAATGTATTTAAGACTATATTTAATCAAGGTACAACTTTGTCAACAGCCCATAGATTTTAATATGTGATATTTTGAATAGTCATTAATTTCTAAATATTATGTAGTTTCAGTTAAATTTTAAATTATTTTTTAAATTACTATACTGAGGGGTGCCTGGGTGGCTCAGTCAGTTAAGCGTCAGACTATTGGTTTCAGCTCAGGTCATAACTACAGGGTTGTGGGATCAAAGCCCCACACAAGGTTCAGTGCTGAACATGGAGTCTGCTTAAGATTCTCTCTCTTTCTCCCTCTGCCCCTCTCCCCCACTCATGTGTTCTCTCTAAAACAAAATTAAAAAAAATAAAAAATAAAATACTATATTGAAAAACAAAAAGTAAATATTATCCATAACTACCTCTCTTTTTTGGGGGGAGAAAAATTAGAGTTCCCACTATCACCTATTCAGTTTTACTCTCCCCTAGCTTGGAATCAATTTGACATCAATTTCCTTTATCTTTCTACAGAGTTATTATATATACATATATTTTATATATATTTATCATATTACCACATGCACATAAATTTTTTATCAAAATGAAATCATGCTATATATGTCACTCTGAACCATGCTTTCTTTCTACCTAGAAATATGTTACGAACATCTTTCCAGGTAAGTACATATCAATTTACCTTATTCTTTTAATACCTACATAGTGTTATGCAGCATGGAGCCATAATTTATTTAGCTGTTTCCCATTGATCAATACTAATTTTTCCCTCTTTCCCTTTTACTATTTTTGCTACTAAAAACAATCCTGAAAAAAAAGGCTGCAATTGACATCTTTTAAGCTTTTCTCAGCCCAAAAGGCAACAAAAGGTATCTTATTGCTTAACTTGCATCTCCTTGATAACTCATGAGGCTGAATACCCTTTCACATGTTATGAATCATTTTTCTTTTTCTGTGATGTGCTTTTTACTATCTTGACTTTTTCTTCCTTGTAATTTCAATTTTTATATTCTCTAACTTGAGTTGAAAGAAAAAAACTTTCCAAGTAGTTATATTTCTTTTTTGGTTCCCATTTTGTTAATTTCCATGTGTGCGCGCGCGCAGTTTCCCTGCATTATGGTTGGCAATAATTAGTATCTGATTTTTATGGGCGCCTGGCTGGCTCAGTCAGCGGAGCATGCAACTCTCGATCTTCAGGTTGTGAGTTTGAGCCTCACGTTGGGTGTAGAGATTACTTAAATAAATAATAAATAAAACTTATTTATTATTTGGGGTGCCTGGGTGGGTCAGTTGGTTAGGTGCCTGACTTCGGCTCAGGTCATGATCTCAGAGCCCCGCATCGGGCTCTGTGCTGACAGTTCTGAGCCTGGAGCCTGCTTCAGATTCTGTCTCTGTCTCTTCCTACCCCTCCCCAGCTCACACATTCTCTCTCTCAAAAATAAACAAACATTACAAAAAAAATTTTTTAACAAATAAAATTTTTTAAAGTGTCGAATTTTTAGAATTTGAGATTTTATAGCCCTCTTACAAGATATATTTTTGTTAAGTGTTACATGAGTATTTGGTTTTTTAAGTAATTTCTACACCCAACATGGGGCTCAAACTCACAACCCAGAGATCAAGAGCCGCACACTCTAACAAATGGGTCAGCCAGGTGCCACCCCCCTCCTTTCAAAATTTTTTTATCTTTTTAATGTTTATTTATTTTTGAGAGAGAGAGTACAAGCAGGAGAGGGCCAGAGAGAAGGGAACAGAGGATCCGAAGCGGGCTTCACGCTGACGGCAGCAAGCCCAATGTGGGGCTCAAACTCACTAACTGTGAGATTATGTAACCTGAGCCAAAAGCTGGATGCTCAACAGACTGAGCCACCCAGGCACCCCTACTCTTTTTAAATGAGTATTTAAGAAGAATTTGTATTATTACCTACTTAGGTATAACGTTATATTATGTATTTTTAAAAGAAAATGTTTGCACTTTGAAATAAACTTTGATAACATGCAAACTATGTACGCATTTTCTTCTACTCAACAACTGCCTGGGGCATGTATATGTGTATTTTATTTTTAAACTGTCTAAATTATTTTGTTTTATATTTGTCTGACATAACACAAATCAGGAGATTTAGTTCTACACAATCTAAGAGCATTAAAAAAAAAAAAAAGGAAAGAAAAGGAAAGAAAAAAAGAGAGAGAGGAGTTATTCCAGTCACATTTATTGTAAACATTGTCCCTTGTGGTCATATTCCCTTCTCTCTCTCCTCCCACCTATACTTTTTACTTTTCCTTGCCTGATTTTTTGCTTTTTTCCACAACACCTTTTTTCATCTTTTATCTGTTCAATTTATGAATTTCCCTAACTATTTTAGGAAACACACTATAGTGGACATTTGATATTTTCTCCTCTCCACTTTATGGAACTCCCTGATTCTCACTTAGGTATGTACCCCTAAACCAGCCCTTGTGCTTCAGTGGAAGGCCTTGGCAGGTCTTGGCAAATGACTTTTTTCTGGGCACAGTGACTGGTCTCTCAGACTGGTCCAAATATAGCAAACTTCGGGACTTTTCCTTGATGGTATGGGTAGCTATGCTCTTTCCTTTTCCAATTTAAAGAGAAAGCATGTAATTCCAAATATGGACATTACAGACATCATGCAAAGAAAGAAGCCAGTTTGAGGATGAAAGTGACACACAAAGAAAAGCAAAGCTGAGAGAAAAGGAATTGCTTATTGATAACCTATCTTCATATTAAAATTTAAATATATTTTCTTCCTCTTAAAAACAGTATCTATGGTCTGCTCCCCTCTCATTACAAAAGGGTTTTTTAATTTTTTTTTTATTCTAGAGAGAGAGAGCGCACACGTACATGCAAGAGGGGGAGGGGAAGAAAGAGAGGGGGACAGAGGATCTGAAGAGGGCTCTGCACTGACAGCAGAGAGCCTGATGCAGGGCTCAAACTCGGACTGTGAGATCATGACCTGAGCCATAGACAGATGCTCAACCGACTGAACCACCCAGGTGCCCCATTACAAAAGTTTTAAAATACTCTATTTCTTACCCACCAACAGCCCACTGCCCATCTCCCATGCCAAGCTTACTGAAATTATGTAGAATTTTGGCTCAAGTGGTTAGTTCTCGTCCTTGATTTATCTTGCATGTCCAACTGCTCACAATTTTCTTCTTTGTCTTTTTGTACCATATTTTAAAAATATACTTTATTTTTGGGAGAGTGCAAGCAGTGGAGGGGCAAAGAGAGGGGGACAGAGGATCCAGAGTGGGCTCTGTGCTGACAGGCTGACAGCAGTGAGCCTCATGTGGGGCTCCCAATCTCACGAACTGTGAGATCATGACCTGAGCCGAAGCTGATGCTCAAGCAACTGAGCCACCCAGGTGCCCCATAGCAGATTTTAAAAGAATTCCTTGGTTTGATTATCTAGTTCATTAGTCATCTATTACAACCATGTTGCATTCAGCCTGCTATTGAATTTTTTCTTTCAGAAAACATGTTTCTAATTTCTAAAAACTTTCGTGTTCTTTTTCATAGCACCATTGCTACTTTATGGAAATCACATGTTCTCAAATTTTTTAGAATATTTTTTTAACAAAAATGTTATCTTTTGTCCATTACATTCAATTTGCTCTCTCAAAGATCAATTCCTCTTTTTGTTCAGCTTGATGTCACTCAACCTACTGATTTGCCTTAAATATTTAGTGAGAACTCATTAACTGGATTGGCAGATAGTTTCTCCAGCATAGTAGTTTTCAATTCTGGATGCACTGTAGAAATCATCCCTTTAAAGAAAGCTCCCTAGGTGATTTTAATGTGCTTCTACCACTAAGAACCAATGCTTTAATATATGTGAAAATCACTATTCTCCCTGCTATGAATGTGCATGCTAATCATAAAAGTTCTGGCTATCAACAGTATCACACATGGATGGAGGAGGTGAACAGCTAGATGGGTGGCTTCTGAAGGAAGGGGCTCCACATTCACAGTGACAACTGGAGGTTCTCTAAAATATAGTCCTGATTCTCTCTCTGGTCCTAAAGCCCATGATAGAGATGCCCTCAATTTATATAAATATATTCTACTAGTTTAGCCTGTGAGGAAACACCGTAATTAGGTATTCTAATTGGTCCTGTTACAGTCTGCTAATTAATTACCTTTGACCACTGCTATGGTCTGAATGTGTCCCCCCCAAATTCTTATGTTGAAATCCTGAATCCCAAGCTGATGGTATTAAGAGGTAGGACCTTTGGGAAATGATTAGGTCATGAGGGCAAAGCCTTCGTGAATGGGATTCGTGCCCTTATGAAAGATGGCCCAGAGAGCTTGCTTAGCCCTTCCACCATGTGAGGGGTTCAGCATGAAGTAGGGAGACCACAACCTGGAAGAAGGCCTTCAGCAGAATCCTACTGGCACCATGATTTGGACTTCCAGCCTCCAAAACTGTGAGAAATAAATTTCTGTTGTTTATAAGCCACCCAGTCTACATTTTGTTTGTTCAGCAGCCTGAATGGACTAAGACAACCAATCTCAAGCCCTAGTTACTACATTTCAAAATTTCTAAGCTTAGGGATTTTCCAGAATTGCAGTGGGAAAACTCACTTTCCTACTGTTTCCCCTTTAAGTCTGTAATGGGTTGTAAGTTCTCCAAACTGTACAGTTTTGCCATCAACCTGATCCCATATGCTTTGCATTTTTCATAAATTCCTCAGTGTTTCTGATCTTTAGAGGACACCCTTCCCAGCTTTTCAATGTTAATAAAGATGTATCCTTATTTTCCTATTTTTAATTCTTTTTGTTGCTTAACTAGATTTTTTTCACTATACAAATAAAACATCCTTAAATTACTTAAATTTAAGTAATCCTTATATTAAATTACTTAGATCATACTGAAGGTTTTAAGTCATAAAAGATGCAGTCTTTCACACCAACCTTCCTCCTCAAATTTCCTATTAAGATGACTCAAGTAATTACTGCTATGTTACTATTTTTCCCTTTCCATACTCTAGTCTTTGGAAGCAGGTACTAAGTCTAACCCATACTCAAGGAGAAGGGAATTAATCTCCATCTAATAGAGAAGAGAGTATCTAAATATATTTAAAAAATTTTTTTAATATTTTCTATTTTATTTTTGAGAGAGAGAGAGACAGCATGAGTAGGGGAGGGTCAGAGAGAGGAAGACACAGAATCCGAAGACAGGCTCCAGGCTCCAAGCTGGCAGCCAGAGCCCAACACGGGGCTCGAACCCACGAATTGTGAGATCATGACCTGAGCCGAAGTCGGACGCTTAACCAACTGAGCCACCCAGGCATCCCTAAATATATTTTTAAAAATTATTCTGCAAAGAAGATTTGTCTCTTCTCCTCCAATTAATTTATTCAATCATTTATTTATATCAGTATGGTCTCAAAGAAATATTTTACCCTTTGGGTTAAAATATAATGCTATAATTATTTTACTGTTGAAATTATTTAAGCTTTGGCCATTGGGCCCTCTTCTGGGCTAGTTTCTGTGTCCTTTTCACGAGCCCTCACCTCCCTTCCACCTCCATATGATGCTATATGATGTTCTGGGCTCATCTTGTGATATATATTCTATTGGTTCTGTTTCTCTGAAGAACTGTAACATAATAGGTAATCAATAAGAATGCTGGTGAGGCACCTGGGTAGCTCAGTTAGTTAAGTGTCTGACTTTGACCCAGGTCATGATCTCATGGTTTGTAGGGTTTTAGGTTCACACCCCACATCAGCCTCTGCACTGTCAGCCCAGAGCCTGCTTAGGATTCTCTCTCTCTCCCTTTGTCTCTGCCCCTCCCCTTGCACTTTCTCTAAATAAATAAATAAATAAATAAATAAATAAATAAATAAAACAAAAACCAAAAAAAGGTATGTTGAAGGAATGAATGAATGGTGCAAGGTGCAGGAATGAATGACATAGGAGAATGAAAATAGTCTTTGATATCAGACCTAAAATCAAAAAGCTGACATTTACTAGCTACTTGGTTCTAAAAATAAGTATTCCTTGGGGTGCCTGGCTGACTCTTGATCTTGGAGTTGTAAGTTCAAGCCCCATACTGGGTGTAGAGATTACTTAAAAAAATAATAATAAAGGGGTGCCTGAGTGGCTCAGTCAGTTAAGCATTAGATTCTTTTTTTTTTAATTTTTGAACTGTTTATTTATTTTCCTTTTTTTTTTTAATTTTTTATGTTTATTTGAGACAGAAACAGAGCATAAGTGGGGGAGGGGCAGAGAAAGACACACACAGCATCTGAAGCAGGCTCCAGGCTCCGAGCTGTCAGCACAGAGCCCAACGCGGGGTTCGAACCCACGAACCATGAGATCATGACCTGAGCCAAAGTCAGATGCTTCACCGACTGAGCCACCCAGGCGCCCCAAGCATTAGATTCTTGATCGCAGCTCAGGTCTTGATTTCAGGGTCATGAGTTCAAACCCCATGTTGGGCTCTGCACTGAAGTAAAGCCTACTTAAAATAAAAATTTTTAAATAAAAATAATAATAAAATAAAATCTAGGATTCCTGGGTGGCTCAGTTGGTTAAGCCTCCGGCTACCATTCAGGTTATGATCTAATGGCTTGTGGGTTCAAGCCCCATGTCAGGCTCTCCACTGACAGTTCAGAGCCTGGTTTGGATCCTTTCTCTCCCTTTCTCTCTGCCTCTCCCCCACTTGTGCACACTTACATGCATACACACACACTCTCTCTTTTTTCTCTCTCTCTCTCAAAAATAAATAAATTTTTAAAACTTTAAAAATAGTAAAATGAGTATTCCTTGAAGTCTTGGCATCGTCACATTTAAAATTTGAGAGACTATCACCAACCTCTGGGAGGACTGTTAGGATTTTATATAATACATTTAATGGATCAAGCATGTGTCTGGTACATGGTAAGAGCTCAGTACATAGTAGTTGCCTTTTTTCCATTTCCCGCCTAATTCACTAGGAAGATGGAGGTCAGCCAGTAAGAGTTCCTTCACTGCATCCTACATATACCATAACAGACCTGTGCCCATGCATTCTTTCAGCCCTCCAGAATACCCAAAGATAATTCTTCCATCTATGGAGAGGGACTCTATACTTGACTCCTTTCTCTCTAGCACTTTATCTCCTCCTTAACCATTTTCTCTCTTTTGCTCCAAAATATGGAGCTTACTAAACAAAAATTTACTGCCTTTTCTATCATTCCATTTCTTTCCTACTACTCCTCTGAAACTTCTCATCTTTCCTGTATAGGCCAATCCCTCCTAACCCCAGGGCAGCAGTCTTCTGATTGTCCCCACCCACCAAAACTGCTTTCTTAGAGGTCTGGACTACTCTTCCCCACACCAGAGGTCCTTTCTCTGCCTTCCCTCTCCTCTCTGCAGGATTGGAGGCTACTGCTGTCTCCCTTTTCTTGGTGGTTTCTCTTCCAATTTGTCTTCCTCTTCCCCAATTATGCAGTTTCCTTCTCTAACATGAATCCTTGTCTCTCACTTTGACTTTCAAGGCTCAATACTGTTTGCTTTTCTATTTGCTTTCTCTCAACAAAGTTTCAAACTGTTTCCGTGTAAAAGGCATTATGTTTTTTGCTTTGTTTTGTTTTGTTTTATAATATAGCCAAATTTCAACACAAATCTTGCCCCAAATCTTTGGTGAGGCAAGTGCTCTTCAGAATATTTCATTTCAAAACCAATTAACAGGTTTTTGCAACATGTTGAATAACCTTGCCTCTTAAGAGACCTACTTCCAATTTCTCCATTTTTATCAGTGACACCAAAACTTTATCCAGGCTCTAAAACCCAAAATTAATCTTCAAAGTTTCTCACCAAATCCTATCAATTCTTTTCACAATGTTCATCTCCTCCTGTTTATTCCTACAGTCTCAGATTAGGTCCTGTTTTACACGTCTGGCTTTCTTTTCTTTTCTTTTTTTCTTTCTTTTTTTTTAAGTAGGCTTCATGCCCAACACAGGGCTTAAACTCACAACCTGAGATCAAGACCTGAGCTGCAATCAAGAGTCAGACACTCAACCAACTGAGCCACCCAGGCGCCCCACATGTATGTCTCTTAATAGTCTTTTTAGCTCCCAGTCTTTCCCCTATTCTTCAAAGGCTTTATATTCCAGTGCCTCAGTCATCTTTCCAATTTATGGTACTCAGCATGTGCCTCTCCTGCTCCAGAATCTACAGTACTATTTTCCAGCATCTACTGTATCAAATTCAAACTCTTGGGTCCTAGCTTTCATGGCTCTACCTAACACCATTTTCTTCACTGGCCAGTCTCACTTATCCACTTCCACTTAATACAACACACATAGGAGAAGGGCTATCAAGCTAATCATGTCATCTACCCTTCTCTCCAATCCAGACAGGTTCTTCCCTATGCTCCTAATCAACTAGTACATTTTTTGCTAAATCTATGCTATTTGACCACTGAAGTGACCTTTCTACTTTGCTCTGCTCATTCAAATACTATTAACCCTTTAAAGCAAGTCTGTCCTCCTCTCTAAAACCTTCCCTAATATTTCTAACTAACACAAAACTCTCTACCTTTGTTCTGGATTCTATCATTCTCACTTCTTTGTAATCTTATTATGTAATATATCTTCTCTCTCATGTATTATTAATCTCTCCTCCTCTGTTAGTGCTTTTCCACTTAAATATATCCTTACTCAATTTTTTTTTTCATTTAAAAGGCAAAAAAAGTTGTTGTTTTTTTCTTTCTGATCTTGTAACTCCTTCCATGTGGTCTCATTCTTTCTCCCTCCCAACCACCAGGCTTCTTCAATAGTAGTTTAAACTCGCTGTCCCTTCTTCCTCACATCCCATCCACTCTTCACCATTACCTGGCTTTATTCATAAAACTACTTGCAAAAGATCTCCACACTATCAATCCAATGAACTCTGCAGGAAATATCTGTTGTTTTTTGGCTTTCTGGCAAGAATAGCTTACTTTTCCTTTGGAGAGCTTCTCTGCCTGATTTCTGAGGTCTGATAGGACCATCAAACATGGGCTTATCTTTGAGGTGGGCAAAGGGCTGACCAATAAGACCACAAGGAAGAAAGGAGGCTGGGGCTCAGTTACCCCTATGGACCCATGGGATCCTGGAAGATGCTGTTCCCAGGCCTTCCTACAACTTGACTATTCTGCCTTCCTTCACTACTGTGAGCTTAGCCAATATCTATCCATAAATCTATCCACAAGCTTCCTGCTTAAGTTAACCAAAGGCAATTTCTATTCCTCATTCCCAAAGAGAAATTAGAGCAGAAGTAGAAGTGGTACCTCTCATGGTTACACCACAAATTTCTTCTCCCTGTCCCCTTCACTGTGGCTTCTGCTGTTTAAGAAATTACAGTATCTAAGGATGTCTTCACCAGGAGACCCAAAAATGGCTTCATTAACTGTGAAGTAAGGCTATCTGGGGCTTCACACAGCAGCCAGGCAATAGTTAAAAGGGAAGATACAGGAGCATAGATGGAAATTGGAGAATCCTGAGGCACCTCTTTGTATTAACACTAGCAGTGAAGTTACGAGTAGATGACTGTTCCCTACACTGGCAGGACCTGCAAGGGTCTTTTACTCCTGGTGTCAGGAATAAAAGTTTGCAAACCACATATCTGACTCCAAAGTCCATGCTCTTTGTTTGACACACCAGTTTCTACTGAGACCCATCTATTTGCAGCTCCTTACTCAAGAAACTATCCCTCTCATTTCCATGCTTTTGTACCTGTTAATTTGTGTGGAATGTTCATATCAACCTTCCAACTGAAAACTCCTAACTTATCCTCTTTGAAACTTTCTCTGATTCCTACAGGTTAGTCCCAAACATCCTGACATAATACTTCACAATATCTTAACGTGAACTATACTCTATATGGTTCCTGGTTTTTCCCACTGTAAGGCTTCTAAATGGTAGAAACCACATCTTTTATATTTGTATCCTCAACAATTAATACTCAGTATATGGGTGTAATAAATTCTATTGAAAGAATATCTGGTATTTCTTAATTCTCCATAGTATTAATCATTGCATCTTAGATTTGGGGCATTTACGTTTAAATTTGCATCTAATGAATACCACGTTCAGTCCCTTAATTATTTGAAATAGTGTTCCCCAATCCTTCCAATAAGTCTAAAAACTTCAGAGCTGAGTCCCCACTGTTTACGATTTCTGTATTCTCTTTAGCACCTATGAGTATTAGGCACATGGTAAGCACTCAATAAATACTTGATGAACTGAATTTAAAACACAGTATTAGCACATTAATAGGAGCAACTTATCATGCTCTACTGATCTAATTAAAAGATGTGGCCTTCTGAAGTAGTGCAATTGTACTCATATGGAAAAATTAATGAGAAAAAGAAAAATTATCCAACTGGGCAGTTAAAAGCTTTTCTCTTAGTGAGAGTTCTGCAAATATTTTATGGATAACAAGATAGAACCTCTAGAGCTCAGAGTAAAAGACTCAAGGTATATATCCCTATGCATATCGGAAGGAAGATTACATGTTTAAGGGATCTGCTACAACCATAATTACTTAAATTCCATTAACCCTTACTAAATCCATAACAGAAGTATAAGGAATAAAAATAGTTAATAGCAAATCAATCCATGTCAAGTCAACCTACGCTAAAGACATATAGGACTATCTCTGCATAATATATAACACAGCAGTCATTTACTCCCTCAACAAACATTTATTTAGTCCCTACTAATGACAAGTGCTATGTTATGGGGTACCTGGGGTACCTGCTTGGCTCAGTTGGTAGAGCATGCGACTCTTATTAATCTTGGAGTTGTAAATTCAAGCCCTGTGATGGCTGTAGAGATTACTTAAAAATACAATCTTTAGGGGCACCTGGGTAGCTCAGTTGGTTGAGTGTTAGACTCTTGGTTTCGGCTCAGGTCATGATCTCACAAACCATGAGACTAAGCAGCGTGGAGCCTGCTTGGGACTCTCTCCCTCTCTCTCTCTGCCCTTCCCCTGCTTGCACCTGTGTGCACTCTCTCTCTCTCAAAATAAATAAACTTTAAAATAAAGTAAAATCTTTAAAATATTAAAAAATTAAAAATTACAAGGATGAAGAGAACACACCTCCCACGCTGGTGGCGGGGGGGGGGGTTCTAACTTTGCCATGCTGCAATGGTATTAAGAATACAACACGAAACATACCTCCTGGAGTTGCTCAACATGGAGGCTCTAGATAGCAGTCTGGTAGAAAAGGTAGAGTAACCCATACTAGGGCACCATGATTAGCATTATCCCAGAAATAAGTACAAGATGTTATGGGGCCACAGAGGAGAAAATAACCAACCTACTGAAGAAATCAGGAAAAGATATGTTAGACACTGACATCCAAACATGAAGTCAATGCAAGTTAAGTGTGAGAAAGCTACCACAACAGTAACATCTGGGACACAATCAAACCTGAAACTAGGGTTGCAAGCAGTGTCAGAAGGATTCCAAAGCAAACCAAGTCATAGCAAATCACTGTAGAAGAGCCAAAGAGTAAAATACTCCTTGCTATTAAGCTTGAGAGTAATAAAACACATATACAATTAAACCACCACATGGTATAAGCATAAAGGGAGTCTTTTAAACAATATGTGGCATACAAGTTCAAAGGGAATCAATCGCTAAGAGTTAGAACTGTTAGGAAAACCTTCATAAAAGTAGAGTTAAAACTCTTATTGGTGGGGAGAAGAAGAAAAGGAGGGCTGCCCACATGCTGAAAATGACCAATGTCATTAACAAAAACAGAGATCTGAACCAAACAGTTGTGGGACCATGAGGAGATCCAAAGGTTTGGAAGCACTGGGTAAAAACTGGACACATGAGTGAAGGCCTGGTACAGCAGAGCCAGGAACACAAACCTAGCAGCTTGGACATTGTTCTAGACTCAGTAGTTATCAACCATGACTGCTAAATAGAAACACCTGGGGAACTTTAAAAACTATGTCCCTGGCTAGGGCTCACCCCATATCAAAAGTAAGAGGGACACCTGGGTGGCTTAGTCAGTTAAGCATCCAACTTTGGTTCAGGTCATGATCTCTCAGTCTGAGTTCGAGCCCCACCTCGCACTCTGTGTTGACAGCACGATGCCTGGAGTCTGTCTCAGATTCTGTGCCTCCCCCTCTCTCTGCCCCTCCCCCACTCACGCTGTGTGTGTGTGTGTGTGTGTGTGTGTGTGTGTGTGTGTGTGTCTCTCTCTCAAAAATAAACATTAAAACATTTTTTTTTTTAAGTAAGAGAATCTTTGGAGGAAGTGGCATGGACATTAAAATGTAAAAGCATGCAAGGTGATTCTACTCTACAATCCAGATTCAGAACCACTGGACTTAAGGCTAGAAAAGTAAGGGATGACAGACACGGTAAGACCTAAGCTTGATTTCAGTCCCTGTTTATAAGTAACAATTCTGAGCTATTTACCTGTTGATGCTTATCTTCTAACCTTAGTTAAACATTCTGTTTTCTTAATGTTTCTTTTCCCTTGTTGACCATGTAACCCAATTTCTCTTACATGACTGGTTCACATTTCCATGATGTCTTATAGACAACTAACTCAAAAAATAAATATTTCAATATTATGCTGCCCTTATATCCCTGCAATGCTGTGCTTTCATATTAAGAAATGTTCTAGGCTGCAATCATGTTTGGATTTTACAAAATTCCTCTTTTAAATATAGACAGAATACCTACATATACAAGAGCCATATTACTTAGACTAGATCAAAATGTAAGAGAAGTGTTCATTCTTGTAGTATCTGGAGACATTATACTATTCCCGGTTACAGACATGCAAAGATTACAAAGTACTTTCCTTCAGAATCCTTTACAAATAAATGGAAGCAACAAATGTATCCCATACTACATTAAACAAGTGTCCTATGTGAGAGGAAGAAATCATGGAGATGATTAGAGAGTAGGGCAGCCTGTTGATCCTTCAAAAAGCAGGGTGGTTTGTGTGCTCACTTGTTTTTAAAGAAAAATCAAACATACCCATATGTTTAGGGTCCATGTTACTCACCGAAGTGTGTATTCAAGAAATCTTTACTTTGTCTAGAGGTAAGCAACCTTCTTTATGCAAACTTAAGTTAGCCACAACTGTCTTATTTTTGTGTTAAATTTGGTGTTAGATCAGTATACCTACTTAATGGTAAAAATGGTATGAGAACATAAGTTGGAGGCTCTTGGCTGGGATTCCACACACACACAGGTTTGTGTAGTCTCTAATTTCCAGACAAAGTTAATAAACTCGAACGACCATATCCTAACGTAACCGTGGGGCGGGGAGGGGACAGTGAGTATTGGAAAACCCAATGATCAAAATGTGAAACATGAAAAAGAGTCCAGAAATATTTCTTCAGAAATATGGAGCCAGATTTCAAGAGTTGGCCGTTTGCTTGTACCGATCCTATTAAGAAAGGGAAAGAAAGGCTTCTAAAATGAAAACTCAAGCCTAACTAACTCTCTGACTGTAGGGGTGAGACTTAACAAGCAAGTCTCATGAGTCGGACCAGTGGGTCCGAAGAAATTCAGAGAGCAAGGAAAAAAGTGGGAATGAAGGAGACAGGAAAAGGTGAAGGAGGCAGGCAAAGGCCATCCGGTATGAACCTTGATGCCCGGCTCTTTATGCACCCAGAGCAGCGTGGAGTCTCTCTCGCCCCGCGCGCATCTGGGGGCCGGGCCGCAGCGCAAGTTCCCCACCCAGCGCGGGGCGCCAGAGACCGGGGAGAAGAGAGGTAGGTGCACCGCCCACGCTCGCACCCCACCCGGCTCGGCACTCAGGGGTTCCCAGGAAAGAGACACACTGCGCAGCCCTAGTCTCCGGGACCGGGAGGGGGTGGGTGGAGCAGAGCCCGGAGCCGCCCCCCGGAGCCGCCCCCGCAGCCCTGGCCCCCGCCCCCCGCCCCGGCTGTCAGTGGCCCCCTCCCGCAGTCACTCACCCACGGGCTGCGCGGTCTCGGCCGCGGCGGCAGCGGCGGCGGCGACCCCCGCCTGGGTCATGATCCCAGGCGGGTACCGCAGGGGTGTCCGACCGCCCGGGCGAATTTCTCCGTCCGCGGCCGCCGCCTGCTCCTCTGGGGCTGGGGGAGCGCGGGCCCAGGCCCTCCTCTCCCCCCGCCCCCGCCGCCTCTTCTTGCGGCCACCGCCGCCGCTGCGAGCCCGAGCCCTCAAGGCCGGAGACCCGGCGGCAGCGCGGCCTCAACTTTCCCAGCCCCCCTCCCCCCGCCCCTCCCCGCCCCTCCCGCGGCCGCCGCTCGGCAAGCGAACACCCTACCCTTGGTGCGCCGCGCTCCCGCCCCTGCCACTCAGCCCACCAACCCGGCCCCGGGGAGGTTGCCGCAGTGGCCAATCAGAACCTGGGACGCCGTTGCGCTAGGCTAGAGGGCGGGAGGAGATGGAGGGAAAACCGAAGGGTGAACGGGCCTCGGGCGGCCCAATGAGGAGGGCCGGGGAGCGGAGGTGTGCAAGTTGGGTTGAAGGAACAGGAAATATTCTTAAAGGTAGAGTGATGGGCAGCAAGGAAAGCCAGTGGGTGAATGGGAGAGAGGTGGGCCTGGTTCCTTAAAGGGGACGCCTTGAGAACCTAGAAAAGGAGGTGTTTTTAAGAAACTTCTTTGTATCTTGTTCTCTGTGCTGCTTGTCACGTCTTTCAGTAGATTGGAAGTGGAAAAACTAAAAAGGAAGAGGGCATGGGAGGCTTTCAAGAACGATTAGAGAGCTCCTCTTATCCTAGAGGGTAGGAAGGGAAATGATACCTCTGTCACAAGAAGTGGGGAAGAAAGAAGAGAATCCAGACGTCTCAGACGGCCTTTTCGCTGGAAGATCATTGCCAACCAGACGCTGCTCGAATTTGTAGGTTGCGGTCATCTGTCATCCTGCGTTTACAACAAAGCACGGATTCCTTTCAGCCGGAGATGACCGTGTTCAGAAATGTCCTGGCGGCCTTCCAGCTGGGGGAAAACAGTATGTGGCATTGGGGGATGAGGTTTGGAACCTCAAGCTTGTGTTCCTGGAGACCTAGATCTGAGAGGTGTAGAGCCGCGTCATGAATATAGACCTGAGGGTCCCCTAACTGCAAAATGTGCTTGGAGCCCTGGAACCGTGGTCATAACTCCCTTTTCTGCCTTTCGCTTGATATTTCACAACTCTTCCTCTCCTGAAACAGGTGTCCTCCACCTAGTGGTGGTGAAAGATTCCCAAGCGCTTCCACAACCAGGTTTGGAAATGTCCCAGATAATAGATGCCCATGGGCCAGACCAGGTAACTTCCAGAAGGTGCACACAGGGCATGGCATAGTGAGAATTACTGAAGCCTGTGTACAGAAGACGCTGACCTTGTATTGAGAAAAAGTGTAAAGTTAAACAGTAACTGCATCTTCATGTTTAAAAGGTGTGATGAAACAGAAAGCCTTTAACTGTGGCACCACAGACAGACTGGATATTTTCTTTAACTCGTCCACCTAGGCCTATGAAGTTCTAATTAGCCTCTGGATAGACTTAGCCCACCCAAATCAAAACTGCAGATGAGAAAGACTCTACAATTCAGAACCTAATAGCAATGCTAATAGCACCTCCATGAAATTGTATAGTATTAATATGCCCAGCTGTAGAAAATCATTTCCATTATGATCAGAATATAAAGTATTCTTGTTAAGAAACTATCTGGCTAGGGGCGCCTGGCTGCCTCAGTCAGTGGAGCATCTGACCCTTGATCTCAAGGTCGTGAGTTCCAGCCCCACATTAGGCAAGGAGCGTACTTAAGAAAAGAAAGAAACTATTCAGGTTAATAAATGTCATATCTAGGGTGTGTATGATTTTCTAGACAACTACAATTTATCAAGTCTAAAATAACACAGTTTGGATGGTTCAGAAAACAATTTAAGAGTTTCCTTGGACCACTGTTTAAAATAACACATTAATACCTTTCTAGCACAAATTAGAAGTATTAAATTAGAGAAATTCCTGTTTGGTCAAAGATCTGAATGTTAGCTTTTTAATTTTATCCTCATTTGTGACTGACGCTGAAATTCTAATCATAGATCTTTCTATTGGCTGTGCACATTCAACACTGGTTTACTACAATGGATATGAGAGGATGACGTCAAATAATAACACCAGTCCAATTTTCGGGCTAGTTGGCATGTGTTTGCAGTTCATAAACTAGTGATATAATGTGGTGGCCAAGTGAACCTGGTCTCCCTGCCTCCAGGCCAAGTCCATTTTTCACATAGCCTAGGTGAATCTGGTTTTCACTCACATACTTAAAATCCTTCAGTGGCTCTGAAAGATTATTTTTGCATGATGTACAAGCCCCTTGCTTGCATCTTCAATTTCTTTTTTTAATATAATTTATAGTCAAATTGGTTTCCATATAATACTCAGTGCTCATCCCAACAAGTGCCCTTCTCAATGCCCATCACCAACATCCCCCCACCATCAACCCTCAGTTTGTTCTCAGTATTTAAGAGTCTCTTATGGTTTGCCTCCCTCCCTCTCTGTAACTTCCCCCCCTTCCCTTTCCCCATGGTCTTCTGTTAAGTTTCTCAAGATCCACATATGAGTAAAAACATATGGTATCTGTCTTTCTCTGACTGATTTATTTCACTTAGCATAATACCCTCCAGTTCTATCCGCGTTGCTGCAAATGGCAGGATTTCATTCTTTCTCATTGCC
>CM053573.1:56264418-56360221 GCA_028646485.1 Cryptoprocta ferox
GGACATTTAGGCTCTTTCTGTGATTTGGCTATTGTTGAAAGTGCTGCTGTAAACATTGGGGTACATGTGCCCCTATGCATCAGCACTCCTGTATCCCTTGGGTAAATCCCTAGCAGTGCTATTGCTGGGTCATAGGGTAGTTCTATTGTTAATTTTTTGAGGAACATCTCCACACTGTTTTCCAGAGCGGCTACACCAGTTTGCATTCCCACCAACAATACAAGAGGGTTCCCATTTCTCCACATCCTTGCCAGCATCTATAGTCTCCTGATTTGTTCATTTTAGCCACTCTGACCAGCGTGAGGTGGTATCTCAGCATGATTTTGATTTGTATTTCCCTGATGATGAGTGATGTTGAGCATTGTTTCATGTGTCTGTTGGCCATCTGGATGTCTTCTTTGGAAAAGTGTCTATTCATGTCTTCTGCCCATTTCTTCACTGGGTTATTTGTTTTACGGGTGTGGAGTTTGGTGAGTTCTTTATAGATTTTGAATACTAGCTCTCTGTCTGATATGTCCCATTCTGTCTGTTGCCTTTTAGTTTTGTTGACTGTTCCTTTGCAACGCAGAAGCTTTTAATCTTGATGAGGTCCCAATAGTTCATTTTTGCTTTTGATTCCCTTGCCTTTGGAGATGTGTTGAGTAAGAAATTGCTGCATCTGAGGTCAAACAGGTTGTTTCCTGCTTTCTTCTCTAGGGATTTCATTTCCTAACACCTCCTTTTCTCTATTGGTGGGGATCTAGGGATAGGAGAGAAGGGTGCTGACAACCAGGCCTGAGCTCATGGTCTGCCCAGAGTGGAGGGGAGGTTTCTCAAGGCTGCTCTGGGCTCTGCTCCACCTACCCACTTCAAGTCCTCAGAGGTAGGGGCTGTGCGATGTTCCTCCTTCCTGGGAATGAGTACAGAGCCTGCTGGAGTGCAAACATGGGCTGTGTGCGGTGTGTGTGTCCTCTTGTCCCAGACATCTGGGCGCCCCCACGCCCCTGGTGCCAATTGCGTGGGGTCTCCCATGGCACCGTGATCCCTGCTATGCACTGGGCAAGAGAGGCTCCAAGCTGGCATTTTCTTTTTAGAAGATTTCAGAAATAAATGTCAGAGATGAAAGCAAATATCCATCTCTTGAAATCTGCTTCAGTATTTCCTGTGGAAATGGCCTAATTGTTTTCCAGAGTGGTTGCAAGATTCCGTATCTTCAACAGCTATATATGCAGATTCCAGAGATTCCACATCATCTCCAACCCTTGATATTATCAATCTTTTTAATTCTAGCCATTATAGTGGGTGTGATGTGGTTTCTCCTGATTTTAATTTGCATTTCTCTAATTACTAGTGATGTTGAAAATATTATTGCATGTTTATTGGCTGTTTGCATCTATGGTAAAGTGTGCAAATCTTTAGCCCACTTTTAAATCAGTATGTACTGGATAAAAGTCCTTTCTCAGATATGTGTGGTGTAAATATCTTCACCCATCTGTGACTTTACAAATTAAAAACAAAATAGCTTGAGGCACATGGGTGGCTTAGTCAGTCAAATGCCTGACTCTTGATTTCAGTTCAGGTCATGATCTCACCAGTTGGTGAGTTCCAGCCCCTGCATTTATTTTTACATGAAAAATCAATAAATACATAAACAAAATGTACAACAATGTAAGTCTGACATATGTAAACACCTTTGCAAACATCTCCACAATCAAAAATAATATATCTATCCTGCCCTCAAATTTCCACATGCTCCTTATTAATTCCTTCCTCTGGTCCTTATCTGTTCTCCAGGCAACCATTAAACTGCTTTTTGTTGCTATAATTCACTTTCATTTTCTAGAATTTTATGTGGATGGAAGCATTCAGTGTATACTCTTTTTTGTCTTCTTTCATTCAGCATACCTTTTTTTTTTGAGATTCATACACTTTGTTGTGTGTATCAATAATTTATTAGGTTTTGTTGCTAAGCAGTATTCCATTGTATGGATATGTTGTTTATACTCAGGTTGGAGAGCAGTTGGACTGTTTGAAGTTTTTGACTATTACAAATAAAGATGCTAGAACATTTGTGCACAAATCTTTTTAGGGACATTTGCTTTTATTTTCCTTGGCTAATACTTGGGTAAATATCCAGTGGAATGGCTGAGTCAGATGGTAAGTGTATTTTTTTTAAATGCCAAACTTAATCATAAAAAAATGAAATCTTGCTATTTGCAACATGGATGGACTTAGAGGGAATTATGCTAAGTAAAATAAGTCAGACAGAGAAAGACAAATACCATATGATTTCATTTAAATGTGGAATCTAAAAACCAAACCAAGTGAACAAACAACAAAGACCAGGAACAGACTCAAAAATACAGAGAACAAACGGTGGTTGCCACAGGGGAGGTAGGTGGGTGAATGGGAAAAATAGGTGAAGGGGGATTAAAAGGTACAAACTTCCAGTTATAAATAAGTCAAAGGGATATAAAGTACAGCATAGGGAATACAGTCAATAATACAGTAATAACTTTATGATGGTGACAGGTTGCATTACACTTATTGTGGTGAGCATTTCTTAATATATATAAATGTCAAATCACTATGTTGTTCACTTGAAACAACTAAATTATTGGATGTCACCTATACTTCAAATAAAAATGATTTAAAAATGGATACATACATAAATACTGCCGAATAGTTTTTCAAAGTTGTACCATTTTATGTTCCCACCAGTAGAATATGCAGGTTTGAAATCTGAATCATACCATATCTTTGTCAAAACTTAATATGGTGATTCTTTTCAAATTGTAGTCATTTTGATAGGTGTGTGGTGGTATTTCATTGTGACTCTAATTTGCATTTCCCTCACAACTAATATACTGAGCATCTTTTCAGGTACTTACTAGCCATTTGTGTACCTTTTGTGAACTGTTGTTCAATCTTTGGCCATTTTTATTGATTTTTTTGTTACTTAAGGCTTTTTTTTTACTTTTTTTAATTTAAGTAATGTCTACAATTCTATTGGGCTCAAACTCATGACCCTGAGATCAAGAGTTGCATGCTTTACTGACTGAGCCAGCCAGGCACCCCAAGAATATTCTTTATATATTCTGAATCATATTCTTTTTTTTTTAAGTTTATTATTTTGAGAGAGAGTGCATGCATGATCAGGGGAGGGGCAGAGAGAGAGAAAGAGAGGAGAGAGAGAATCCCAAGGAGGCTCTGTGCTGTCAGCACCAAGCCCTATGCAAGGCTTGACCCCACCACCCTGGGATCCTGACTTGAGCCCAAATCAAGAGTCAGTTGCTCAACCGACTGAGCCACCCACGTGCCCCTGGGATACATATTCTTTATCAAATATGTGCTATGCAATATAACCCACTAGTTCCTGTGTTATTTTTTCATTCTCTTAACAGTATTTTTCAAATAGTAATTCTTAATTTTAATTCCAACTTATCAATTACTTCTTTTATGAATCATACTTATGGTGTCATATCTAAGAAATCTTTAACTAATACAAGGTCACACAGATTTTTTCCTATGTTTTTTTTTTCTAGAAGTTTTATGTTTTACATTTAGATCCATGGTGTATTTTAAATTAATTGTATACTATGGAAGTATGGGTCAAAGTTTATGTTTTTGCATTGGGAAATCCAATTTTTGTAGCACCAATTATAAAGACCATCGTTCCTCTATTGAGTTGCCTTCCTACCTTGGACAAAAATCTGTTGATCATCTATGTATGGTTGTATTCTTGGACACTTTTCTGGTCCATTGATCTATTTGTCAATCTTAACATCAATATCACAGTGTTTTGATCACTGCATCTTGAAGTCAAGTAGTATAAGTCTTTGAATTTTTTTGTTCCTTTAGAAATTGCCATGGGGCGCCTGGGTGGCTCAGTTGGTTAAGCGTCCGACTTCAGCTCAGGTCATGATCTCACAGTCCATGGGTTCGAGCCCCACATCAGGCTCTGTGTCAACAACTCAGAGCCTGGAGCCTGCTTCAGATTCTGTGTCTCCCTCTCTCTCTGCCCCTTCCCCACTTGTGCTCTGCCTCTCAAAAATAAATAAATGTAAAAAAATTTGCTTTAACTATTCTAGGTCCTTTGCCTTTCCATATAGACTTAAGTTTGTCAGGTTAAAAAAAGTCTGCTAAAATTTTGATGGGGGGATGTATAATTCAATTTGGGAGGAAGTTATAACTTAATATTGAGTCTTTGAAGTCATGAAGATGTTATTTCTCTCCATTTATTTGGATCTTTTAGATTTTTCTTAGGAGCATTTTATAGCTTTCTGTATATAGGTCTAGCATACATTTGTTAAATTTATCCCTGAATTTTTCAAATGTTATCTTTCAATTCCAATTTCTAATTGTTAAAGTTGAAAATACAATTGATATGTGTAGCCTGTGACCTTGTTACACTCACTTATTAGTTCTAGGAGCTTTTTAAAAAAAGTTATAGCAGGGACACCTGGGTGGCTCAATTTGGGTGAGCATCAGACTTCAGCTCAGGTCATGATCTCATGTTTCATGAGTTCAAACCCTGTATCAGGGCTCTCAGCTCTCAGGATGGAGCCTACTTTGATCCTCTGTTCCCTTCTCTTTTCACCTCCCCTACTCATGCACTCTCTCTCAAAAAAAAAAAAATTTAAAAAAAGTTATAGTGTGTCTCCTTCATTATATCATCTGTAAATAAAGACCATTTTCTTTCTTTCTATCCAACTTGCGTGCTTGTTTTCTTTTTCTTGTTTTACTGGACTGGCTGGGGCTTCCACTGCAATACTGTATAGAAGTGGTTAGAATAGTCGTCCTGCTTTCTTCCCAGGCAAAGGCATAAGATCCAGTTTTTCACTATTGTGATGGTAGCTGGTGGCTTTTGACAAATGCCTTTCCAAATTAAGTTCCTTTTTATTCCTCGTTCATTGAAAGTTTTTTATGAGTGTTGAATTTTGTCGAATACTTTCTGCATGTATGGAGATAATCACCTTTTTCCTTTAAATTTGTTAATGTGATGAATTACACCAATTGATTTTCAATAAATTAACGTTTTAATCCTGGGACTAATCCTATTTGATAATGATATAACCTTTTAATAAATTGCTGGATTTGATTTGCTAATTTTTTTCAAGGATTTTCCTGTCTTCATGAGGAATTAGTCTCTATTTTTCTTGTATTATTTTACAAGTTTTCTTGTAGTGGTATACTGATACCAATACTGCTGTAATGCTATTCTCATAAAATGAGCTAGGCAATATAACTGTTTTCTTTAAAAGTGTAGAATTGGTATTATTTTTTCCTGAAATATTTGATAGAATTCACAAGACAAGCCATCAGGACCTGAAATTTTCTTTGTGGGAAGGATTTTAACTATAGATTCTTTCAGACATATAAGACTATTCAAGTTACTAATTTAAAAAAATTTAAGGGGCACCTAGGCAGCTCAATCGGTTAAGCTTCTGACTTCGGCTCAGGTCATGATCTCGCAGTTCGTGGGTTCAAGCCCTGCGTTGGGCTCTGTGCTGACAGTTTGGTGCCTGGAGCCTGCTTTGGATTCTGTGTCTCCCTCTCTCTCTGCCCCTCCCCTGTTCATGTTGTCTCTCTCTCAAAAATAAACGTTAAATTTTTTTTTAAAAAATAATGTCTATAGTATATTTATATATATGCTATATATATATAAATCTATCTAATTGGTAGCAGTGTATTGAGTTATAATTCACATAACATACAGTTTACCCATTGTGGCTGAATAATATTCCATGGTAAGGATATGGGACATTTTGTTTATTCATTCATCAGTTAATGGTCATTTGGGTTTCATCTACTCTTTGGCTACTATTAATAACACTGCTATGAACATTCATGTAGAAGTTTTTGGGTAGACATATATTTTCAATTCCCTTAAGTATATGCATAGGAATGGAATTGCTGAGTCATATGGTAACTCTATGTTTAACCTTTTGGAGAACTGCTACTCTATTTCTTCTTGAGTGACCTGAGTGATTTGCGTCTTTCAAAAAACTTGTCCATGTCATCTAAAGTGTTTAATTTATGAATAAAGTTGTTTGCAATATCCTTGTACTATCCTTTTGTTGTAAGTTTTGTAGTGATGTGCTCTTTCTTTCCATCTTGGTTTTCTATTCTTTATTGTGTGCAATTTTGTACCTTGCGTTCTTCCATTTTAATCATATTATTTTTAAAAGCTACAGGTAATATTGACCTACTTACCCTTATTATTCATCATTTTGGTTGCTTCCAGTTATTCGTTGTCAATATTATTATACAGGTGGCTTCTCCCAACTTGGTAATTATATCAGTAAGATTTATTTCTTCAAACTGAAATAGTGAGTGGTTATGGCTTGGGCTCTGGAATCACAAAACATGGACCCTAATCCCAGTTTAGCTCCTTAACTAGTTATGACCTTGAGAAAGTTACCTTTTCTAAGCCTGTTTCTGGAACTGTAAAATGAAGCAAATGAAAGTTCCTACCACCAGAGATTGCTGTGTGAATTAAGTAAGATGTATGTATGGAGCACTGGTCAGTGCCAGATACATGGTACTTTCAGTAAGTGTTACAGCAATGAATGAATCCAGTGGAAGCAAGGTTAGGCCTGACAGGACATAAATGTTTTCAAATTCTCAGCATTAGGTAACATAAAGCCAGTTTCATAAATTGCCTATTTATTAGAATTCCCTTTTCCATCATTAATTATATTTCCTTTTTTTAAAATTTAAAAAGGTTTAATTTTGAGAGAGAGACAGAGCATGAGCAGGGGAAGGGCAGAGAGCTAGGGAGACAAGAATCTGAAGCAGGCTCCAGGCTCTGAGATGTAGGCAGAGTCCAACGCGGGGCTCGAACCCATGAACTGTGAGATCATGACCTGAGCTGAAGTTGGACTGAGCCACCCGGGCACCCAGTCATATATCCTTTGTGATAATTTCCTCTGTAAATTGTTTTTATTATCAATATCTCAATGTTTTTCTTAGATATGAGCTCTTTAAATAGATTAAGTTCTTAACTAACACATTTTCCAGTCTTTTATTTACTACACATTTGTAATTGTTTAAATCTGACCATATTTTTAAATTTTTTAATATTTATTGTTGAGAACGAGCGAGTGGGGAAGGGGCAGAGGGAGACAGAGGATGCAAAGCAGAGAGCCTGATGTGGGGCTCGACCCCACAAACTGCAAGATTGTGACCTGAGCCAGTCAGACGTTCAAGTGGCTGAGCCACCCAGCGACCCAACTCTGACCTTACTTTTTAAAACTTTATTTCTGGAATTTTCCTGAAAATACCTGTTAGACTTCCCTGTTCTCCATTTTTAGAGACACTTTATATTCTTTACATTCATGAATGTGTGGTATATACCATCACTTTTTCTTTATTAATTCTCAGTAAATTCCAAAGAACTTCATGTCTTGTATATATACAACTCATCGTTTTTACTAATTACTCCTCCTGCTTTGTGATAGTTTTCCATTTTCTATCTGGTGAGTGCAGGCAGAATGCTGCTGATATTTGTATCTAGCTTTTATTAAACTTAGTTGGTTCTGTATTGAAATGTTAAGGTATCTTGGATTTTTCAATTCCAAAGCATTGTAACCTTTACAGTGCTTATCTTTTCACAGGGGCAAAAAGAATATTAACAATAATTATTCATTTTGTATTAAGAACCAATGTCAAATTGTCTTAAATGTTTTCCCCAAATTCTAGAAAATGTATTATACCTGCCACTCCAATATACTACCTCATGGCAACTGAAATGTTTGTTCCCTACCACACTGTTAAAGATTATGAGCGTGGGGTCATGCCCATCTTTCTCACTGCTCTATTGTTAGTGCCTGACCCATTGTGTACACTCGTTGACCAAATCTTATAAGGCAGTATAATTTAGCCCTACACATTATAAAGAACACTTTATTTTTTAAAACTTTACAGACATAATAATGCAGAAACCATGCCCTAAATTTGTCCCAGGTTACATATTTTTAGCTGAATTTCAATTTAGAGTGACGAGACCCTAGACAGTTCTAGGTAGAAAGGGTTTGACAAGAGAAGAGGAAGTCAGTAAGTATGGGCTAGTTGTGGTAGTTACAACTGCAGGAGCTGTTTTAACCACAACCAAGTATGTAAGACAAGATATGAGGAATCTCGCACAAAGTGTAAACAAAGGTCATGCAGATTTGCTTATATGTAAAATAAACGAACTCAAGCAAGTCTCCAATAGGTGGTCATTCCTAGCAGCAGTCATCAGGGGAAGAAATGTGTTAAGGCTCAGAAACCAAATGATGAAGGAAGACCTAGGGATGCAGAAGTTCATGCTTTGGATTCTGGTGCAAAAGGTCAGTTGTGTGGAAGGTCATTCCTAATTTGGCTGATAGTATGATCTCCAGCTAAGATGCCAGTTTGGGCTAGTCTGCTGTTTCTAAGGTTCCTCCGGGAGTTGAGACTGGAATAGGCTGAGTCCAGGGAGACAAGCAGAATCTCTACAATGCAAATTAGATGGTTTCTGTTGCATATTCCTAACTTGCACTCCTTCTCATACTTTTAGTCTCAGCTCTTCTATGGGAATTAGTTTTTTGTTTTAAACTATTATTATCATTATTATGAGAAAGCAAGTCAATTTAAGGAAATATTCCTCTCCAAGTTCCTTCCAAAGTTACGGTAAAGTCAACATCCTCAGAGGCTCTAATCACGATTTTAGTAAAGAGGCAGGCCTTTACTTAGACATGAATTCCTTTCTAAGAGGCCTCTTACCTGCCTAGCTCACTGACATATTCCTAGAGTTTACAATAGTAGATACTCAACAAATTAGTAGGGACAATTTATAACTTTTTTTGTCTTTATAGAAAACTTTGTGGTAATTTAGTTTCAGTAAATCAAGAATATCAAATTTCACAAGGTGCAAAGTATTTCCTCCTGATAGGGTAGCTTCCCAAGTGGTGGATTTAAGCTTTCATCAGAAATTAATAGAAATCAGGCCATTAATTCTTTGAGATTTAAATTCTATGCTGGGGGGCACCAGGCTGGTTCGGTAGAGCAAGCAACTCTTGAACTCTGGGTTCTAAATTTAAGCCCCATGTTGGGTCTAGAGGTTACTTTAAAAAAAAAAAAAAAGGTAATTTCTATGCTGTTTTAGTGACTGCTTCATAACAACTTTATGCTCCCAACTACTCCTAAAGTAGACTTTGATTCTAGATAAACAATTTTTACCTAAGAAATCAAGTGTTTTGAGGAATTAGGAAGGTTGAGAATTTCTCCCCAATAACAGATTATTTTCTGGCTTCATATTCCCCAATGTTCTATCAAGATTAATACATCAACATTTAAAAATCTGACTCAAGCCCTTTCCCGCCCCCCCATATGGCTGTTACTTCGTTGTATCATAAATTAGGACTTAATTCCTACAGTACAGCCTTATAAGGGAAATCCAATTCAGAACCCTCTGCCATGATTTATTCCCTGAAAATTCTTGTAGGCTCACCACTCCTTATCACTGCCACACCCAAATTCCAAAAATGTTCAAATCACCCAGCTAGAAAAGCACTCTAGGAAGATTACTATACACCATGCCCCCACCCATGTCAGTCCCCGCCAAATTCAACCATAACAAAACTTTTAGGCCCCCTTGTTTTTTTTTTTTTTTAACACCCTGAAAGGTAAATTACAGTACTTTCTAACCCCTATTTAGGAAACTAAACTCTTCAGAGAGTAAGATAACAGCAGCTTTTCAACTACCTTGCCTTGGTTGTCAACAAAGCCCAACATCTTCCTCAAGCATAACGTGGTTGGAGGTCCACATTGATTCCCACCTCCTGCTAATTATATCCTTGTGTATTCCGCTCCCATACTGTAGCAGGATGGTACAATGGTTGGCCTGTGTGACCAACAGAATGTGGCAGAAGTAAATGGCATGTTGCTTCTGAAGATAGGTCATACAAGTGTATGGTGTCTACTTACTTTCTTGAATCATTTACTCTTAGAGGACGCCAGGCACCACTTGCCACCCAGGCAGCCTTATGGAGACACCCATACAGTGAAAAACGGAGACCCTTCAGTGACTCAGTGGAGAGAGTCATCTTAAAGGTTGCTCCTCCAGCCTCAGTCAAGCCTTCAATGATGCAACCCTGGCTGAGTTTCACTGCAACCTGATGATACCTCAAGCCAGAACCACCCAGCTCTTAGATTACGGACTGAGAAACTGTGGGTGACTATACATACACATTAGTGATTAGGCTGCTAAATTTTGGGATGATGTGCCACACAATGATAACTGTGCCACAGGGGGCAAAGATCACCCACTTTTTCCTGAATAAGCAAAATTCTAATTACACTTCTAAGACAATGAATATTGTTAAAGACAAAATTTTAAATTCATGTTTGATATTCAGAAAAAATTGAAGCAATTCCCAAAACTCACTCAACGACTAAACTTCTTCGTATCAAAAAAAATTTTTGAATATACATTACCTGTAGTCAACGCACGATGACTAGACCATAGCTTAAAAGTGTCAGTTGTTTTTAACAATTGCATTTAAAACATCACAGCTTAAGGCCTCTCCTTAGATCTTATTTTTTCTCTTACCGATACAGAACTGCAGAAACTCAGCGGTATTTCTAGGAAGTTCCAAAAGCTCTGAATTAGGAGGCCTTGATTGCACTTGGCCTATTTTAATGTTTTAAGTTAGATTTTTAAAGATATGTAAAAGTAAATAAAACAGTATGGCCAAGAGTAAACAAAGACTACATTAGAACTGCTTATCTCCATATTCAACATAGTGCAGGGTTTTCTTTGACATTTATCAGACATCACAGATTACTACCAGAACATCACATAAGTTTATTTCAGATGTAACAGCAATGTTAAAATTAACAAGTTTAATTTTTAACTGCACCAAGTAAACTTAGCCATTTAAGTATTTTTAAAGTTATTCCCTCCAAAAAACTGAGGGAGCTTTTCCTTTCCACCCACAAACCACGGTTTCCCAATTTTTGGAGGACTTTCAATTGATGAGTAAACTGCTTTGGGGATATTTTAGAACTTCTTTCCCCAAATTAAAACTTATCTGGACAAATTACATATTGCATAGATTCCTCTGTAGATTCTTTTCTTTAGAACCTAAATGCAATTACAATACAGGGTAATTTTTACCTATTTGCCCCACAGTAAAAACTATCTGTCCTAAAAAATATGGATATATTCTCTGATCTTCCAGTTAATAGAACTGTTGTACTGCAACAATTTTTATGTTCCAAAATAACTAACTAAACATGGGACATTATTTGAGAGTCTTTAACGACTCACAGGCATATGAACTAGTGCCCAGCTCCTGCTTCTACACCCTCCTCTTCCTTAAATGGATGGAATACTTAATACAAGTTTGATGTAGGACAATTAACCCATTTCAAACATTTAAAATTTAGGTAAAGTCATTGTCTAGTGTGGAAAAGAAAGTATAATGATAAGGAGCCTACACACTCAATTCAAAATGTCATTTTCCCCCTTCCTTAAATAACATGTACTTAATTGTCATGAGGCAGCTATTCAGTTTTCAATAACCACATTTAGGGATACATTCATAGGACTGATTAGATAGTCCAGGAGAAATGGTTACAGAAATAGAGGCAGTGTCATCTCAGAAAACTCATTTATATATCAAAATCTATTTTGATATCTGAAGTTTACAAAAAGGCTGAATTCTTCAAACTAGGTATGCCTTCTGTAACTCAAACACTCTTCTCTTGGCAAGAGCAAGCTGAAGCTTATCCATGAAGGTAAAGGTGCTTAATGCTAACTTTTTTCCTAAGCTTATATTTGGACTGCTTAAGAAACTGATACCCAAGAAATCAGCATGGTCTTTCTACATTTTTACTATCTTAAGATTAGAATCCTATAAACTCATTCAACTATCTTCCTTTTCTGTATTACTCTTGGCACTCAATTAAGACCGTTGAAGTCTATTGTACTTTGTACTTTCACATTCTCAAATAAGAACTTAAGATTACAAAATGTGCATAAACATTGTGTAAAATAATTTTTGTCATTTAATATATTTGGAGATGAGACTTCTATTATCAGAAATTACATGAAGATAAATATTATGAGTCAAACTTTCTTTTAAAGTCAAATGACAAGAAAATTCAAGCTCTGTGCATTGTTTTAGTCTAATGAGAACATTTCATGGGCCACCAGTATTGGCAATCTAGAGAATTTTAAATATTGGATATGGGACAATGGAGGAAAACATGAAAATTTCAGATGTCTCCTATCTTACAAAAAGTTATCAACCCATCCATGCCACTCTCTATGTGCCAGAAAATGATCTGGCATAAACCAGTCACGTCAGTAGAGGAGGTCACAGTGAAATGTGTGTTATTAACACTTCTAAACTTCTACTTTTCCAAGAACAGAAGAATTGTTTAACAATTTCCCCTCCCCCAAATCCTTAAACTCAGTATCATAGGCACAGAAAATAAGCAAATCTGGGATGTTCTCCAACAGATAAGCAATAGCACAGCTATGTTATTCTTAAAAATACTGTCTAGATATTCTCTCCTATATAATCAGATGCTCAGTGGCCATACTTTTAAGTCCGCATTAGCTGACATTAAATGCATTTATTGTGCCACAAATCCATCTAAGCTTCCTTTTAGGTGTTTTTTAGTATGTCCAAGAGACGATACCTGCTTCAGATTTATTTAGGGGTATTGACCTATAAGGACATCAACTCCCATTTTTAAGGTTAGACTAACTATTGTGGGTCTACTGAAGAAAAAGGACAGGGAAAAAAAGTAAATCACAACAAACCTCTTTAGGTCAGTTAAAGGCCATATCTCTAGCTGGGATATTAAAAAAAATTAATCTCACCAGCCCACACTCTAAAAGTTAATGCCACTAATAACAATCAACGGCAGGAAAAATAAACCTGCCAACAACCAGCCCACTCATGTAACTCAAATACTGAGACCAAAGTAAAACACTACCTACCCAAACTGTCCCACCCACCCTCAGCAAGGAAGAAAGAAATAATTGCTTAAAAAACAAAATAAGCTTAGTATTTCTTACAAGGATAACAATGGTCCAACTCCTGAGATAACACTCAGAAGGACAAAAGGTGGAGTGAAGGCAATGTCTAGGGATTAGTATCCCACAGTCTTGAAAAACCCAAAGTACCACAAACACACTAAACTTGTCTTTGAATTAGAGAACAAGATATTGCTGCTGTTTCTTTTTGTCTTTTGATATATACATTTTGTAGGCTCTGCCCTTCAATGTGAAAGCAGGACATAAAAAAAATTGACACTGACACCCAAATTTTTGGGACCATATATATCTTAACTATGAAACCAAACAGATCTATACCTCCTCCTTCCTACAATCAAACCACCTCACAAAAATAAGAAAACTAAAACAATCCAAACATGATTAATTTTGAAAGTCCTTGGAAGTATTAAACCTTTTAGAGAAAAGAAAAAGAAAGAAAGGAAGACAAACAAGAACAAGGTAGGAGGTGGGGGTGGAAAGAAAGAGGGGGTAAAAAAAAAAAATCAATGGGCCTCTCTTTTATTTGGCGACAAGCAAGTGCAAGAAAGTTCATTTCTAATTTGTTCAGTTGTCTGTCTTTTGCACATCTGCATTCTGGCCAGAAGGGAGTTTGAGGTTTTTCTGCAGCACATGAGCATCTGCGGGCTCTATCCTCTTATAGTAGTTCTTCTTTGTCTCAATAATCTCAAAGCCAAACTTTCGGTAGAAGTCAATTGCCGACTCATTGCTGATCTGGACATGCCTGAGATATAAGAGGGTATCAGGAAAAAAAAAATTAAGACTTTATCAGCTTTTGCGTATTCTACAAATAGCTTCATATTGGTTGGAGCTGGAATACTGCAGACATTTGTTAGATTCTCTTCACAATTATTACTAATCAACAAAGACTAGGTATTCATTTCAGAAAAACTTAGATGACAAATTTACACTTTTAATCTGTTACATCTGCAAGACAGCTGGCTGAAGTTAGGAGACTCAGAAATAGGTTTGATTCTTATAATCAACAAAGGGTAAAGTACCCTAGCTAGCATAACACTTTTCACTGCAAGGAGAGAAAGGATTCTTGGAATTATAAATAGGTAAATAACCACAGGGATGATTCAAAGACCATACTAACACACGCAGAAAAAAATGATAGAAAAATAATATTCTGTTGTCTCAAATGCCTGAATATACCCTCTTTCTGATTAAAAAAACGTGCCATATTTTACAAATAGAGTTTTGTCAATTACTCCTCAAAACAGCATGACATAATTCAATCTCTCCCAGTGCCAAAGTTAAAATGAGAATAACCTTAATATCGGTATTATCAGCTAGATGCTCTGATTTTGATATTAAACTCTACTACTAATGAGTATGTCACTGAGAACCTTAAACAAAACCCAGACAGCAAACAGATGGCATGAGAAAAGTAGTATTAACGATACCAATTTTTCAATTCCAAATTATTTTAATCTTGGTTTCATCCCTGTGACTTTGGAGCTCCCACCTAAACATAGTAAAGCAAAATTAGAATATTTTATCTCAGGTTCCTGATCTATAATTGAAACAAAACAAAAACTTCATAACCACTACTTCCATGGTTTTTCCAAAAGGCAATAAAATATGTAACAAGATTTTAACGTTTCCAGTAAAGATTTCTATTGCCAATTTATTAAATTCTTTAGATAAGAACATTAAATATCATTTTACTTACAGATAGATGTTGTCAAAAGTGCCATCTTTTTCACAGATGTTTAAGACATGATTTAACATTTTCGTTCCTATTAACAAGACAAACAAATAAGTAATCTTAGAAATATCAATCTTTACATTACACGTCTAAATCACCTTAACATTTATTGAGTCCTAAAAGATCTATGAGGTAAACACTAAACAACCTAATTGTTGAAAATTTTGCTCTCTCCCTACTATCTACATGTTAAAAAACTCTAATAGAGAAGCAACCCTTACATACAAGCCCTGCCAGAGAAAAGGAAAACAGAAAAAGCAAAAGGGACATTGATGACAAATCTATATAGGGCTTCTAGTTGAATTATGTTAATAAATATGGTTTGACTCAATGGGTCAGAAACAGTAATGATGTATTTATGCTTCTTTACACAATAAAAAAAGTAATTTTACCTATTCCTAGCCTTCGGTATGGTGCCAGACATCCTAGTGTCATGATGTAAAGTCTCTTCTGATTCTGTGAATGATCCACCCTACAGCACACTGCACCTACTGCAATATCATTGAAATACGCTGCCATGGAAAAAAAAAAAAAAAAAAGTTCAAAAGACAGAACAACACATTTTATCGAATCTTTCTCCCTTTCTAGAAGGGCTAAATTATTGCTATCAGCATTAAATTTTATCAGCTACTCTGAACAGCAAAAGCCTCGAAAATTTCCTACATCATTTTAGGGATTTAGGCATCCTCTAGAGTAAAGACAAATACGTGAAAGCACACAGGCACATACTAAATAAGAAAGAAGGTATTTATATTTAGCATTTTCTTTTAAAATTCAAATAGTTTGTCTTGATGTCTCAGAGATCTTTCTCAAAACCTGGATCATTCCATTTCCTCACTTATAAAATAAAGAAATTAAGTAAGTTAACTCTGCTCTAATATGAAAAACTAGGGATCAAGAACACCAACAAAACAAATGAAGGGAGGAAAAAAAACTGTATTATACCAAGTTTTGCTAGCTCGCCAACCTCCAGCACATCCTTGTAGAATTTGTCATTGTAGCTGACTGGAAAGATGACCTGGTTTAATCTCTTCAACTGTTTAATATTGTGTGGTGTCACATCTCCCAGTTCGATCCGGCTACTGGAACAAATCAAACTGTACTCAATAAAATATAATTAGCTTCATTTGTTAAGATAAACATACTAGTACCAAGTCTTTTTTACATGATTGATAAATCCAACATTTCATAGTGACTTATATTCCTACAAAGATTAACATTTATAAGATTCTGCCAGCCATTCTATCCAGATTCAATTTGTAGCGTTCATACAATTATATATTTAGAGACAAATATGGTAAACAATTACTCAGAAGGCCAGACTAATAATCTATATAAATGCCAAAATCTTCCTTGTAGTTTACAGTTTTTAGACATCTATTACTGATCCAAAGGACTGATGATACCAAATATTGGCAAGGGGATGGCAAATGGGATTCTTATATTCTGCTGGTGAAAGTGTAAATAGATACAGTATCTCTGGAACACAATCTAGTACTATGTATCATAAAGCCTAAAAGGTACATCTTCTTTGTCCAAGTAATTCTATTCTAGAAATTTATTCTCAGAAAATAATCCAAATGAATAAAAATTATGTATGTTGAACTAGGAACCACCACATCAGTTACATGGGGTGGTATTCAAAATCCAGATTCCTGGACCTCACACCCCACCCCATTTTCAGAGGCAGAATCTGCAGCAATGGAACAAAGGAATTCACATGGGGGGGGGGGGCACCTATTTGAAAACCACTTATCAAGAATGCAACAGTAGCATTTCTGAAAAACCAGATGTAATCAAAACAACTGGTTCTATGGGATAAGGAATTAAAGCTAAAATGATTCACACTCATAGTAACAAAGTTGTTTTGCCTATAATGCTGTCAACAAAAGGATTTTTTTTAATAGCTCAAGTCCGTTTCTCCACCGTAAGCTAAAGGTTGATCAAATGTGACAAGACAAACCTGAACAGCATCTATACATATTTTTCTTCCTATTACCACTAGCACTATCATTAGTAGAGTTGCTTACATACATTATTGGCCTTCTTAAAATCACAACAGTAGATGATAAAATCCTTTAAAGAAGATCAAACTGAAATAAAAATGAGTTGAAAAATAAAGCAATCTGATGTCAACCAAGCAGCTAATGTGGGTCCTACTCACTGGGTGCTAGTTCCACATCACAACGGCATTAGTCAATAGCGAAAAGAAATTTACTTCTCTATCTTTTCCAAATTTTAGACATATAAATAAATATGGGTAAATATGGCCTCTCATAAGTATTTTACAACTAAAATGAATTCCCTTTGTGAGATTTAGATGTTCTTTAACTAGGTTTTATCTCCCTAAGAACAACTACCCTCTTCATAAAAGCACACCCTGGCTTTTGTCTTCTTTAAGGCTGAAGGAAAGAACATTTCACCCCAAGTCTTTTTCTGATCAAAACCTACTTAGGCTCACTCACCCACCATCTACCACGCACAGGTTTTTTATTGGTAGATACTGTTATGCTGTAAAATACAGAATCATTAAAATATAGGGATCACATCTTACCTATTCTTTTTTTTAGAAAAAGGATTCCTCCCATTAATTAATACATCTATCACCTCACTTTTTGGGGTTTTTTTTTTTTTTTTTGGTAAGAACATTTAAGTTCTACTTTCTTAGCACGTTTCAATTATACACACAGTGGTATCAACTATACTCACCCTGTTATGTTAGCTCCTCAGACTTTATTCACCTTATAGCTGAAAGTCTATACCTTTCTACCAACCTCTTCTTATTCCATACCCCAACCTGGCAACCACTTATCTACTGTTTCTAAAAGTTTGACTTTTTTTTTAAATTTTAGATTTCACATATAAGTGATACCACTGTCTGCCTGTCTGGCTTATTTCACTTAGCAGAATGCTACTCTTTCACTGAGTATAGCAACTCAAATTGAGTATAGTTATTATCTATCGCAATCAAAGAGACTTCGTCTCCGTAGTTTAGAACAATCACTGAAAAACTACATTATGAAGTCTAATACTAAACAATAAAGGAAAACAACGTAGGAAGCCAACCTCCTAAATTATAAGTGAAAGAACAAGAGTTTTTTAAAAGTTTAAGAATGATTTGTAGGTGGGGCGCCTGGCTGGCTCAGTTAGAAGAGTATGCAACTCTTCATCTTGGAGTTTTGAGTTTGAGCACCACGTTGTGTGCAGAGATTACTTAAAATACATACATACATACATAAAAGAAAAAAAAAGAATGATTTCTAGGTAATCACCACACTTCAAGTATCTTTATAATTTTAAAAATAACAACCAGGTATTTCTTGACTTCATACAAAAGGAAAAGGTGGTTATGGTACAATGTGCTAGAATTAAACCAAATAAAAGTTAACTACCAAAAAAGTTTCCAGTAGAGTAGGCAGAACATGGCTAAACACAGAACACTGTATTAAATCATTAGGAAACAGGCAGCTTAATCTTTCCCTGCCTAATCTAAATGAATGAATGAATGAATGAATGAATGAATTCCAGGTCTTGGTTTAAAAAAAAAAAAAGTCCATTACCATAGAAATTACTTAGGAAGTGAAAATCCTGTAAGACTACTACCAGAAATAAGTTTGATGTATACAGTCTCCCTATATTTTTCTGTACACATACACTTCAAAACAGATTTGGTATACTAAGAATATTGTATGGTGGCTGTTTAAGAAGTATCTATTAAATATAACTTTGTCAGCAAAATTCACCTTCAAATACAGTTTAACTTTCATGACATGGTATGTCAGACTGAAATGGAATACTTCTGCAATCTTGATCACTTAGCTCTGAATTATTTTAAGATGTGGATAGTCTAAATATATCAGAGTAATAGCAACTTGTAAATAAAATTTAGCAAAGAACGTTTAGTATTAAAAGCATAGAGTGCTATGCAGAAATGTTAAGTGAGAACATGACTGTTAAACAACTAATAAGCTTTAGAAGTTAAAAGAACTCCTAAAGTAAGTCAAAAGGAATTCCAAACTATTAGAAAATTAAAGAGAGCTTTCATGAATTCTGTGAATTTGAAATTTTCTAAGCTTTTAACAAACATAATAGTTGCCTATTCAAAGCATAAATTGGGTCTATTTCAACAAATATTTGAACACATATGTGCTAAAACGTGGAATGCAAAGGAGTTTATACCTAGTAGGAAATACAGGCGTGTGTATATATTCATCACACATATATTAATACATATTACATATATTACACATATATACATATTTATGTATATATATCAAATACAATATCTTAGTAATATGTTAGTAATAGCACACAGAGAGTACAAAAGTAATACTAGAATGAAAGTGATCCTGGGAACAGATGTGAAGGGTGACTAAGAGTTTGTTCTGTGGGAGGGTAAGAAATGAATTCTAAGGAGAATATAGAACATAAACAAAATAGCAACGATGTATTCTACAGGCTGTCTGATTTGGTAAAATAAAGCGTACTGTGTGATGGCCATCTCATACCTGGCATCATGGCCACCCACAGACCTCTGGTGCAGCCCAAGACAGTTAAAGTGGACTAGGAAGTTCATCCAGCACCAGTCAGACCGATGTGTCAAAATTAAGCGCAACTGGCAGAAACTCAGAAGCACTGACAATAGGGTGCAAGGGCCAGATCTTGCTGCCCAACACTGATTATGGGAGCACACCTAATATTCATTATTTTAAGTGTACAATTCAATGATTTTTAGACTATTTACAGATCTGTGCAACAATCACCTCAATTCAGCTTTAGAACATTCACATCACACCCCCAAAATCCCTTGTGCAAATCTGAAGCAAATGCCCTTTCCTACCCAAAGTCAGCCACTAAATCTACTTTCTTTCTATAGATTTGTCTTTTCCGGACATTTCATATAAATGAAATCACAATAAACATGATCTTTTGCACTGCACTTCTTTCATGTAGCATGTTTCTGAAGTTCATCCCTGATGTAATGTGTCAGCAGTTGAACAATATTCCATTCTATGAATATACTATATTTTGCTTATGCATTCACCACTTGATGGCCATTTTAATAATATTTACTTCATGGCCATTATAAATAACGCTGTTATGAATATTGCATAAAGGTCTGTGTGTGGACATAGCTTTATTTTCTCTCTGGTAGATACCTAGAAATGAGATTGCTGGGTCAAATGGCAAATATGCTTAACTTTTTAAAGAAACTGCCTGTGGTAGATAGAATAATAACCCCCACAGTATGTCCATGTTCCAATCCTAGGAATCTTTAATATGTTATTTTACATGGAAAACACATTTTGCAAATGTGACTAATAACCTTGACATGGGAAGATTAACCAGGACTATCTGGGTGGGCCCAATGTAATCACAGAGGTCCTTAAAAGTATAAGAAAACAGAAGCAACAGCAAGAGATTTCAAGAAGCTACATTGCTGGCTTTGAAGATGAAGGGCCACAAAACAAGGAATGCAGGTGGCCTACAGAAGCTGAGAAGGCAAGGAAATCGATTCTCCTCTAGAACCTCTACAAGAGGCACAATGTTGCATAAATTTCCTAAAGCCGCCTTACCATTCAGTGGCTTAAAACAGAAATGTATTCTCTAAAAGTTACTGAATCTGGAAATCCAAAACCAGGCCGGCAGGGCCATGCTCTCTGGATTTGGACTAGAATCCTTCCTTGCTTCTGCCAGCTCCTATTGGCCTCAGATGTTTCCTCACTTGCGCCAATAACAAACAATGTGTGCCTCCATCTTCACATGGTGTTGTGTGTGTGTGTGTGTGTGTGTCCCCCCTCCTCTTCCTTTAAGGACAATGGCCATTAGATTTAGGGCCTACCCTAATTGAGAATGACCATCTTAATTGTATCTGCAAAGACCCTATTTCTAAATAAGGTAATGTGCCAAGGTTCCAAATAGACACAAATTGGGGGGGGAGGGTACTATTTAAAATTACCATTCATACTAACACCTTGACTTTAGCTCAGTAAAACTCATTTCAGACTTTTGACCTCAAGAAATAAGGTAACAGATTTGTGTTTTTTTATTTTTGAGAGAGAGACAGAGTGATTGGCAGAGGGGAAGAGAAAGAAAGGGAGACAGATCTGAAGCAGACTCCAGGCTCTGAGCTGTCAGTACAGAGCTTGACGTGGGGCTCGAACTCATGAGCCGTGAGATCATGACCTGAGCTGAAGTTGGACGCTTAGCCAACTGAGCCACCCAGGAGCCCCCAGATTTGTGTTTTTAAGCCATTAAGTTTGTAGTAATTCTCTAGAGTAGTAATGGAAAACACTTTTAAACTTTTTCTAAAGTAGCTGCACCATTTGCATTCCTACCAGTAAGTTTCTCCACATCCTCACCAACACTTTTTACTGTCTCTTTATAGCCATTTTACTAGTGTGAAGTGATAATCTCATTGGATTTGCATTTTTCTAATGACTAATACTGTAGAACATCCTTCTTTATTAGCCATTTGTTATCTTCTTTGGTGAAATGTCTAAGTGTTTTGTCCCTGTTCTAGGCCTGAGAATAAACTTACAATTTTAACATTAATAAAAGTTCCCATTTTGATACTGGATTACTTATCCTATTGAGTTGTAAGAGTTCTTTATATGCCATATTATATATACATATGTATATATAAATTTATATATTTATAGATTCTGGGGACAAGCCCTTTATCAGATATATAATTTGCAATTATTTTTGCCCAATTTTTGGCTTGCCTTTTCATTCTAACAGTGTACCATGCTAATGTAAACTGTTACTAATAGGGGGAACTGGGAATTCTCTGTACCATCTTCACAAATGTAAAGTTAAAAACTATTTTAAAGTAACTTTATTTTTTAAAAAAGAAGGAACTATCAGATTAAGAGATGATGAGGGGGTGCCTGGATGGTTCAGTCAGTTAAGCGTTTGACTTTGGCTCAGGTCATGATCTTGTGGTCCATTAGATCAAGCCCCACGTCAAGCTCTGTGCTGACAGCTCAGAGCCTGAAGTCTGCTTTGGATTCTCTGTCTCCCTTCTCCCTCTCTCTCCGTACCTCCCCCACTTGCTCTCGCTCTCTCTCTCAAAAATAAACATTAAAACTTAAAAAAAAAAAAAAGATATTTTAGCCAATGAAAATGTGTGGACCTTTTTGGATTTTGATTTGAAAAAGACATTTATAAGACAAATGAGAAAAAACAACTACAGACTGGGTGTCAGATCATAAGATGGTATTAATATAACAGTACTACAATTACTTTTTTAAAAAAGTTCTTCCAGGGGCGCCTGGGTGGCTCAGTCGATTAAGCGGCCGACTTCGGCTCAGGTCATGATCTCATGGTTCGTGGGTTCGAGCCCTGCATCAGGCTCTGTGCTGGCAGCTCAGAGCCTGGAGCCTGCTTCAGATTCTGTGTCTTCCTCTCTTTCTGCCCCTCCCCCACTCATGCTGTTTCTCTCTGTCTCAATAATAAATAAAAACATAAATTTTTAAAAGTAAGTTCTTCCATGATAAAGATTCATACTGTAGTATTTACAGATAGAATGGGATAGTATGTCAAGAATTTCCTTTGAAGTACTCCAGCAAAAAAGGAAAAAGGGAAAGTATTAATCAAAGATGAAAGAACATGAGAATTAATACTATCTATTAGAATCGAATGTATTGAGAACTCAATGCACTATTTACTTTTGTAGGTGTTTGAAAACTTCTGTAACAAAAAATAAAACAAACATACATTACTTATTATATAAGGAACTACAAGCTGTAGTATTTTGCATTTATGTTTAGTTTTGTAGCCAGCTTTGTCCGAGAAAGAACAAAGATTGTAATTTTTATACTAAAACTCAGAGTAGAAAGCATTTGATGCTTTATTCTCTACTACTTGAAGAACAGTAAAAGACAAGAATTCAAACCTTTAACAAACCACAACCCCTCAATTTCCAGCTGTATCAAGGCTTCGGTTTGCATAAAAGACGCTGAATGAGAGCAGGATGAAAATGAGCCTTCCATTCTGGTATAGGCTTCCTCTTCTAAATTCGTAAGTCTCAGGATAGCCTGTTATACAGTCCTTGCTTTTGGTGCAAACAGCCTACATGTCCTGAAATTATCTTTTCTTCCATTAAAACTGTCAAACATTTTTGTGGTAAGATTTATCATTTGAAAAATTATTTACATAAGTAGCTTAAATTTTTTTTAATGTTTATTTTTGAGAGGGGCGAGGGGCAGAGAGAGAGAGGAAGACACAGAATCTGAAGCAGGCTCCAGGCTCCATCTGAGCAGTCAGCACAGAGCCCGATGCAGGGCTCTAACTCACGAACTGTGAGATCATGACCTGAGCCAAAGCTGAGTGCTTAACCAACTGAGCCACCCAGGCGTTCCTAATATAATGTAGGTTAAATGCTACCTAATGTGATTAGAAGCAAGGTTGGTGTTAAGTAGATAAAAACAGCTAGGAGAGGGAATGCACCCAGAGTTTTCCATTAATTTAACTCATAAGGAAAAATTCTCTTTTGTGACACATCACTTTGAGAGTTATTTCCTGAAATAAAAATACTGCATAATATACACCCTGATTATGTGAACATATCACATTACCAAGAATATCATAGCGAGGGGCGCCTAGGTGGCTCACTTAGTTAAGTGCCAATTTCAGCTCAGGTCTTGATCTCAGGGTTCATGAGATAAAGTCCTGTATAGAGGTCTACTCTGACAGCAACGAACCTGCTTCACATTCTCTCTCCCCCGCTCTCTGCACTGCTCACGCACACTTACTTTCTTTTCCTCAAAAAAAGCATCATAGTGAATTAGAACATCTAAAAACATAACTACGAAAAGAAATACTTGAATTTTAGGGGTAAACAAATAGGAGCCCATAAAGAAGTGTGAGAAACAATTTTCAAGAGCCGAGGGATAAAGTCTGGAGAATCAGTGCCACAAAATCCAAGAATGGATTCCAAACCTGGCTATATACCAGAATCACCTTGCCAGTTAAAAACTCAGATTTCCATATCCCACCATGGACTCTTTAAGAATTAAAATTTATGTTAGCCACACAAATTTAACACCCATCTAAATTAATAAACTTCCCACTGCATATGTATAAATTTCCATATCCAATAATTCCGGTGAGGGGAAAAAGAGGCTAAAGATGGTCACAGAGAAGTGGATTTCACATAAAATGTGTAATCATTTTCCTTATGTAAGTAACAGTATATTACACTATAGCTAGTATTGAGAGCTAGTCTCAAATTCAAATCAGCTTGACTCCTGAAACCTGGTTTTTGATCACTACACTGTTTACTTACTTTGATACGATTTCAAAGTAATTTAACAATATAAGCTATCTTAATTTATCAGTTTACGACCTCTGTTCTGTAGATAAGCCCCAAATTCCCGGACTAAAAGTCAAATCTGCTACATCTAGTAGACTCAACAGTTTCTTATTTTTAATTTAAGTTGGCTGCTTATGTTTAAATCAGAAGCTTTTACATAAAGCCTGTGTTTCTGGTCTATTTTTTACTCATTTACCTCATCTGCCTGTTCCTGGGTTCCTGTGGGCACTAGTTTATAACCCTAACTGTAAAAAACTGAATACAGTAGTAATTCAACAAACTGAATTATTCTTTTGGCTCAAGTAAGTTCATGTGACATGTTTTTTTTTTCATGTTTTTCAAATCCATAACAAACCCCAGTGTTTCTTCATACCAAAGATTTTAGAATAAGGATCTAAAGGCGGAGTGGTGATGGTGAATGATACAGCGAAAATGCCCTTGTATATCAAGTTCTTAGATTTGGAACACAGCTTATGGGCCTCCTACTTTATACAGCCCATTAGTCACTTATTTGTATCAGCACCACAAGATGAATCTGTTACTCTGTCAAATTTCTACCATCTTTACACTTAAAATATGGTAGCAGAAAACCTTTTTTTTTTTTTAAAGAAAAATAATTTATTTTGAGAGAAAGAGCACAAGCAGGAGAGAGGCAGAGAGTGAATCTGAAGCAGGCTCCGCACTGTCAGCGTAGAGCCTGTGATAGAGCTCGAACTCATGAACTGGGAGATCATGCCCTGAACCAAAAGTCAAATGCAGTATAATTGACTGAGCCACCCAGGTGCCCCTATGGCAGCTGCAAAACTTTACCTATGGCTTAAAACAAACACTGTGCCCCAACGAGATAATGCATATTAAGCATTTAGCACAGTGACATCAAATAATAGGTACTCAAATGTTTTTAAGCTATTAAAAGTAAGCCGATTATGCCCATAATTATAAAAACAAAATTTAGTGGCAATATTCTGAAGAGCCACAAGATGGAGATATGACTACACAAAAGTAGGCCTTTCTCTACAAAGTGTGACTTTTTAAGTTATATTGCAGAAAGATAAAGTGAAGAACTGTATAGAAAAAGCTTAAAGCCTAACCATTTATATTCTAAATGAGTATTGAGTACAACTTGGCACAAATTTTTAACTGCTTGGTCATTTCTTGTGCACAGTGTTTGATTTGGATGGGAACTTAGAAGCCACTGGGTCCATTCCTCTTCATTTCACAGATGATGCAACTGAAGCCCGGAGACAGATGTACCTGTAGTTTATACAGCCAATTATCAATAAAGCCAGAACCAGGCCTATGAGTCCTCTTTACTCCTCAAGGTTGAGAGACAGAAATACCAAACCAGGAATACTTATCTTAGGTGTACTAATGATAAAAGGGATTTGCATAAAACTTGGGCTTAGGGTAGGTTAATTGTTTTAGCTAGCATTAATCTGGTTCTAAATTCTTGCCATCAAGTAAATTACATGAAAGATTAACTTACCAGTCTGCTGAGCATTTACCAAAGCACAGCTTAAATACGAATTGCTCATGAGGTCTTAACCCATCATCCTGCTGAGATTTCCACCTCATCTGAACTATATTATACTGTTTGTACTTTTCCAAGGCACAGTATCTCTGTACCACTCTAAGCATTTATTTTTATACCTTACCTTTTCTACTGAACTCTAAGACTTAGGACAGGACCTCAAATATTTTAAGGAATTGATGAATTACTTCCAGTAAGTACAAGAATCTCTAGGCCCTTAATTTAACTGATGGGCTCTCTCTCATCTAGATTTTAGACCAGTTTCTCAATCTTAGTACTACTGATATTCTTTCTGGGCTGGATAATTCTTTGTTGTGAGGGACTTTGCGAAGCACTGTAGGATATTTACCATCATCCCTACCATCTACCCACTAAATGTTCCACCCCATTGTGACAACCCAAAATGTCTCCAGACATTACCAGATATCCAGGAACGGAAGGTGTGACCCTGGTTAAGACTCACTTTTCTAGAGGTATCAAAAAAGTGGTGTATCAAAAAAGTGGTGGTGAATGGATTAGCTCTGCAAGTTGTATGAGTGCAAGAATCAAGTGTGCAAAAATGTCAACAATTATTTGCTGGGATAGTAGAAGTGCTAAGCACACATCAGATATAACCTACTTAAATAACGTGAAATAAAATAACTTAAATAACCTGAAAGTAACCAAATTATCTTTTGAAAAATTTTTCCATGATCATCCATCCATACGTTCAATCAGGAGAGCTCCTTTCCAGCTATGGCTTTTCCCTTACATTCCCTAAATGTTTTTACTTCTGGGGCACCTGGGTGGCTCAGTCTGCTGAGCATCCGACTTCGGCTCAGGTCATGATCTCACAGTCTGTGAGCTCAAGTCCTGCATTAGGCTCTGTGCTGACAGCTCAGAGCCTGGAGCCTGCAGATTCTGTGTCTCCCTATTTCTCCCCTGCTCACACTGTCTCTCTCTCTCTCAAAAATAAAGATTTAAAAAAATTAAAAAATAAATAAATGTTTTTACTTCCAAATCTGAGTCCAAGCACATATTTCCAACTGCTTACTAGTTATCTCTACGGGAATCTCAAATTAACACATTGAAAACTGAACTCATCATCCTCTAAATGAAATTAGAACACATATCTATCCTCTATTTTTAGGAATAGTCCCATCACCCATCCAATATAAAAAACTTAGTTTTAGAGTACTCTTCCATCCCATTTTAATCCCTGTTAATTCTGCTCCCCAAATATCTTCATAACCTGCTTCTGCCTATACCCCTTCTCTAAGCAGTATGCTTCAGAGCATCATTTCAACACAAATTCTAATAGCCTAATGAAGAGAAATAAGACTAGAATGAAGGAGACAAAGCGATCACAATGCAGTCAGAATAATCTTTTGAAAATACAAATATGATCACTTTATTTTTAATGATTAAGATCTTTTAATAGCTGCATATAACCCGCCAAATGAAATTCGAATAGCACTGCATATATAGCCCTCATCACCTAGCTATGGCCACTGGCCTCACCCTCTCCCATCGTTTTTTGGCAATATGAAACTACTCAAAAATTCCATAACCCACCAAGCTTCCTTTCCTTCTTGGTTCACCTCTGTAATGGTTTTTTCATTAGTAAACAATATAGTATTGTTTATAGTTCATATTTATATTGTTTATGGTATATACTATATAGTATATACTATACCTACAGACACATTAATAGACTATAGAAACTATCTTAGAGGTGTTGTAAGGATTGAGAATCTATGGTCTGGCATTAGGTACCTGTTAAAAAAAAAAAAAAAAAGTAAAAGTACCATGAAGGGGAGGGATGGAAGAGCAGGTCTCAAAAAGGCAAACACAAGAACAAAATGAAAAAAGCAACTTAAAAGAGAACAGTTCAAATATGACCCATGATTCCAAAGTTTTGTTTCTTGGTATCATAGACAGTTAGAGCTGATAAGAGACCAGGGATGGCAAACAAGTGACACACATGCCGTAGCAGTCATGGTAGATATTAATAGTCAATGACATCACTTTTTCTTTGGCAATCTGAAAATTCATCAAAGCTATCAGCAGATTAAATACTGATAAAATACTATAAACAGATTAGAAGGGGCACAAAAATTTCAATATTTGGCTGTTCGTGTTCAGGTTCAAGCTGTTCTCTTTAAAGACAAAGAAACCAAGTCCCAGAGGTCAAAAAACCTACTAATGACCCTAATGCTAATTATTGTTAGTGGCACACTGAACTGTAAAATGTGGTTGCCTTTAGTTCAATGCTTTTTGCATTAAAGTCTCCTTTATGAGAATAAGTTATGTTATGAATAATAATCTATACAGATTGGGGTGAATCCAAGTATAACTTTAAATATATTTTAGTTTTCTGGAAAGAGAAATAAGAAATGTTTAAAATGCTGCTAAGTACAATTGTCCTGTTTATACTAGTTTAACAAGCTCTGTAAAAAATTTCTCCTCATGTTCTAGGTCCTAAACTGTTATCACTCTGACAATATTTACTAATTTGAATGTCTCAACCCCATTTTGTAAAGACTACTAAATTTGACTGCTTTGTAATTTGAAGTCAAAACACAATATCCAGATTAAAAACTGATAAGCTATACAAATAACAAGTAAGTCACAAAGATATACAAATGGCCAGTAAAAGTGGGAAATGTCCAACTTGACTAAGTAATCAAATTAACAGTAACAAAAAAAGGTGGGGAGAGAACTACCATTTATCATCTAATCAGCAAAGTAAAACTAGAGTTAAGGTGATTATGTGAATATGTCCCAAATCCAACTTGTAAAGAAATTCTTATTTCTATCATTATACAAATGCTCAATGTATGCCACTCATCCCAGAAGAAGGTAATTTATACCACTGATGGATGAAACATCTTCCTCCATTTCCTTAAGTTTTCTGCAAGTGCCCCTCCCCTTCCCCATTAGCCCTTGGAGAAGAAAAGGGCGCACTCACACACTGTTGGCAGTATGAATTGCCCCTATCTTTCTAGAGATCAACTGGCAACAAATATCAGATTTTAAAATGTCAGCACCTTCTGATCCAAAAAATTCACTTCTAAGGAATTATCCAAAAGAAATAAGAATGTGTATCAAGTAGTTTTATAAACAAGCATTTACCACCGTACTATCGAGGACTGAGAAAGCCTCTGGACTTCAAAAACAAGGGTCTTCCACTAACAGCCTCAGTCATGACACAGGCAGAATTACAGGTCACCCTAGCTCAAGAAAGGCAAAAATGCATACTTCCAATCATCCCTTCTCCACCCATGGCAGACAAAGTAACTAGATTACAATATTTTAATCTAAAACCAAGAGTGGCCTCAGAATCCTTCACCAGAGGTATAACCAGTTATACACTATCTGTTGGCCCACAAACTGCACATTTACTATTTAGAAACTTCATCTGAAAATTGGATCCTAACCAAAGAGTTCACATTTTACACAATTTTTTTTCAGAGTCTAGCTCAGCACTGTCCAAAATACAATTAGAGTCACAGACATGATTTAAAAATTTCTAGTACCTACATTAACAAGACAAAAAGAACAGATGAAATCAATTCAATGTGTAATCAAAATAAAAATTATTAATTTCCCTTAAAAAAATCTTTTTATACCATCTTTTAAAAAACCAATGTGTACTACACTGCACATATCAATTCAGACGCTAATTTTCCTCTCAAATATTTTATTTATGTTTACATTTCACAAAATATATAGTAGATTCACATTTCTAGGTTGTTCCAAACATACCTAAAAATTGTCCAACAACTGACTTTGAGTATCAGTTTTTAAATTTAAAACTTTAATTAAAATTTAAAATTTAGTGTTTCAGTAACACAAGCCACACTTCAACTGCTCAATAGCCAAATGTAGCTAGTCACTACTGTATCAAACAGGACTAACATTTTCCCAGTAAGTTAGGCAGTGAATGCGTATAGAAACTGAGAGAAGAGATCAGATCAAGAAAAAGCAGTGTTTGTGATAGGACAATTACATAATTTTGTAGTTATTAAACTGTAATATACAATTTTCATTTCTTGATGAAAAGGAAGTTTCTATCAGTTGCAACCGGTATTTTAATGGTTTCTGTAGGCAGTGCTTAAAAAAAAAAAGGACACCCATTTAAATACAGAATTGAAAAGTTTTATCTTTTTAGATGGCGCAAAGCTGGAAGCCATAGCTAATACCTGGAAGAGAAAATCAGAAGTCAAAAAGATTTCCACAGGCCAAAATGGAAAACATAAGCAAAGGAAAAGTTGATATAGGTATTAGTTTGGTCCAGCAAAAGCGCTATCTTTGAAAGATAACGCTTTATATGGATAACCTTTAAAAATCTTTTTCAACCCAGAAATTCTTGATTATTCTTTGTTCCAAATTTTACCAACTGTCCACCATTTTGGGGGAAAACATTGCAACACTGATGTCAACACAGCATTAGTCACTGGTGCACACATCTGTATTGTTAACAGAACTTTCTAAATTATATAATGATTCTATTTACAGACAGATGCAAACACCTAATCTTATGACTTATGATGTAGTTGTACCCGGTCATTTACATATTAAAAAAGAAATCTTATTATGGTTTATTTTCCTTTTATTTCTCCCTTTTATTGGTTAGGTCATTATATTGATTTTCTAAAACAAATCGTGGTAGGTTATTTTATGTGAATTCATCTCAATACAGCAAGGGAACATTAAAAAAACATTTTGAAATCCAGTATCTCAATCCATTTCCCACAAATTACTGGCTTCATGGAAGCCTGGAGTACAAATTGGAGATTTACAAAGGTTCCTGAATTCTCCTTCAGCCTCACTGCCTGTCCCCCAACAAAAACAGCAATACAACCTTAAAAACCTGTTTTATTGAAGTATAGAATCTGTATGGTAAAGAGCACAAATCTTGTTAACAGTTCAATGATTTTTCAAATATACCTATACATCTATGCAGTTAATATCCAAGGTAAAGATAGAGAATATTTCTAGCACTTCAGAAAACTCTCTTATGCTCCTATGAGAGATAACCATTATTCTGAGTTCTTCAACATATTCTTTTGATTGCAGAATCTTTGATTTTAATATTTTAATTAGTAAACTACACTGTTCTGTATACTTAACTTATATTATTGTCATCTACTTTCCCATCTTTACTTTGCATACATTCACATCTTGTTAAAGACATTTTTATTAGAACTAATTTATATCCCTTTGCTACAACTGAAAGGTAAATGAATTCAGTTTTACTTTCTATTATACTAATTATATTGTCATTTCAGTCATGGCTGTGACCTCTTGTAGATAAGAATTATCAGCTTACCATCCAGTAATTCAGACTACAACATTCCTGGTCCATAAAAACTAGCAGCTTCAGTACAAAGGAAACAACATCTTGTAATATACCTCAAATTTCTAGACCATGCATATAAATACATGCAGTAATTAAAAACTGGAAATTTATCTACTTTCCTCTGGAGGAAAGGCAAATATATGTCAACACAATGGAATGTCTTACTGCTACTACCAATAAAAACTAAGTAAAAATATGAAGAAAAATCAGATAACATAGTAACTTTAAAAAGTTTGAAAATGATAATGAATATAGGCAACAACATAAAACATTTAAATAGATTGATTTAGAATTAGAAGTTCTTCAAGAGTCAGGGCTATAACGCTAACCACATTGTGCATAATGATACAAGTCTTTGAACTCAAAGACCTTAGAATCTTTTAAAAAATATCTATTATCTTCATTTGTTCAGTGCCTTAAATCAAGACTTAGAAGTGAAAAACGTTTTAAAGTCCCATCTTACCCGGGAGTTAGTTGTCTGGGAAGTTAAAGGGACTATTCCTATAGTTAAATCATCTTAAAAATTTACCATTAGGAGGAACACAACTTTAAGCTCCCAATTATAAGTGATAGGAACTAGACTTAAGGAGTCTTCATTTTGGGGATAGTTGCTGGCTTATGGTACCAATTCATGAACTATAAATTTCCTCCAAATCTGGCCAGGTACTTATTTCTGGGGATTTGGAACCATCATGTTGTTACACATACAAAAAACCATTTTAAATAAAGAGCTAATTGCCTCATGAGTATTTAACTGAAGGAAGATTGTGAATAATATTGTTTGACCCCATTTCTATTGCCAAGTTAGGTATCAGAAAGAACATTACACCCCAGCAGGACGGTTAGACCAAGGATTTTGGTTCTAAACACCCAGAATAAATTCTTGGAGGCCTTCCTTTATAAAACCATGCAGAGTCTCAACCGTGGGACCTATTCAGCCTCATTTTTAGTACTCTTAACAGAACAAGAGAAGTATTGCACGCTGATGAGAATACAAAAATGAGTAAGAGACAGCATCCATATTAAAGGGAAAAAAAGAAAAATCTCACTAAATTATATTGGATCATATATAAAATAGCCAAACTTGCTAGTTCATGGTTCAAATACTACAAATACTGCCCATACCTCAATTAGTATCCTGATTGGAACTCTTTAGTATTTGATGCGAAATAGTGCAGTTACTATGAAAATTTCATTATTCCTAAACTCTAATGTAAAACATACAATTAAGCATTAGAAGGAATTTCCAATATTTAAAGCAAACTCAGAGCAGGGAATCATATTACAGACCTAAGGCCAAATTAAACTTTCTTGGACCTCTGCGATCCCACACACATACACACCAAGACAATATTTAGAAACTTGTTCCAGGCAGCATGAGATTATTTCAAAGACTTTTATTTCATCCTCAAAAGGCTGAACAGTTTGGAAAGCTTCACTAACTCGAAACACAATTACAATTTTTAACTGACTAGCTATAATAAAAAAAAAAATCTCAGCTTAAACTGATAACAGGAAGGCTCCAAAACGGCTTCGATTTATAAAATATTTTCAAACACTGTGTTATGTAATTAATATTTTAACAGTATGTAATTTAATAGTAAGGTGACATCATCCAAATGGAAAAAGTTGAACCAACATAATCCCTAATTTTATCCAGGAGGAAAACTGTGAAGGAATATTAATTTTTCTAATCACCTGAAAAAAAAGCTTCCTAGGAGTAACCAAGAACCCCCTCACAGCACAGGGGCAATAGTAAACGACTGGAGCAATAGCTCCACCTATTGATCAACAATACTTCCTTAAACATTTTGGCACCCCAAGACTATAGAGCTCACGCTCTCTCCCCCTCCTCCACTCGCTCTGACCCAACCCAAATCCAGTTGAGTCACTAGCTCTTAATACTCATCCCCACGCTCTTTATTCCAACTCCTTCTCCCTCCAGAAGGTTCTGCCCAATTCCCAAGCGTAAATAAGACTGAAAGGGGTCAAAGACCGCAGTTCCTAGGGTTGAGCCTGGATCTGAAGAGGACAACCAGATCACTCCACTTGGAGTGGCGGGCCGGGGGTGGCTCCGCCGTCCGCTCCCAGGTAGGAGGCCGAAGGAGCCTCACAAGAGCTTTTTCCCTGTTGCCCCATCCGGCTGCTAGTCTCCGCTCAACCCATACTCGTCCTCGCCGCCGAAATCCTGGGTTTCCCGGGTTTTGCCCCTGCTGGCCCTTCAGCCCGCCAAGAGCCCGCGCCGAGCATCCACCCCCTCAGCTGAGAAGAGAAGCCCAGAAATCTCCCTCCGCCGGGTCTTCGCCCGGAGTCTCTCCCCTCCTTCGCAGCCCCTCTCCCCCGCCGGCCGGGCCCTGCCCGGCTGCCCTTCTCACCCTTTCATCTTCCCCGCCTGCTGAGGCCGTTGTTACCACCGATATCAACGCCGTTGTCGTCGCCGCCCTGAGCTCTCCGCGCCCTCAGTTCGGGCCACTCAACCCCCACAAGCCGGACTCCCCGCGTAGTGCAGGGAGCTGAGCGGGTGACGGAGGCCGCAAGAGTCGGGCGCAGCCCTGCGTCTCCGAAGGGGGCGGGGGTGTCTTCCGCCGCCGCGCTGTGCTGCCGCTTCTCCACACGTGCACACCGGGCAATCGACTCCCGCCCGCGGCCGCCGCCAGACAGACCCGCCGCCGCGCTGTGACCTTTCACCCCGCCCCCTCTGCGCGCCGGCGCGCCGGCCGCCTCGCGCGCAGCCGCACTGCTGTTCTCTGTGCACCCTTCCCCCTCCACTTCAGGACCTCCATTTTCCTACTGGGCTGTGGCTTCTGGCGTCATCTTTCTCCTCCCATCCCTTACGACACTACTTGCGGGGCTGGCCCGGTAGGCCCTGGCGGTAAAATCCGGATTTTTCCACCCCTCCCTCTCTTCTCCCACTTTAGCAAGATCAATCTTCCCCGACCCTGTTCTTCCAGTTAGTAGTCTCCAGAATGACGTTCAAACACTACTGTCTCCTAATAGGATTTTATAAAGATGGTTCTTCTAAGTGTAAAGGAATCGATGGTAAACTCAAACTAATGAGATTTTTTAAGACTAGCGTAATTAACAATCGGCCGGATAATTTGGCTTCCGTCCAGCACGTTCCAAGCTTGGGGTCACGTGATTGCCTGGGATTTAGCCTGGGATTTAGCCTGGGATTTCACGCGCCAGCAGCTGTGGGACGGAACGCCATCGCCATTTCCGGTCCGTAGATCGTAGCATAAACGTCACTTCCTTAGCAATGCACTTTAACCTATTTCACGCACGCTTTCCACATTACGCTTTACGACATTAGTCTTTGTGAAATTTTTTTGTTTTTTTCTTCTCTAAATTAATCGCAAGAACATTAATGTTCAAACGTACCTCAAAAATATAGGCCCCCAAGATGCATCACGCCCACCTAGGACGGCAGGGCGGAGCTCGGCGTCACGTGACTGTCTAGGCCCGCCCCTCTCTGCAGCTGAAGATTTCCCCTCCCGCAGTGACAGAGCCTCTGGTCGGTGATCGGTACTGCTTCTGCACCTCGCGCCCGGGCAGGTGAGCGGCGGCCGGTAACCGGTGACTGGTGAGGATAGGACAAGGGGTGGGAAGAGGAAGGGAAGGGAAAGTGTGAACGGAGGCCTCGGTTGTCCGGGGCTTCCTCCCCGCTGTCATCCTGCACTGGCTGCGAGCTCTTTTCTCCAGTTCTGCTGACCCTCGCTTCCCCTACTGTGGTCGCCCCCGCAACCCAGAAGTGAGATGTCCATCTTTCCTGGGGTTAGGGGTGAGTGCGGCCATTATGGGTCCCTATTTGGAGTCAGGGGCTTACTGTAGTGGGTTTGGTTCAGCCATTTGTCGGGGTCTGCAGTAGTCTCCAGGTCCTATTTCCCAAAGCCCATTCTTTGGCTGAGGCCCTACTCCGTCTGTGTCTTCCAGCCGCCGGCTGGGGAGCGGGGAGGTAGGAAAAACCCTGGAGGCAGAGGCGTTTACGATGAGATAGGGTTGGAAGAGAATGTCACTGATGTGGCCCTCACTGCGGAGTCACGTAAAGCTTGCTTCCGAATGTGCTTTCTCAGTAATTCTGAGTTTTTTATCTGACATCCCTGCGAGAGGCGTTTTGTAGATGTTCACATACTTTGGTTGGGCCTGGAAGGGCCTTTTGCCTTTCTCTTCTCTGATATTATGGTGCAGGATGGGAAGAAACAGTTGAAAGAATAAAGATACACTAGCTTCGAAACAGGAGGTATTGGTAATGCGGCAGTCTCAATTGAATGGGGACGCGTTGAAAGATGATGGTGTTGCGGCTTCTTGCTCTACAGGAGACCTAGACTAGCTTATTTAAAAGTGACTAGGTTTCCCCGAAAGGGAAGTAATTCTTAACCAGCTGATGGGCTGGAAATATTATTAAACCAAATGTATTTGACCTAAAACTTAAAGGTAGGGAAGTTAAGTCGAGATACTGTTTACTTCATATTTTCAGCCTTTGACATTCTTTATTTGCCACTTCTCCTTAAAATCCTACTTAATCACCGCTCCCAATCAATTCCTTGACCAGTAGTAAATTTATATTAAGTAGCACTTCTGTTCCTTCTTAGCTTTCCCTATTTGTATTTGCAAGGGACTTCTTCAGATTTTGATGAATAGTGTTTTGTGAAAATACAGAAATTATTTTGCTTAGGTTTTTGCCCAACCCAGTGTACTCCCATTTCATATGTAATGTAGTAACCAGTGTTTTGACCCCAAACAATGTGATTTAGGGAAGAGTGTTTTTCAGTTTGGGGTTAAACTCTTTTATTTACACCTCAAACTCGGGAAGTCTTCTGGTTCTTTTAAATTGAAAAGCCTTACAAAAATGACAAATTTTATGTTTAAAATTTAAATTATACTTTTTTAAAATCTGAAAAGTCATATTCTCTATTAAACCTTGTAGTTGTTTAGTCAGTGTAATAGAATCCATTAAAAAGGTAGCTGAGAAGTGAGGAAGATGCAATCAGTCTTTGAGTAGTGGATGTGACTGATTTTGTTTTTTTGTATCATCCCAATTCTCTACAATAAACTGATTTTGTTAAGGGGAACAAAAGGTTAAAATTCTAGCATTATATTAATTTAACAGATATTTTTATAGTTTCAAAATCGAAACACTGATGCTTCTTGCTAGAAAACCTAATTTAAAAATGTTTTTTGCTTTCCCTAAGTAATAAAGAAGACCATTATCCTGATTTACAGTTTCAGCATTTTGTGCTATTGTCCTAATCTATTGGTATGTTTTTGTAGCCATGCCCGCTACCAATTTACATATAGTTTCATCCATTAATTTGCTCCGGAGTGAAGTTCCCTGATCTCTAGAGGAGAGAAAAACATAAGCAGTGTTGCTTCGTTGACCAGGTGACATTCCACCAAATACGACACATTTTTTAAGAGCCCTGGAAGTCCCAACCAGTCCTGTCTGGGTGAGACCAAAGTAGGAAAGAGAAAACCAGCTAAAACAGCATTGAGTACTAGAGGGGAAAATGTGAATATGAAAGAGGTTGTGAATGAGTCTGCAATTTTACTTCACAATTTCCCCAATTTTAGGGAACTATGAAAGCTAGACTGCTAATGAAATTGGAAGCAGGAATTGGTGACTAAATTGCTACTCAGTTTGAATGTGAAAAAGAGCTTTAACATTATGCATAATTCGCACAGAAACAAACAAGTGATTTGAAGCTAGGAAGCCATTTCTGAAACTAGCTTTATCAGTTTATGAATATTACATGGAGCAGCCTTAACATTCATTAGGGAATTGTGCTGTAGTCCAACAGTAAATGACCCACAAGAGTTTCTGTGTTAAAGTCCCTGACACCGCTTGTGTGTGCTTACTCTGAGGTCTGTCTTATATTTCACTGCCTTTATAGATTATCACCACCACAAGAAGGCTTTTCCCCCTCTATTGGCAGAACTAGACATTCAGTCGTATAGACTGTTACACAATATTTTCTATTCTATTTTCACTTCCAGCACATTGTATTTAATTACTGTTGGCTGGGCTGTACCTTAGTAAACCAGAAAGCTCCTAGGAGTTCAAGGATAGTGTCTCTGCAGTTGTTTCTTCAGAACCAGGATGCTGAAGTACCCGATGGGTCCCTAGTAAATTGTTTATTGAATAAGTGGTTTGACAGTTGAACAGGAAGATTAAACTGTTTTTAAACCTCTTGCAAATCATAGCTCCTTCTAAGATTGTGTACTAGGTATTAGTTTTCAAATATAAATTGGTAATAATAACCATCTAAATCATGGTCTGAGGAATAGACATAAACTTCAGATACACCTTATTAATGCAGTGACCAACTTATTTTCATAGCATATGCTTACTAATAAGTAAGGTTATCATCCAAGTTTGAAAGGGAAGCGAAGAACAGTGATGAATACTTAAAAATATGGCTCTGTTTAGGCTGCAAGTGTTACAGCACTAGAGTGAAAATCAGAAGATCATCATTCAGCCCTGTCACTTTAGTTACATGCTTTTTAAAATAAAGTTGGGAGTGGCAGCTTAGGATTTGATATTTGATACTTAGAAATTCTCCTCTCAAGGGTATGTTGTGAGTTCAAATGAGATAAACCCTAGGTAATCCATGTGAAAGTATTTTAAAAACTAAGTGGTATTTAAATGTAAAGCAATATAGTGTAGGGCTTATGAGAATAGATTTTCCAATCATACAGACCTGGGTTCAGGTTCTGGCCCTACCACTACTTTAGGCTGTGTGACCTTGGACAGTTTACTTAATTTAAGCTTATGTTTTCTATAGATATATATTTTTTAAGTTTATTTATTTATTCTGAAAGAGAGAGGTAGAGGGAGAGAGAATCCCAAGCAAGCTCCGCACTGCCAGCACAGAGCCCAGTGTGGGGCTCGAACCCACAAACTGTGAGATCATAACCTGAGCTGAAATCAAGAGTCGATGCTCAACCGACTGAGCCACCCAGGAGCCCCTAAGCTTAAGTTTTCTTATATTTATCTCATAACTGCCATTAAATTAGATCCTGAATGCAGGAAGCCTAGAACATACTTTGTAAATTTTTGTTAACTTTACTCATCTGGCTTGGTTTCATATATTTAATTTTTAAAGGAGACTTAAGGCATCCTATAAAATTGAGGAACAGGTTTGGGGGATGGAGAAACGAATAGAATTCAAAATGATGCTGTGACCAAAAAATAGAAGAGCAAGAAAAATGTACTTATAGCAAAGATTCTAAAACAGATTTATCAATAGAAGCTTAGAAATATCAACGTAAGTCCCATTATTTTGGCAACTGCAGTGACTAATATTTATATAGATTTTCCAAAGCTTATGATTATTAATATGTGGAATCAATTTAAGGAAGTAGTTCTTCTGTTTCTAAATTTTTATTCCTACAGTGTGTTGTAGAAATATATTAAAATTGTACAGAGCTAATAGAGTACTTGCGTGGCTCAGTCGGTTGAATGTCTGACTTGATTTCTGCTTAGGTCATGGTCCTGGGGTTGTGGGATCGAGCCCCTTACGGACTCTGTGCTGAGCATGGAGTCTGCTTAAGATTCCCTGTCTCTCTCCTTCTGCCCCCTCCCCACTTTGCATGCTTGCGCTCTCTCTCTTTTTCTCTCTCGCTCTCAAATTAAAAAAAAAAAAAAGAGAGATTTGTACAGAGCTATAGAGCAGAAACTTTGAGTTTATGTTAATGTTTAAAAATTTTGCCTTTTACTTTACATGTTTTTATATCCTATTTTTATCCTTAGATGAAGTAGACAGGGGTATAGAGAATATAATGGAGACGTGAACTGACATAAAATATTCTCCCTTTTAAATTGATGATTCACAAAGATTAGTGGTTTTGTATTGGAAAATATCAGTAAATTAAACAATAATTGAAGTATAGTTATCATGAGTTTATGTTTCACCTTAATCCTGAAAAATTATTACTCATTTGTTCTAAGGAAAGACTTTATTAAGAGATTACTGAATTTTCCTTAATGTCAGTTTTTGTATTTTGGTAAATAAATTGTGGTCAGTGTTTTCCATTTAATTTCTTTTTGTAGAGACTTGTAAAGTTTTACAGTTCTATTTTTTCATATTGTGAAATGGAAGTGACTCTGGTTTGTATAAGTCTATTATTTTATGTATATAATACATACATATTATATGTAATGTAAATAAATATGTATACATATATATTTTTATGAGTTTGTATTATAAATATAGCTGGAATGAATGTATATTTTCATAGTATAGCTTCTTTTTACTTGAAACTATCAAAGCCATTTTTAAAATTAACTACTGTGAATGAAATTAATGATTAATTTATTTGAAACTCCTTTTTATATTTGTCGTTATCTGTAGTTAATAAATTTAACAACTGTGATTAGACTGTTTTTAGAAATTGGTATTCATAGGTGGTTTTGGATTTAACTTGCAATTTTTTTTTTTGTTGCTTTTTATTGGTATCAATATAACTAGCCTCCAACAATAAAATTTTTAGTTTTGAATCTTAATGTTATCTATAAAAACTATTGTTCTTTTTGGGGCGCCTGGGTGGCTCAGTCAGTTAAGTGCCTGACTCTTGGTTTCGGGTCAGGTCATGATCTCACGCTTCTGAGTTCAAGCCCCATGTTAAGCTCCACGCTGACCTTGCAGAGTCTGCTTGGGATTCTCTGCCCCCCTGCCCCTCCCCCACTTCCCCTGTCTCAAAATAAATAAATAAATAAACAAACTTAAAAAAACTATTGTTTTGGTGATAAACCTTTTTTAAAAATTATACCTACAAGTCATGTTTTCTTTCTTTTCTGATTTTATTGAAAATCAATGGTATGACGCAGAAGAGCTCCAGATGTGTTTGAACACTGAAAATCAACCAGACTTTATGTTTTGTTTTAGTTATTTCTTAGTTTAATTATTTTAAGGAGTGTTATTATTTTTTATTTTATCTTTCTTATTTGAAAGAGCGGGGGTGGGGGGAGAGAAGGAGAGAATCCCAAGCAGGCTCCATGCTCAGCACAGAGCCCATGTGGGGCTTTATCACCCACGACCCTGGGATCATGGCCTGACTCAAAATCAAGAGTCGGACACATAACCCAACTAAGCCACCCAGGCACCCCAATGGAGTGTTTTTTTAAAGTAAAATAGAGAAGACTAATTAAATTGGAAAATATTCATAAAATTGAAGAAAGAGCATGATAAAAAAAAAGTACTATGTAGTAGTAATTGTATATACCTATTGGAAAAGTTGGAAGAAAATCATCAAAATAAGTGATTATCTCTGGATTAGGAGATTAAAGAGAGATTTAGAATTTTTTACTCCACCTTTTGTATATTTGAATTTCTACAATGAATAGTCATTGTTTTGGGCACTAGTGGTTTTTTTTAATTTGATATGGAGAATTAAGACATTTAAATAATGATTTTTTCTTAATTCTCTGAATATCTTAAATGAAAATGTTTCAATTTATCCAGATAACTAAATAAGTTATTTAATTTTGTAGGTCCAGACATATTTTTAGGCATATATAAGCACAGCAAAATTTTGAAAGCAGAAGTAAATCCCAGCATATAAAGCAACTTAATATCTGACAAAGTGATATTTCAGTTCAACAGGAGAAAATGGCATATACAAATATAACTGATACAACTTGTCTGTCTAGGAGATAAAATTGAGCCACTGCTTTGCAGCACACACACAAAACAATTTCGGAGGGATTAAAAGCTGAAATGTAAACAATAAAATGTTTAAAATAGTGATCTCTTGAATTTTCTTTTTACATACAGTCTAGATGTGGTAGTTTTCAGTGGCAAAGATAAAGGGCAAAAGGAAGATTGAAAAAAAAGTTTGAAATAACAGATATAGACTATACCAGATAAAGAGTAACATTTATGAGATCGATTACATATTAGTAAAAGTCCATACGATAGAGCATGGGTAAACATATGACCAAAACTTCATAGAAGAGAAATCCAAACATTCAACATACTAAAAAAAAACACACACATATAACTTCACTAGTAATTGATATAGTAAAAATGAAATATTCTTTTATGACTAGCAAAAGTTATGTGGTAAACCTACTGCTAGTTGGATTCTGTGGTAAAGGACTTTCTCATAAGATGCTAGTGGAGATGTGAATTGTTACAGGTTTTTTTAATAAATGATTAGGGCAATATCTGTTAATATTGAAAATATATATACTTCCATTCAGCATTCCCACTCCGTGGAATTTTTTCCTTAGAAATAAAAACACCAGGGGCATCTGGGTGGCTCAGGTTAAGCAACCCACTTTCGCTCAGGTCATGATCTCATGGCTTGAGGGTTTGAGCCCTGCTTTGGGGTCTGTGCTGACAGCTCAGAGCCTGGAGCCTGCTTTGGATTCTGTGTCTCCCTCTCTCTGCCCTTCACCCCTAGCACGCTCTCTCTCTCTCTCTCTCTCTCAAAAATAAATAAACATTTATTAATTTATTAAAAAATTTTTGTTAATGTTTATTTATTTTTGAGAGACAGCATGAGCAGGGGAGGTGCAGAGAGAGAGGGAGACACAGAATCCAAAGCAGGCTCCAGGCTCTGGGCTGTCAGCACACCCACGAACTGTGAGATCACGAAGTTGGACACTCAACCGATTGAGCCACCCAGGCACCCCAATAAATAAACATTTTTTTAAAATTAAAAAAACAAATAAAAACACCAAGGGTGCCTGGGTGGCTCACTTGGTTGACCATCCAACTTCATCTCAGGTCATGATTTTATGCTTTATGAGTTTGAGCCCCTCATCAGGTCCACTTCTGTCAGTGTAGAGCCCACTTCCGATCCTCTGTCCCCCTCTCTCTCAAAAAGAAAAAGAAAACGCCAGTAACCTAGCACGCATTTATGTGAATGTTGATTCCAGCCAGCAATGTTTTGTAGTAGCAAAAGCCTGGGAACAAAGGGAATGCCTGTCAGTAGGGTATTGTATAAATCATGGCACAGGCATATCATGGATATTTTCAGAGTTATTAGAAAACTGGGAGTTAAATCTATATTGATGAGTTGAAAGAATCTCCATCATGTATCTTAAATAACAAAGGCAAAGTTAGAGAAATGTATATAACGAGATCCCATTTTTATAGAACAGTTGAAAAACACTTTGAGTTTTGTTTATGGTTGTACAGTTGTTAACATTGGAGGGAGGAAATAAGCAAATGGAAAAAGAAGTAAAGAAAAAAGGGTATCCACAATAACATACGTATGTAAAACTACCTGTTTGTGTGTCTGTACATGATGAAGTGCAGGAAAGGATAGTCAACAAAATGTTTAGTGGCCATCTCAGAGTGGTTGGATGGGCATTTCAGGTGATTTTTACTTTCTTCCTTGCACTTTTCTATAGTATGTGTTTTTATTTTTACAATGAACATGAAGTGTTTGTTATTAGAAAAAATAAAACTTAACATTTTATTTTTGTTTAGATTTTTAAATGTTTTTATTTATTTTTGAGAGAGAGAGAGAGAGAGAGCAAGAGATGAGGAGGGGCAGAGAGAGAGGGAGACACATAATCCAAAGCAGGCTTCAGGTTCTGAGCTGTCAACACAGAGGTCGACATAGAGCTCGAACTCATGTACCTCGAGATCATGACCTGAGCTGAAGTCGGATGCTTAACCGACTGAGCCACCCAGATGCCCCAAAACTATTAGCATTTTAAAAAACAAACGTTCTGATAGGTCAAAGAAGGAATTAATAACGGGGAAAATACCACTTGAAATGACCAGAAATGGCAATTATCTGAAATAATTTTTGCCTTAATTAGTCCGATGTCTGAGATGAAAGTTATCCTGATAACTCCATAAATTCTCCTTAGTTTTGTATATGTGGTAACCATTGGGTATCCAATAAGAAATTGTCATTAAAAATGTGTAGGAAAATCATAGGCGTTACCAGATCCAGGTTGCAAATAAATGTTTTGTTTTTGGTATGGATATTAAATTTTCCAGAAATGCTTCATGCCTGGGAGATACAGAGCATATTGTGCAAGTGTGTGGTATGTCACCTGAATTAATCATATGACACAATCAGAATAAGGAAAAGTCCACATTTGAGTTTTAGTTAATTAAAAAAAGAAACCTAGATACATGAGTAATTCTCCTTAGGAAAGCTTCAAATAAGAATGTTTTTTCTTTTCTTTTTTTCTTTTAAGTAATCTCCACTGTCAATGTGGGGCTTGAACTCATGACCCTGAGAGCTAGAGTTGCATGCTCTACCCAGTGAGCCAGGCAGGCGCCCCTCAAATAAGAATGTCTTTAAAGAGGCAAAATTAAAAGTATTTACAATTATTTAATACTTTATTTCAGTCTTTTTAAGAGGTTGAACTTAGTATATCATCCAGGCTGTAATAGAACACGGCAGCTGCTTTAGAGTTGGATTTGTTGCATGTTTAAAGCATCTGTATTTGTTTCTTACATTGATACTTTTTGTTTTCCTCTTTTCATTGCCAATATTATTAAATCCATTGTATATGTGTTCTTTGTTGCAAACTGTACAAATTCTTTTTGAAAAGAATTGGGATAATATGTAAATAAAAAGTAATTTTCCAGTAGTATTGAGAGGCAATATAGCAAGGACGTTAAAGACCTAAGTACTGGAGGCAGCCTGGGTCATATCCTGGCCCCGAAGTTACTTACTTTTATCTTTCTGCCTTTTTCCTCAGCTTTAAAATAAAGATATTAAGTGTATTTACTTCATTAAGTGTTGTGAGGATCAAAGTAATAATGTAAGAAAAGTGATTAGGCCTATTGGCACATAATATCTATATAAATATTTGTTATTGTTTAGTTACTATGCTCTTTGCTCAGTTAGGTATATACAGTATAGTTTTATTACTGGCTTAATTGTTTTGGTACTCATTGAATCATTCAATAATTTTAATTGAGTTGAATGGATAGTACACATACAAATGAGTAAAAATTATGTATTTATATGTGTGTGTTTTCTCCTTCTCTCCCAGTCCTTATTCTTTTCTTGCATGTATTTGTTCACAAATACATATTATTCTGGACCTTACGTTTTTCACTTAACAGTGTTATCTTGGAGATCTTTCCACATTCATACAGGTAAAGCTGCATCATTCTTTTAAATTGTACTAATGTGTCATCATCATCTGTAACATTTATTGAGAGCTTACTACTAATCGAGGCACTTAATATTTGAGTTATATTAATTCATGGGAACCTCACAACAATCTTATGTGATAGGTGTTATATTTTCCCCATTTAACAAATGAAGCAAATTAGGGATGGGGTAATAAAATGCCCAACAGTGTCACACAGCTCGTAAATAATAGGACTCAGGATTTTAACCCAGAGAGTCTCTTTCCAGAGATTTTATCTTGATACTACTGAGTATTACAGCTTCTTATACTATCACAAGTTAGGTAGTTTCCATATTAGTGGACATTTCCAATCTTCTGTTGTAAGAAACAGTGCTATAATAAATATTTTGTTAGTAGAACATTTTGTACACATAATTTGTAGGAATGGAAGAGCTGGGTCAAAGGATATGCACATTTTAAGTTTTGGTGTGTACGGCCAAATTACTCTCCAATTTAGCAATGCACAGACGTTCACATTTGTCTTTGGTATTATGCTGAAATCAGCCAAATCATTTACCTTGAGTCTTTGGGAAGCTGAGTAGCTAAAGGCCTTCACATTTCTAGCACGCATCTTGTGATAGTGTAGGTAACCCATCATGTGTAATCAGTGTAACAATGTCAGTATGAGAACACAGTATGACCTTTGGACTTTCTGTTACTTCCAAATAATGGTAAGTATTCTGGGTATAAATTGAAATGCTGTTTATGTGATTTATACATTGAAATGCTATAAGTTGAAGTTTGCGTATCATTGAAAGAGCAAAATGCTACAATCATCAAGAGTAAAATGCTGTGATTGTTAATAATTGTGGAAGTGCTTTCAAATAGTTAAATAGGGAATCAGATTGCCAATTAATAAGACCATTGAGAGTGGGATAGTTAAATATACAAATAATTATATATTTTCCTGTGAAAAATGGGTTTTCAGTAATCTGTAAGTCCTGGTCTTAGGTTTTACAGAATTAGGCAGTGGGGGGCTTTAGTCAGCTGAGTTACAATATCTGCAGATTAAAAAAAAATTTCATGTTTATTTTAGAATGAGAGAGAGAGAGCGAGCACGCATGCCCATGAGTGGGGGATAGGCAGAGAGAGAGAGAGGCAGGGAGAGACACTGAATCCAAAGCAGGCTCCAGACTCCAAGCTTCAGCACAGAGCCCAATGTGGGGCTCGAACCCATGAACCATGAGATCATGACTTGAGCCAAAGTTAGATGCTTAACCAACTGAGCCACCCAGGTGCCCCCACAAATTGTTTTAAATATAATCTACTTCAGGTCAGTGTCTTCTATCTCATTTGTTTCGAAAAAGGGAAAAATTATTATTAATCCAGGCTGACTGACACCAAATTCTGTAATGTGATCCAAAGAAGACACTTAAAATACAGAAGTTGCTCAGGTCTTAGCTTAGTGTACCTCTGTAGTATTTGATTGTACTTACAATACTTGAATGCAGATTTATAGTGCTTGCTATTATTCATTGCTCTGTGTGTGTGTGTGTGTGTGTGTGTGTGTGTTTGAAATATGTTCTCATCCTCACCCAAAGATACTGTTAGATAAGGAGGTGGGGGAAATACCTATAAAGAGGCAGAGATAAACAGGCTATCAGTACTTTATTGTAAACTATTGCTACTTCGAATTAGAACAGTCTAACAACAATAGACAATAACTTTCCCTTTCCCTTTACCCTCCAGGTGAGTCATTGAACCATAACAACTTTGATCAAATCCCAAATATAGAGCTTAGCCTGCATCTTGGAAGACAAACCTTTCTATATACCTCATATTTCAAAAGTTCACTGAAGCTAGGGTTAAGATTTTCCCAAATCCTCACCCAACATATTGCCATGTAGCCCTGTTCTGAAGACATAGATGAATAAGTACTTTAAAGGCATATCTGATTTCTGTACTCGTGAGCTGTTAAGGATTCCGAGGATTTGCTGAACTTGACAATGTTGAAGGGTGCTCATACAATACATCCCTATGAGGAGCCACATAAATTCATTCTAAGTAGACAAAACCATGTTTGGCTGTTTTCAGCAGTTCCCCCTATGATGCTCCTGGGGTTAAGATTCTCTTATGAGTTTCATAAGCCATATAGTCTTTCAAATCTATTAGTTGATGAGTAAAAACAAATGAATGTGTTGTATATTGTGTAAGTATTTATGCCCTATGGGAGTCATAGTGCTATTAATTTCTGCTTTTTAAAATTTAGTTTTATTGAAGTATAATTGACACACTTGCACATATTAAAGTGTACAGTCAGATGTTTTGATGTATGTATGCACTTGTGAACCCATCGTTGCAATCAGTATAGTGAACATGTCCTCACCTCCAAAAGGTTTTTCCTCATGCTTCCTTGTAATCCCTTCCTTCCATACCTCTCCACTATCCATTTCCAAGCAACCTCTAATCTGTTTTCTATCACTATAGGTTAGTTTGCATTTTCTAGAATTTTACCTTAATAGAACTATTTTTTCTTTTAGATATTCTGATATGACGATTGGTTTATCCATTCATCTATTGATGGATATTAGGGTTGTCTTTCCACTTTTTGGCTATTATGAATAAAGCTACATTAAACATCCATATAAAAGTTTTTGTTTGGACATATGCTTTCATTTCTTTTTTTTTAAAGCACTTATTTATTAAAGTTTATTTTGAAAGAGAGAGCGCACATGCAAGTGAGTAGGGGAGGGGCAGAGAGAGGGAGAGACAGAATCCCAAGCAGGCTCCACACTCTTCGCAGCAGAGCCCTACACGGGGGTCACGCTCACAAACTGTGAGATCATTACCTGAGCCGAGATCGAGAGTTGGACTCTTAACTAACAGAGCCATCCAGGTGCCCCTTTAGGTATTTTTTTTTAAAGATTTTATTATTTTTAAGTAATCTCTACAACCGACATGGGGCTTGAACTTAAACCCCAAGATGAGAGTCACGTGATTTACCAACTAAGCCAGCCAGTTGCCCCCATAAACTTTCATTTCTTATGGATAAATATGGAGTAGAATGGCTGGATTGTGTGTGTGTGTGTGTGTGTGTGTGTGTGTGTGTGTGTGTGTGTGTTTAACTTTTTAAGAACCTGCCAGATTGTTTTCCAAAGTGGTGTATCATTTTACGTTCCAGCAGTATATGATAGTTCTAGTTCTATATCTTTACCAACATTTTCTAAGGTAAGTCTTTTCAATTTAGCCATTCTATTATGTGCCATTTTATTATGGTTTTAATTTTATTGTGGTTTTAATTTGTCTTTCTAATGATGTTAGGCATCTTTCACGTAGTTAATTACCATCCATGTATTTTCTTTGGTGAAGTATATGCTCAAACCCTTTGCCCATCATTTTAATTGTGTTTTTTGAGTCCAGTTTGGAAGAGTTTTAAGATATATTCTAGATACATCCTTAATTACATTTATACTTTGCAAACATTTTCACCCAGTATGGAACTTGGCTTTTAGTTCTAACAATATTATGAAGAGCAAAAAAGTTTTTAATGTCCATGAAGTACACTTTATCAATTTGTTATCTTATGGGTTGTATTTCCAGTATTGCATGTAATAAATCTACCTACTCCAAGATCACAAAGCAAGGTTTTGCATTTAGGTCTACCATCTGTTTTTAGCTTATTTTTTTAATAAGGTTTAATATTTTTTAATACAAGGTATGGGTTGAAGTACATTTTTGAGAGAGAGAGCAAGTGGGGAGGGTCAGAAAGAAGAGACAGAGAATCCCAAGCAGGCTCCACACTGTCAGCAAAGAGCCTGACATCAGGCTCGAACCCACAAATGGTGAGATCGTGGCCTGAGTAGAAATCAAGAGTCGGACGCTTAACTGACTGGACCACCCAGGTGTTCCTTGAAGTACCTGTTTCTTGCATTTACATATAGATTTATTCTACTACCACTTATTAAAACTATACTTTCTCCACTGATTTGCCTTTGTACTTTTGTCAAAAGTCAGTTGTCCATTTATGTCTGTGTTATATAGCCTTTTTGATAAATGTTTATAGAATTTTAAGTAATAATATCAGAACAGTAGAGATTTTATCTGTTCTTCGTAGAATGATTTGGTGTTCTAGCATTCATAATATTAAGTAAAATAAGTGCTAACATTACAACATTTTTAACTTCTAGCAAAAGTTTTTATATTAGAAGGTCATTCTATGATGATACCTGGTTTCAGCTTTGACCGCAGCTAAATATTGTTTTTTTAGATCTTGGCCATTGGGCATTATGCCAAAATGTGTATTTAGTGTACTTCAAAAGAGTTCTATCAATTTTCACTCAGTGAATGAGCATGCCTATTTCCTATATACCTTTTGCCAGTATTGTCACTGAGCAATGTTTAGTAATTACCTACTATGTGTCAGGATGCTTTACTATGCAGTTGGGGGTACTCAATGAACAAAGCAGATGTGGTCCTGTTTCCCTGGCATTTACAGTCTGGCAGTGGAGACAGACATTGAACAGCTCTGTTCACAGATTTTTAATTATAGTGGTAGCAAGTATGAAAAAGGAGCAATATTAAAGGCTGTGAGCACATACCAGGAGGAATTAGAGGTTAATTCCTTAGCAAACTATACTTTTGAAAATCTCTATCTGTGATTAAATCCTTCTCTTCCCACAGCCAATTTAGTTAAATAAACCTTGGTTGTTATTAATAATGGAAGAGTAGGCAAGCAATTAGAAAGGCAGATTTCTTACCTTCTGAATTGGAAATGTCTATGAACCTTTGACTAAAGTCATATCTTTAAATCCATGTTGTAAAGTGTTTTCCACCTATACTAGGCAGCATTCTTTTCCACTTCTGTGCACACTTTATCCTCTGGGTCATATTTCATTGCAGAGATTTTGTGAATTCCTGGTTGAAGGTGAACCTGTTTATGGTGATGCTTTTTATAAACACTGGGTTAATGTGCCTTTGTACAGTTTGAGAACATTCTATCCCTTCTGTTCAATCCGTGAAATAAATGACAAGATGGATCCATTTGAGTATATAAACATCATTTTATAACACAAATGTAATAGCATTTTCACTGCAACACTGTTGGTGCTGACTCTTGTATGGACATCGTTCTCAAATACATACTGTTTATAGTTGGCCAGTTTGGCTGTTGGTGATATGTTTTCTTGGCAAAGCAATCCAGAAAATGTCTCATTAATTAACATTTAAAAGAGTGATACGGTAATTATAGGCAGTTTTCAAGAGAAGTTTCTAAGTATTTTGAGCAGTAGCTTTTCAAAATTTCTAGGTTGACTGCTTTTGAAGGGGACAATTCTCATGCATGACTGCTGAAATTTTTTTTTTAATTGGTAAAGTCACCTCATCGGCATTTTATGTGAGATAGCCTATCCAAAATGCTCAGAGACCGTGAAGGTTAGGGATCCTCTCAGAAGAGAATTTGCTAAGGACAGTCCTTGGTGTACTGTGAACTTGGGAGTTGCAGATTATTTAACACAAGAAATTTCATTATTATTATTAAATACATTAGGGGTTGGGGGAAGACTGTAGGATTTCAAGTAAACTAATACTTCATTTTGTTGTTAGATTTTAAAGATAGTTCTAGTTTTTCACTTTGACAGTGTTAAATACCTGTGGAAATAAATACCATGTGTCAAGTGTATTTCCAGAAGTACAGTTTTTAATCAAAGGGTTTGAGGGCCTTGTTGCATTTGTCAAATTGTTTCCCATATTTTTTAGAAAATACTGAACCCAAATTGGCCTTTGTATGATGGTTGTAGGTCATTCTTTTTTTTTTTTTTTAATTTGAGAGAGAGAGCACATGCATGGGGAAGGGGCAGAGAGAGAGACAGAGAGAGAGAGAGAGAGAGAGAGAGAGAGAGAGAGAGAGAACCCCAAGCAGGCTCCACACCCAGCATGCAGCCTGAGGCAGGGCTCAGTCCCACAACCCTGGGATCATGACCTGAGCCGAAATAAAGAGTTGGACGTTCAAGCAACTGAGCCATCCAGGCACCTTAGTTATACCATTAATCAATTCACAATCTCTTTCATGATCTACTTTTTATTTATTCTTGGAGTGTAGCCCTGTAATAATTTGGTATTTTTTTGCTTTAAATCTGCAGTGATCTAAAATTAATTGTGCATAAATTGAGTCAGTAAGACAATATAAAGGTCTCTTAAAATATGTAGAAACTTAAAGGCTATCATTTTAGCAGTTTAGAAATCTGTGTTTTTATTTCTTAGTCTTTATTCTAATGAGGGTTGGCAAGTCTGACCTATCTAAATATTATTACACTGTATTTAGTTCTAATACCATATATGATTGTTTCTAGGAAATACTCCCCCCCCCCCCACATTTTAACAACTGAAATTAATGTCTTTCCTGCAGTTTCTGGAATGTAATAAAAGAGTATGTTACAATTGATGGTATCTTAGATTAGATGAAATATGATATTACTTCTAGGTAGGAGTGTGTGTGTGTGAGAATTGCTCTTAAGAGACATCACCATAAAGAGTATCCTTATGGACCTTTAGTTGGTTGCCTTACCTTGGCTTCCCCTAGTCAGTAAGTTAAAATCAATTGTATACTAGCAAAGTATAAAAAATAAAAATAGCAAAAAATGGGACGTCATCTAGGTACCCAGTAAGGAGAATTATTAGGTAAGCTTTGGTATCCATTTAAAAAAATATCATACAATTTAAGATGATACTTATGAATAACAGTATATGAAAATGTATTACAGTATTGATTACAATTTTTGTCAAAAATTGTTATTAGGAAATAAGTCAGTAATATTTAAGTGATGAGACTTTTCCTTGGATATTTTAAAAATTGTAAGCATATTGCTTTTGAAAATAAATTTTAAAGAAAAGTATAAGTATTAAAGGCTTATTTTCTTTACTATTTATATCATTTGGCTCTCTTCTTGGCTGTTTACATCTTAGGTAAGTTAGGATATAAATCAAGGGATTTTCTTCTTGTACTCTTTTTTTTAACCTGAAATTGAGAAAGTGTTCTAAAAATTCACAGGAAGTCAAATGGGATATTAATATTAGCCCCACTAGAGCTTTTTACGCTCCAGTTTAAGTTTAAGAAATAAGAAAAATAAGAGGAATTTCTCACTCAGGTACTACTTAGGTAGCTTTATTGTTCCAAATTTATGACAGTCTATTAACCAGCAAGTTTACATTACTATTCCCTGCTTTTAACAGTAGAAAAATCGGGTCTATTTTCATTAATATTCTTATTTGCTCCAAAGATGGTCATTTTCCTCTTAGATATGCCCATTTACTTTGCAGTTCATTAATACTTACTTTTTTCTTCTATTATAACCAATTAGTTTGTGTTACGAAGCTAGGTGTTAATAAAATATGGCATTATGCACTGTTCTTTAAAAATCTTAATTTTTTAGGAGATGGATATTTTAGGAGCAGTCAGTTCTTGGTTGTTCTACTCCTTACTCTTTAGTTTGTGAATAACCTGTCACCTTTTTTCATCTCTTTTCTTTTGCATGAATATTAACCTTTGTAGTTCTAACATAGACTCCGTTACAAATGGAAAATAGGCACCCATGGTTTTAAAAAGAGAAGTAATAGGGGTGCCTGGGTGGCTCAGTCAGTTGAGCACCTGGCTCTTGATTTCTGCCCAGGTCATGATCTTGTGGTTTGTGGGTTCGAGCCCTGCATTGCACTCTGCACTGACAGCATGGAAGCTGCTTGGGATTCTTTCTTTCTCTCTCTCGCTCTCGCTTTCTCTCTCTCTCTCTGCCCTTCCCCGCCTTAAACGCTCTCTCTCTCAGAAATAAGGGGCACCTGGGTGGCTCATTTGGTTAGGCGTCTGACTTCGGTCCAAGTCATGATCTCATGGTTTATGAATTCGAGCCCCTCGGGCTCTGTACTCACAGCTCAGAGCCTGGTGTCTACTTCGGTTTCTGTGTGTGTCTTTCTGCCTCTCCTCGGCTCATGTTCTGTGTCTCAAAAATAAATAGACGTTAAAAAATTTAAAAAATAAATAAGCATTTTAAAAAAATAAAAAGAGTAATAAAGGTTAAAGCTGTTGGTAAAATAAGGTCTTTTGAATTGTTATAAAATGCCTAAGTGTTAAAATCGGACTAAATCTGTGCTTCACCAATTTATAGCACTGTTGTCTTGAGTGGATTGCTTAAGTCTCAAAACCTATTTCCTAAGCAAACAGGCCAACATCATAGGACTGTTGTTACGTGTTAAATGAGATGTGCCGATTTTTTAACATAATGCCTAGAGTGCGATATGTGCTTAATGAATAGTAATTGATATTATCTGTTTTTAATTTCAGACGTTTTATCAATTTAGTGCTGTGCAAAGCACTTTGATGTTTGGAGGGAAGGGTAAGAAAATGATAAATATGCTCCTTGAAGGCACGAATACTCAAGTATATTCATGTTATGGCTTACCATTTATCATAGGCTTCTACCCTATAAATTCATACCATACAACTTATACAGTAAATAGAGTATTTTGTGTTAAAAAAATTTTTTTTAAGTTTATTTATTTGAGAGAGAGAGGACATGTGGGCACGAGTTGGGTAGGGGCAGAGAGAGAGAGGGAGAAAGAATCCCAAGCAGGCTTCATGCTGTCAGTGCAGAGCCCGATGCAGCTCCATCTCACAAACTGAGATCATGACCTGAGCCCAAATCAAGAGTTGATACTTAAGTGACGAGTCACTCAGGCACCCCCAGTATTTTGGGGTTTTTTTTTGCTAAAACTTTGGACTATCACACTCAACGTAGTACAGTTTTATTTATAAAAATTTGAAGTGAAAGGAATCTTAGTTGTTTACTTCTAGAAATCCTATAAAAATTGTTGGTGGACAAGCCTGTCAACAAACCAAAAGTGTAGCTGATACAGTTTGAATTCTATTCTCCGCCAAAGTGTCCACCCTAGCTTCTATTTTTACTGCTTCTTATACAGGAATGCCTTTAGTCTGATAAATGGAGCGGGGAGTGTGTGTGCATGTCCTCAAAGAGTTTTATTCCAGTAGGAATAAATTTTTCCTGATTCCGTTAGTCCAGTTTGCCATCTGTAATTTTTTTGTACTTATCTACTCTTTGGTTCCCACTTTGGTCTACACATTTCCTTACTGTCCATCTCAGTAATTTCTGTAAACTCTGTGAGTAATCACCTTATGTTTGCCTTTATTCTTAACCCTTGGTCTATTCATTGTTCTTTTTTTAAAATACAATATGAAATATGTGTAACATTAAAATATTTATTCTTGAGACTCTTTCTTCTAATGTTGATTAATTTGGTAGACCAGTAAAAGCAACAAAGACCCAGATGCAAGGTGGCCTGTCTGCTTAGATTGGCTCCCTGTGAAGTCCTAAGTTTGTTCATGTCCCAGGCCGGTGAACACATCCCGAGCAAAAAATGTTTATCATGGCCTGTATCTTTTAAAGAGCAAAAAAATCATCTCCACAAGCTTTTCAACAGACTTGGCATTACCTCTTATTAGTCAAAACTCATTATACATTTCCAAACCAATCATTCGCAGAGGAACTGGAATTACCTTCATGGGCTTACCAAAATTTGAACCAGTTTAGGGTTTTATTGGCAAGATACAAATGGAAACCTAGTTATGCAGAGTCATCGGCTGCATAAGCCTTTCTAATGGAGTTACTAGGTGGGTTGATTAAGTAAAATGAATAGGAAAGTATTTCACAAAATGATTTAGCACTGTACTCTATAAGGTAATGTTATTAGCTTATTACTATTATTATGTTATTGTTATATTAATGTTATTAGCTTATTACTGTTGCTATGTTATTACTTATTCTGTAGCTTTTTTGACCAAGCATAAGAATATCAACCAGATTTATGCTGCCTTTCTCTAAGAGCGTAAACTCTACAAAATTAAGTATTAAGTGTCTCAGGATTTTATATGTAAATAACATTGTCTTGGAACCTTGGTATTTAGCCCTTACATAACGCCCCATACTTGCCCCCACTAGCCCCCAGTATTTCTGGAATGATGAAATTACCAGGTATAGTGCATCAGTCAGTAGCAATTTAGAGAGAACTTTGTTTAAATGGAGGAAACAGAAGTGAGCCTCCGTGTTGTGATTTGATTCTGTGGTGTGGAGGAGAGACTGATGACTCATTAGATCAGATGGTTGCCTGTGCTAACTTTCTGGATTTTTTCCCTTCCACAGCAGGGTTTTGTTTTTAATTTTTTACAAATAATGGGTATAAAACCCTAAAATTTGTGAGTATAGAAATCTTAGTTGTAAATTGCATTTACTTTTTATCCTTAAAGTAGGAATCAAGAAAGTAAACGCAAGGTTTTTATATAATCATCGACTTGATTTCTCTGATTACAACTATGTATACCACATTGTTTTAATGAAAGCAATTGTTTTTAAAGTAGGTATCATGCTTTTATTTATCTTTTTAAAATGTTTGTTTTGGGGAGGAGAGAGAGAATACATGTACACATGCGCCCACAAGCAGGGAAGAGGGGGAAACGGGGACAGAGGAACTGAAGTGGGCTCTGTGCTGACAGCAGAGAGCCTGAATGGGGGTCCTAACTCACAAATGGTTAGATCACGACCTGAATTGAAGTCTGATGCGTAACTGACTGAGCCACCCAGGCGCCCCTATGCTTTTACTCTTTAGATGATGGAAAGCAACAAGAATAACTATTTTGTAATAGGAAGGAGTTATTAAATAGCATATAAAACTTAATGTAGCATGAAATCATATCATGTTACTTTGGACATTATGGAGATTTGGGATAAGATTAACTTCCAGTGTAATGTAACTTGCAACATAATTTGCTTATTTGGAGTTAAAATGTCTTTTTTAAGAATGTTTATTTTTGAGAGAGAAAGAGTGTAAGCTGGAGAGGGGCAGAGAGAGAGGGAGACACAATCTGAAACAGGCTTCAGGCTCTGAGCTGTGAACACAGAGCCTGACACAGGTCTCGAACTCACGAACTGTGAGATCATGACCTGAGCCGAAGTCAGATGCTTAACCAACTGAGCCATCCAGATGTCCCTAAAATGTTGTCTTTAAAAGCCTATGCTTTTTCACACAGAGGCATAAGCATTAAATAGTGAAACAGAAGATTTTAGTGTGGGGTATTTTTTTTTAACTTATTTAAATTCAAGTTAGTTTTCCTACAGTGTTGTATTGGTTTTAGGAATAGAACCCAGTGATTCATCAGTTGTGTATAACACCCAGTGCTCATTCCAACAAGTGCCCTCCTCAATGCTCATCCCCCATTTAACCCATCCCCTCTTCCAACTCCCCTCCAGCAACTCTCAACCCTTTGTTCTCTGTATTTAACAGTCTTAATGGTTTGCCTTCCTCTCTGTTTTTATCTTATTTTTCCTCCCCTTCCCCTATGTCCATCTGCTGTTTCTTAAATTCCACATTTGAGTGAAATCATGGTATTTGTCTGACTGACTTATTTAGCTTAGCATAATACACTCTAGTTCTAACCATGTTATTGCAAATGGCAAGATTTCATTTTTCTTGACTGTAGTATTGTACATATACATATACATACACCACATCTTATTTATCCATTCATAAGTCAACGGACATTTTGGCTCTTTCCATAATTTGGCTATTGTTGATAGTGCTGCCGTAAACATTCAGATGAATATTCCCCTTCGAATCAGCATTTGTATCCTTTGGATAAATACCTAGTACTGCAATTGCTGGGTCGTAGGGTAATTCTATTTTTAACTTTTTTGAAGAGCCTCCATACTATTTTCCAGAGTGGCTGCACCAGTTTGTATTCTCACCAACAGTGCAAAAGGGTTCCCTTTTCTCCATATCCTCATCAACATCTGTTGTTTCCTGAGTTACTAATTTTAGCCATTCTGACAGGTGTAAGTGGTATCTCACTGTGGTTTTAATTTCTATTTCCCTGATGATGAGTGATGTTGATCATCTTTTCATGTGTGTGTTGGCCATCTGGATGTCTTCTTTGGAGAAGTGTCTATTCGTGTCTTCTGCTCATTTCTTTACTGGATTATTTGTTTTTTTTTGTGTGTGTGTATTGAGTTTGGTAAGTTCTTCATAGATTTTGGATACTAACCCTTTATCTGATATATCATTTGCAAATATTTTTTCCCATTCCATCAGTTTCCTTTTAGTTTTAATGGTACTTTCCTTTGATGTGCAGAGCTTTTTATCTTGATAAGGTCCTAATAGTTCATTTTTGCTTTTATTTCCCTTGCCTCTGGAGACATGTCTAGTAAGAAGTCGGCTATGGCTGAGGTCAAAGAGATTGCTACATGTTTTCTCCTGTATCACATTAGGTCTTGCATTAGGTCTTTCATCCATTTTGAGTTTTTTTTGTGTGTATGGTGTAAGAAAGTGATCCAGTTTCATTCTTCTGCATATCGCTGTCTAGTTTTCCCAACACCCATTTACTGAAGGACTGTCCTTTTTTCCATTGGATACTGGGGTATTTTTATTTTCACTGTTTTCATAGATAACACAAAGTAGTATGTTATTGTGACTGTGCTTATCGAACTGCTATATGCCTAGCTCTATTCAGTGATTAAGTCAATATAATATGCCTATCTAATGAATAATTTTTATTTTATTTGTGGGAAGGAAGCAATTTCCTATTTACCTTATAAAATAGATATTGTATATGATATAGTGCAAAACTTGCTTGGAATAAGAGAATGTACAAGAGCATACAAAGAAATTTCTCTACTTACAGTAGACTTCTATAGCATACTGTTCTCTGTCAGGACTGGGAGGAGGCAGGGGGATATTTATTCACTCTTACTTGTTTTTCTCCTATTGGGGTGCTTTAGTGAAAAAACTTTAGAAGTACAATGGGAACACTTATCTCAGTGCTGTGAGAATTGAGAATTTAATTTTCAAAAGAGCCCATTACCTTGGGCCTGCCCTTAAAAGTTTCTCAGAGTGTTTAAATGTTAAGAAGTTGGAGCCAAAAACTTCTGGACATGGAAAACATATTTTCCAACTCAATCTGAAAATAGCACTTTAGAAATTAAATAAACTCTTAATTGAGACTTCTTTTCCTTTAACTACTGATGATGGGTTCTATCTAAGTTTATGTTGAAAGCCGAAAAGCAAGTTCCTTATAGAAACTAAGGCTTTGGTTGTAAGGGGACCTGACCTCTATGTCAGTTGCTTGATTTAGCCCAAACATTGCCCTAAGTGCTCTGCTTTCTAAAGCCACTTTTGTATTTCTCTTCCCCTTTCACAGAATAACTAGTTACAAGATAACTAAGAAAACAGGCCAGAGATCTTTGTAGTTCAAGCGTTGAGTCTAAGTTTCAGTTATTCAGGGGGTAATTATTTACTTTGTTCATTATTTGAGCATTTTGGGTTCTCTGGAATCAGATGCCAAGAGTCTGTTGTATAAGATGTTTTTTAGGGATCCACACATGTAAAAGGAAGGGGACAGACTCCAAGTTGGGCAGAGAGGTTGAAAATGCAATTCAAGCCTAGAAAAGCCTTAACTGACTGTGGGGAAATCTGGAGTGAGTATTACTTATAAGAGAATCCCACATCTGGTTGACATGGTTGGGTCTTTAAACTTCTGTTTTGCTCGGTCACCATGTGCAGGTTGCCCTGTGAAGGGTGTGAATGTGGGCAAGGCAGCTCTGCAACTTAGGCAGACCCTGAAGGGTTGACTGGCAGCTGTTGGCTATCCGCTGATGACATTCCCCTGTCCTTTCTTGAAGGGGGATCTGGATGCTGCATCTCCAAGTCTAATTTAAAAAAAAAAAAGTTTATTTGTTTTGAGTAGAAGCACGAGTGGGGAAAGGGCAGAGAGGGAGAGGAAGAGAGAGAATCCCAAGCAGGTGACACGGGGCTTGATCCCATCACCACAAAATCATGACCCAAGCCGAAATCAAGAGTCTGTGCTCAACTCACTGAGCCACCCAGGTGCCCTCTGAGTCTAATTTGATAAAAGTATTGCCTTGAGGCAGAGACTGTTGTTCTTCCCACCATATAAGATTGTTTAGATGTAGACATTAGAAACCAGCCTTGTTAATTTAGGAGGCAGAGTGTGCAGGGCTTAAGGCCCAGAGGCATTGGAATCAGATTGCTGAGATTCAAATCCCACCTTTACTTCTCTCTCATTTTGTGATCTTGGGAAAACTTACTTAAATCTCCATTCCTTAGGTTTCTCATTTGTAAATTGGAGGTGGTATTGGTGGATATGAAGTTATTAAGTAACTAACTATTCACTGAGTGCTTCTTTTCTTTGCCCAGGTACTGTTTTCTGTGCCTTCATGAAACCTGCATTCTAGGGAGTGATACAGATAGTAAAAGAGTGAGCTAAAAAGAAAAACTATATTCTTTCAGGTAGTTTATAAGTGCTGTGAAGAAAAGCTGTAAGAGCATTGAGGCTGACAGTGGGAACAGGGAGACTGTTCATAGGAGTGAGACAACACATTCCAGGCAGTGGCACAGCCGGCGTAAAGGTCTGAGTTGCTGGAGCCAAGATTAAAATTTAACTATGTTAAAACATCAGAAATGGACAAAAGTGCTGGGAATTCCTGCATTTTATACTTCAAAAACTGATGTGTTCATAATTTTCTTATTTTATCCTGAAAGATGTATTAAGAGCTGGGGATATATTTGCAACCGCTTCTCTGCATATAACTCAGTGGAATAGAAAAAGCAAAGTTACTCATAATTGTTATCATTTTTTTCTTCTCTTAACACTGACTTTTTAAAAAGAATCATCTTTATTTGCTATATAAGAATATTAATCAGATGAATACAGATTTGTGGATCTAGTGAAAACATCTCTAAGTAAATTTATAGAATTATTATTTAGGCTCTTAATTCTCTTATTTGATATTACTGTTTCTAACGTCTGCTGTCTTTGGCATAAATTAAATAACATATGCCTAAAAATAAATTAAAAATTATAGAAACACTAGTTCCCATGGTGGCTGGGTTATTCAGCTGAGTGATAAACCCACAAGGCAACTGAATCATGAATAAACCCTCTGATTTCCACTAATCGTTGCTCATACACTTGGAGGCTGTCACTGTTGTTTTAAAGGGAACGTATATAAATACTTATTTTAAAAAATCAGAACAGATACCTTTGTTGCCTTATGAACTCTCCAGAATATCGTGGTGAACTCGGGAAGCTTCGAATCACCTGTGAAGAAGCCCTGCCGTATACTCCAGTATCTCCTTGTTCATCCTGAAGGTCTCAGCCTAGCCTTAGAAGTCATGCCTGTCCTGCCCAGGTCTAGGTTCCATGTCTTTGCTTTATGCTCTCCCAGATCAGCCTGCACAACTCCTATGATGGCATATGTGTCACTTATTGTGGCTATCTGCTTGTCTTTATATCCATCCCATCAGGCCAGAAGCTTCCTGGGGGAGAGATTGCGTCCTATCACTCCATCCTATTTTCAACCTGTAACACATGACACCTGGCAGATCATCAATGCTTAAAATCCTTTTCACTTTAAAAAATAAAGTTACAGTAAAATATACGTAATAGCTAAGAAAAAAACTAGCCAAGTGACTAGATTTGGTTCAAGTAACAGGAAAGTAAGAATACACTAGTAAATAAAATACATTTATTTACTTATTACACTAGGTTCTTTTTAAGAAGTTAGGCAAGATTAGCTTGCGTTAACAGAATAAAGTTGGTAGTTATCACTATACCTTTTTTTTTTTTTTAGTTTTATTTTATTTATTTGAGAGAGACCAAGACGGCGTGAGTAGGGGAAGGGCAGAGAGAGGGAGAGAGAATCCCAAGCAGGCTCTGCACTGCCAGTACAGAGCCTGACACAGGGCTCAAACTCATGAAACCATGCAATCATGACTTGAACCGAAACCAAGAGTCAGACACTTAACCAACTAGCCACCCAGGCTCCATCGCTATTACTTTTCTGTTAGGCTTACCGTTAGGTGCCTTGCGACAACCCTATTAGATTTTACAAATGAAACTGAGGCTCAAAAGGTTGAAAGGTGATTTCCCCAAGGACGCAACTTAAAAATTCAAACTCAGTCTGACTCAAAGCCTTGGTCTCTGTCTCAATAAAAAGAAGCAGCCAGGACAGATGAAATGATATTCTTCAGCACTTACTCATATAACATACAGAATACAACTTTTTTTTTTTAATTTTGTTTGCTCTGCTTTAAAAGAAAAGAGTAACCTCTGAATAGAGAAATCTGAAAAACACCCTTGGAGAGTTAAGGCACTAAAGAGAATTTTCTTGGAGAGGTCCCTGCTCTCTGTGGCTACAGCTGTTGGAAAAATGGCCAAGAGGGTAGAGGCAATGGGGAAGTAGATTTATGTGGAATATGATATTTCTAAGGGGAGATTTTTAAAAATAGAATGGCTTTTTCAAAATTCAAGCTCTGTGTAAATAATGGCATTACTGATGAAATTCCTGTAAGTATTTAAATTTCACAAGGAACACAGGGCACCTGGGTGGCTCAGTCGGTTAGGCATCTGACTCCGGCTCAGATCATGATCTCACCTCTCATGGGTTCAAACCCCACGTCAGGCTCTGTGTTGACAGCTCAGAGCCTGGAGCCTGCCTTAGATTCTGTGTCTCCCTCTCTCTCTGCCCCTCCCCCACTGGCACTCTGTCTCGCTCTCAAAATAAATAAACATTAAAAAAATTAAAAATCACAAGGAACATTCAACAAGTTTGTAATTTCAGCCATATCTATCAGGTAGGTAGTAGAATTGTTCCTGCTTTTCAAATGAAGATATGAAGAGATTTTTGATTTGCTCAAATCCTCCTGCAGCATGTCCCTGGTAGAATCAGAAAGTGTCCAAAGTCTTCTGACTCAAGATTTCATGCTGTTTCCACTTTAATAGGCAAGTGACCTTGTATCATGCAAGCTATGTAGGAAATAACTCATATTTGGGGAAGAAGTTAGACTCTTGATTATCAAGTTCTTCTCTGACTTTGAAATTTTTTATTTTCTGAAGATTAAAATTTGACTTCATTCATATGTTCATGCTTCTTTGAAGACTTTGCCCAACCCATTTCCCAAATAAATGTTTGTCTTTAAATTTTGTTTTTTTCCTTATTATCTAAGTAGTTTCTAGAAAAGTTTGTTCTATCTTTTTTTATATTCCATTCTTTTACAGATTCATATCTGATTACTTAACAGCCTCTTTTACTGCATCTTTAGGAAGTTAGAAAATCCTAGTAAGCCAATTTCCCCTTTTCATCACTTCCTCCCTCAACTGCCCTTCCTCCGATTTAATTTTCCTTGAGAACACAAAAATCTTTTATTTCTCTTTTATTGTGACATTTGTGCCTGTGGTATCTGGTTTATTTTTTTCTTTCTGATTTACTTCCATTGTTTCCAATGGATATAAGTATAACCTACCTTTATCAATAAATTGCCAGCCTGCTGATAGTCTCTACCTTATCATTGCCATCTTCAAGTTCTTGGTACTTTTCTTGCCCCTGTGATCATATTCTTCTGACTTCTAAGGTCTCCCATATTTGTGTGTTTTTCATTGTTGTTTTCACTCATATTTGTTTTTTTAATCACTGGGTTCTTCCTTGTTAGCCCTATGCACTGTTACCCTTCTGAAGCCACGAAGTGTATTCAACAGACCTCCACTGTTAATGACTTCATTGTTATACTCTTCTCCCCAATTCTTTCATATCTTGATTAATGGCTTACACATTGGGCCCCATGGAGTATATGGTTCTGTTGTGATCCTTAAGTGGCTCCAGAAAGACAAAAACACAACTCAACCTTGCCTGAATTAATCCCTAAAGCCCAAGGTTTGTTTTTCCTTTCTCTTCCTGTATTCTTTCCAACAACAACGTGTTCCCCCACCTCATTCATCTACGTTGGTTTGCACTTCTCCCACATCTGAATCAATTTCTCTGCTCCCAGGGTGTTGTCATTTTGAACACTAAAGTCATTTTGCTTATAGTACCTTTGTTTAAAGCATGTGAAAACTCCTTTTATTCACAGTCCTTACTCCCTAAGTTAAACACAGGGCCTTTTCCTTGGTAGGAGCTCAGTAAACATTTAATAAATTGAATTCCATTGACACTCAACCCATAACCGTTTCCAGAGCTTTCCAGCTTCTTATCATGCCTGCATTCCCTCCCCTACTTTAACCTGTTAGATGAATTAAACATCATTCTTCTCATAACAATTCTCCCTTTGTTATTTTTCTATTATTTATAGGCTAAAGTCCACTTGGCATTCATTTCTAGACCCACACATCAGTCTCTCTACTGTTGCATCCTTACTTTTCACTGTTGCCTTTAAACCTTTTACTCCAGTCATACTATCTATTAACTGTTCCTGAAATTTTTATTTCCATTCTTTTGTTCTCATTATTTCCCCACCTGGATACCTTTGCTGTCCTTCTTTTCTTAGTTTATGCTAATTCTACCTGGCCTTCAAGAAGTCTTCCCTAATCATTCTAATATTTGCACTTTTAGTAAATAAATGTGTATTATTTGGTACTTAATTACTTATTGATCTGTGACCCTTTATGGTTGTGTGGGGACATTATTAGATTTTATATGTACGTATGTTTTATCTCCCTTATTAAATATTTTTATATTTAATATAAAATTAATTGTTAATAATTATTAAGTTAGACCAGCAATCAAAAATAAACTTTATACTTTGGGATCTGCCACCAGTTTTTTGTTTGGACTTGAATGGTTCATTCTTTGGGTTTTGAGATCGCATATCTATAAAGAAGGTGAAATGAATTTCTTGAACTGAATTTCTTAAACTGTTCTGTGTTTTGCAAAAAGAAGAGGAAAAAGGAAAATTGCTCCCAGAAAAATTGTAAAGATAGATAATACATTAACATTTTTTTATTGTAAGATATAATGTGTCAGTGAAAAGTAAAGCAGGGAAGTTGCAATTTTAATTTTTACTTTTAAATGTTTTGTTTATTTTTGAGAGAGAATGTGCTCACGTGTGAGTAGGGGAGGGGCAAAGAGAGGGGGACAGAGGATCCGAAGCTGGCTCTGCACTCGCAGCAGAGATCTGGATGTGCAGGGCTCAAACTCACCAACTGTGAGAGAGCTGAAGTCAGATAAGCAACTGACTGAGCTACCCAGGCGTCCCTGTTTCTTGCAGTTTTAAATAGATAGGCAGAGAAGCCCCTCAGAGAAGGCTAAATCTGAGTAAAGACCTGGAGGAGATACAGGAGTAGTTATCTGGGAGAAGAGTACTCCAGGCAGGAGGACAACATGTGCAAAGACCCTGGGGCAGAATGTTTGTATCCTTGAGAAATGGCAAGTTCAGCATATATATACACAATGATTAAGGGGAAGAGTAGTTGGAAAGGTCAGAGTGGTAATGGCAGGGAGGACAAGATGTTTTAGGGCCAGGTAAGCCATTGGAAAGACTTCACATTGTTTATTACACTCCTTGGTATTTTCTATGGAATACTTTGCATAGGAATATGTAATTGTGAATTTTAATAACTGTAGACCATCGAGGAATGAGGTACTTTCAAGCAAATTTTAAGAACTTTATATTTTACTTGGAAGAAGTGGTAATAACTCAAGAATACCAATGATGAGATTAACTAATATTAGTTCTTTTGCTTTATGGTTTGTAATTAAAACCTTTTTTCTTTAACCATAGGTAAATTAACATGATGGATTTCTCCAAGCTACCCAAAATCCTTGATGAAGATAAAGAAAGCACATTTGGTTATGTGCATGGGGTCTCAGGACCTGGTAAGTATTATGTAATAATCTCAATCGTAAAGATTCCTAACTTCAATTAATGTCTTTTCAAGGCATTTCAGGCAAAATACGCAAGTTTCTGTTCACTCACAGAAGTTCTATTTGTCCCTAAAAGATTTCATAGTTGTTGTAAGACTGAGGTAATACCTCCATCATAAGAGTTTCTCTAGCATTCATTACTTTTTTTTTAAATTAAGTTTATTATTTATTTTGAAAGCGTGTGTGCGAGTGAGTGGGGGAAGGGGCAGAGAGAGAGAGGAATAGAAAGGGAGTGAGAGAATCCCAAGCAGGGTGCAGAGCCTGATGTGTGGCTTGATCTCATGAACCATGAGATCATGACCTGAGCTGACACCAAAGTTGGACATTTAACTGACTAATTCACCCAGGCACCCCTTTTGTATTCATTATTTTAATTTGATAATTATTGGGCACTAATTTGTGATACCGTATTTATTATATAAGTGTGTACTTGGTGTTCAGAGTTTTAGATATGTCTTAATTTTTTTGTTAAATCTGAGGTGAAATAAGGCTATATAATATAAAGTTTATAGCTTTTAGTATATAATACCTTGTAGATAATAGGCATTCAGTAAATATATGTTAATGTGGTTTGAACTTCAATAATTTTTTTCAGAAAAAGGCTATATAATATAAAGTTTATAGCTTTTAGTGTATCATACCTTGCAGATAATAGGCATTGAGTAAATGTATGTTAATGTGGTTTGCACTTCAGTAATTTTTTTCAGAGCATTTCTCAACAATATCAGCCGTGGCTCTTTGCATATTTAAATCCTTCTGAATGTTTATTTCACATTTTCACATAACTAGGTATCTGTGGGAAAGAAGTTTTGACATAAGAATGATAATAGAAAGCAGTTAAAAACTTTGTTTTATTCTGCCAAAACTTGGGGTACTGCATTTTAAATAATAAATTTCATTCTAGTATTCATTGGTCTTACTCCAACTACAAAATATGATTCATAGTTTCCATGGTAAAACCCACTCATTAATTTATAATCCTTAATGCCATGGATACTTATTTTTCCTTATGTCTCTCTCTTTTTTTTTTTAATTTTTATTTGAGAGAGAGTGTGTGTATACAAGCAGGGGAGAGGACCAGAGACAGAGAGAGCAGGCCCCATGCTCAGCACAGAGCCCAACACAGGGATTGATCTCATGACCCTGGCATTATGACCTGAGCCAAAATCAAGAGTCAGACACTTAATCAACTGAGCCACCCTGGTGTCCCTCCTTATGTCTTTTTATAAACCTCATGCTGTAGTCTTTTTGTTCTAATCACAGTGGAGGTGAAGACCCTTTTCTGGTGTTTATGCAAATGAAGTCAGTAAGTTACAGTGTTTTATTTCTCCCTAAGAAGTTTCTGCAGCTTAGAACTTGGTGTTTGAGCTTGAACTCATTGACAAAAATACATTTCACTGTTTTCAGTTTCTTTTGCCTTTCCAAGAAACAGTTTTTCCCTTGATGATCAGAAGGGTCTTTAGGAAAAGCAAGCTATATTCAAGAACTTTTAGGGAAAAGGCAAAAAAGAATACCATCAAAAGAGTTTAGGTAAAAATATTTGTCTGAAACTTGTAGTAAACAGCTCCTAGAACCTATTTCTAATTCTTAAGTACTTATAAAATGATAGAAGAATGGCATACTTTGGGTTTATGAAACTTGATTTAAGATTTTAGTTATCTCTGACATTTCAGTGCATCTTAGCTCTTATATAGTAGGTATAGAGGTAAATATTTATGAAATTAACAAATTGTTCATTGTTCTAACACGAGTTAATTAAACGTTAATACTTTAATAGTTTCCACTTGAATATTAGTACATAGTTTTAATCAATTGTATCAGGAGGCTAAATATCAAAAATAGAGTTATTCTGGGTTGCCTGGGTGGCTCAGTTGGTTAAGTATCTGACTTCCGCTCAGGTCATGATCTCATGGTTTGTGAGTTTGAGCCACTGACTATGCCCTGACAGTGCAAAGCCTGCTTCAGATTCTCTGTGTCCCCCTCTCTCTGCCTTTCCAACTTGTGTGCATGCACGTGCACACACTCGCTCTCTCTCCCTCAAAAATAAATAAATGAACATTAAATAAATAAAAATCAAGTTATTGCTACACAGATCTGAAAATGTACAACTTTCCCTGCCTACCAGAAAAGTAACTTTTACTTACTAGACAATGTGATGCAAATAATAAATAGTAATAGTAAATAATAAATACAAATAAATTCTGGTTCAGTGTTTATAAGAAATAGGAATTCTTAGTTAGGACTTCACCCAGTGGTGATGACTAATTATAAACAGCTTTATGGTCTATGAAAAACATTTTTTTTCTAGATTTTATTTTTTAGGTAATCTAAAAATACACCCAACACGGGGCTCAAACTCACAATCCTGAGATCAGGAGTCACAATGCTCTACTGACTGAGCCATCCAAGCACCCTTGAAAAAAAATTTTTAGATGCATATGTGAGTTTTTCTAGGTAGAGCTGTCATTAGTTTATCAAAAAGGTCCTTGTCTCAGAAGAGTTTTAACCTGTGAAGTGTTAGAAATGAAACTAAAGATGTGTTTTAAATATTACTTCTCAAAGGAGTGGTGACAGCACAGGAGACTGATACATGTGTGGCTTTCTGCAGTACAACTCTTATTCCAATCTTAGTTTAACCTTTTTTTTATTCCAAATCCATCATTCCATGTATTATCGCAACCTGGGTTGATCGAAGTGTGTCTCAATGCTGTTAGGTAAGAGTTTGCCAAATAGAACTTTGGATTTTTGAACATAATTTTTATGTGTATTATGTAAATGAATAAGCTTTAGCCTAACAAATTCATTTTGTTTACCTCTATATCATATACTAAAAATGCATATTCTTGTGAAACTGTATGTTTCTTAGTGGGTGTTTTATTTTTCTTATGAGTATGTAAGAGATATTATTGGGTTAACCGGATATTTTAATTATGTGTAACTATTCACAGAATCTTAAGTTATCAAAACACTCATTTGTTCATTTCAGTGGTCACAGCCTGTGACATGGCAGGTGCAGCCATGTATGAGCTGGTGAGAGTGGGCCATAGTGAGCTGGTTGGAGAGATTATCCGATTGGAGGGTGACATGGCTACTATCCAGGTGTATGAAGAAACCTGTATCCTTTTTGGTTCAATTTCTTGCCTCTTTCTACACGTCAGAATTTAGTGATTTATAGCAAAGGTGGAAGCAGCAACAACCAATGATACCAGATGCATGAAATGCTGGTGTTTTAAAGAACTCGATTTTTACAGGAATTTTGAGGAAAGGTACTAGGAATTAATGATCTTATTTTAAGAAACTAATATTATCTTCTGAACTTTCATTGCTCTTTATAGTTTGGTAGTTCACAAACTTTAGGGAAAACCAATTAGAATTTTTCTTAAGAGTGACATTTTATTTTTGTAAGAAGAAAGCATAAACAGAATTAATACTATTAATTTATATGGTTAAAATTCTCCAATCATGATTTCTGTTTAAAATAGTAAATTCATAAATAAATCAGTCACTATTCTCTGTCTTTATTCTAATAAATAATGCTGGATGGCATATTGCATTATAGTGTTAGCACTAAGAAATCTTTACTTCTTGTTTGGTGATCATAATTTTGGCTTGTAGACATAGTATTTATTTTCATTTTTCTATGGAAAAGAGATAATGTGTTAAACTTTGTGAAGAGAAACTACTTTTTTTTAAACTTAATTTATGTGTTTTACATAAATTGATTAAAGTCAGTATTAATTCTCATTATTTTAAAAAATATTTTTGCTGAAGTATAGTTGACATACAATATTAGTTTCAGTTGTATAACATAGGGATTTGACAATTATATACTTTATGAAATGCTCACCATTATAAGTATAGCTACCCTTTTACCAAAGTTATTACAATATTATTAACTATATTCCACATGCTATACCTTTTTATCCCTCTGACCAATTTATTTTATAACTGGGAGTTTGTTTTAAATCTCCTTCATCTGTTTCGCCCATTCACCCAACCCTCACCCCTCTGGCAACCACCAATTCTCTTATTTATGAATCTGTCTCTTTTTTTGTTTGTTCATTTGTTTTATATTTTAGATTCCACATATACATGAAATTATATGGTATTTATTTTTCTCTGGCTTATTTCATGTAGCATAATACCTTCTAGGTCCACCCATCTTGTCGTGAATGGAAAGATTTCATTCTTTTTTATGGCTGATTAATATTCTATTGTGTAATATACACACGCACATATGTTACAGTGTTCTATGTATATATACACACAGGTATGCTACATCATCTTTATCCGTTAATCTCTCAATGGAATCTTAGGTTGTTTTCATATCTTGGCTACTGTAAATAATGTTGCAATAAATATAGGGGCAGCATTAGTTTTTTGACTATTTTATTAAGATTTATTTGGTACAAACTTTTTGCCATACTAAAATACATTTTTTCACTCTGTGTGAATATTGATTTGCTAAATCAAAATAAAATTTGAAAATTTAAATAAAATTAGAAGTCTTTGTAGTTATGAAATCATGACTAATCAAAAGGACTTGTTTTAAAGGACTTTTTTCTATTGTTAGCTTTATATTTCATTCAATGTTTTACGTGGTTTGAAGATTTAAGATAAAAACAAATGAACGTGTATACAGTGACAACCCTCTTCACCATTGTCATCATGTATTTGGCCAATTTTCAAAGCACGCATGCATGCATGCAGCCATTTTTATTAATTCCTTTTATTATATACCCTTCTAGGTTGTTAACTGCATATATGAACCAATATAAATATGTTATCTTTCTCCCCCTTTTCCCCCCAAAAGGCAGCATACTATATGCAGTGTTCTATACCCTGCATTTTTTATGGAAGATGGATAGGTATGTGATAAGTATAGGAAAATGTTCCGTGGTAGGATCTACCTCGTAGATAAGAGAGTTCACTGTAAAATTCTTTCAGTTTTGCTCTAGGTTTGAAAAGTTTCATAATGGAAATGAAAATATATTTTGGAGATCTTTCTAGAGCAATTTATAGAAGCTCTTCTTTTTTTACAGCTACGTAATAGAGTTCCATCATATGAATATATATAATTTGTTAATCTCTTCAAGGACAGAAATTTTGTATCTAATCTATATGTGTTATAAACAGTGTTGTAGTGTAACTATAGTATGAATTCACAGAAGTTGGATTCTTGAGTCAAGATTTATGCATTTTAAATTTTGATAGATTTTGCTGAATTGCTGTCAGTAAAAGTTATACTGATTTTACTCTTGTCAACAAGTATGTGAGAGCAACATGGTTTCAGTGTGCTTGCTTGCAGATTTTATTCTTTTGCTTTTCAAAAGAACTTGAGATTTTAAGTTTTTGTCCCAGTGCTAGTATCCTTTCTAGGGGACTGATATTCCTCAGTAGTATAGTTGAAATCATGTATTACGGAGAGTTGAAACAATGTATTAACCATATATTGCTTCTGCTTTTAGCTCTGTGTCCCAGACTGTGCAGAAGGCATCCTGGGCAGCGGCAGCAAACTCATATGATACCCCAGGATATTTAAAAGTTTTGAGGTTAACACAGGAATATTAGACATGTTGACAGATATCATGTGAACCAGTAGCTTCAGTTAATAAACACTTTCATTATTTGGCCATACTATATTCTTGTCAATGATGTCATATCTTTGGGAAGCTAGCTGAGTGGTGATTGTTAAGCTAAAAAGCAGGTATCCTACAAAAATGAATGTGGAACAGGTTTTCAATTTGATTCCAAGGTTTGAAAATGCTACAGTGCCCAGTAAGCACTTACATCCCATTTGTAAGAATTGATGTTATTTAAAAATGAAGCTAAAATATTTTTTCTTTCAATCTATATATTTTTCTCTCAGTGCCACTCAGTGGTTAGGACATACATATTTATTAAGTTTTTTGGATAGAACTATTTAAGAAGTGGAATTATTAGATATATCGTTTGTCATGGGTTCCTGTGAAAAAGATAATGGAACACTAAGGATGTTGTGAACTGAGAAAGTTTGAGAATTTCTGTTTTAGCTTCTTAAGTATCATTTCCTGTTAAACTGTAGTACTTCCTTTTTATAGTGTCTCTAAACTTTCATAGTGAGTTTTCCTCAACTACTGTTTCTAGCTGGTGTGTCTGTTGGAGATCCTGTACTGCGCACTGGTAAACCCCTCTCAGTAGAGCTTGGGCCTGGCATCATGGGAGCTATTTTTGATGGTATTCAGAGACCTCTGTCAGATATCAGCAGTCAAACCCAAAGTATCTACATTCCCCGAGGAGTAAATGTGTCTGCTCTGAGCAGAGATGTCAAATGGGATTTTACACCTTGCAAAAACCTACGGGTATGTCTTTATAACCAAGATTTCTAACGTTGGTGAAAGAACGTGAAATGGATGTTAGAACTATTTTGTACTCCTTAGTCAACTAAAAATAGACCACAGAAGTATAGTTTAAATTTTTCTTTAAGTCTGCTAGAAGAATTATAGAACTAATATGTTTTATTGATAAATGAAGCAAAAGATTTAAATAATAGCAGCAAGGATAAATCTGCTTATTTATTTGAACATTAAAGAGCTTGATGTTTATTTGAACATTAAACAGACAATGCTTTTTTCTCTAGGTTGGTAGTCACATCACTGGTGGAGATATTTATGGAATTGTCAATGAGAACTCACTCATCAAACACAAAATCATGTTACCACCACGAAACAGAGGAACTGTAACTTATATTGCTCCACCTGGAAATTATGATACCTCAGTAAGTAGTATATAAACTTAATCTCATAGTGTGGCCCTACCTGGTAGTCCAAGAGTACCCATTTTAGTGTCCGAAATAATCATAGAATTGATACTTAATGTGCAGGTTTTAAATAACTCCCATAATTTTTTTTTACCATGATGGTTTAATACCCTTATTTATTGCAAAATGATTACCTCATAGGGTTAGTTAACATTTCTACCAAAACACTTTACATACTTACCTTGTGTGTGTGTGCGGTGAGAACATTTAAGATCTACTCTTTAGCAACTTCCAAGTATATAGTACTATACTGTTATGAACAGTCATCATGTTGTACAGTAGACAGTCATCATGTTGTACAGTAGATCCCCCAGTTCCTTTTTTTTCAAGTTTTTGTTTAAATTCCAGTTAGTGGAGCACCTGGGTGGCTCAGTAGGTTGAGCATCCAACTTCAGCTCAGGTCATGATCTCACAGTTTGTGGGTTCGAGCCCCATGACAGGCTCTGTGCTGACAGCTCAGAGCCTGGAGCCTGCTTCAGATTCTGCGTCTCCCTCTCTCTCTGCCCCTCCCCAACTCATGCTCTGTCCCTCTCTGTCTCAAAAATAAACATTAAAAAAATTAAAATGAATAAATAAATTCCAGATAGTTAACTTACAGTATAATATTAGTTTCAGGTGTAGAATGTCGTGATGCATTACTTACATAAAAACCCCGTGCTCATCACAGTAAGTGCCCTCCTTAATACCCATCATCCATTGATAACACCTCCGCCTCCTGCCTACCTCCTCTCCAGTAACTCTCAGTTTCTTCTGTATAGTTAAGTGTCTGTTTTCTGATTTGTCTCTCTTTTTTTCCCCCATGTTCATCTGTTTTGTTTCTTAAATTCCACATATGAGTGAAATCACATGGTATTTGTCTTTCTCTGAGTGACTTGTTTTCTCTTTTAGCATAATACTCTGTAGCTCTATTCACATCATTGCAAATGGCAAGATTTCATTTTTTATGGCTGAGTAACATTCCAGTGTTGTGTGTGTGTGTGTACATCAGTCAATGGACATTTGGGCTCTTTCCATGATTTGGCTATTGTTAATAATGCTGCTATAAACATTGGGGTGCATGTGTCCCTTCGAATCAGTATTTTTGCATCCTTTGGGTAAATACCTAGTAATGCAGTTGCTGAATCATAGAATAGGTCATTTTTAACTTTCTGAGGAACCTCCACACTGTTTTCCACAGTGGCTGCACCAGTTTGCATTCCCACCAACAGTGTAAGAGGGTTCCTCTTTCTCTACATTCTTGCCAACACTTGTTGTTTCCTGTAAATAACTGCCATAATTATTTTTATGTAAAATTTTATTTTTAAACTTAGGCTTGGGAATACAAAAAGCAGAACATATCGAGTTATTTTTTGGTTTTTTTTTTTAAAGGAAACCAGTATCTAGTGTAACATTTTCCTACCTTCTTAATTTATGCTCATTTTAAACCCCTGATTCCTTTAGGCATAGCGTAGACTTTGATTTTAACTGTTAATCTACATTTGCATAATTATTGTATAATGGATTATGTGAATTCTAACTCTGGGCAGGCTGTTTAAAACTTAGTCCTTTAATGTTATTGATAGTCAGTCAAATATAGGAGACTCATAATAGTCTTTGTGTGTATGAAGATCACTTTATTAAGGAGACCATTGTAACAATCTGCTCCAAACAAAATGTGATAAAAACAACTTTCTAGTCATTTCTCAAGAGCAAGTCTGTGCTCTGTAAAGTATAGAGAACAAGAGTTAAGATTGGGATTCAGAGCAATCAGCTAGCCTTACCAGCTTAAAGACTCACACACATGGAAGGAACACTCTGAGGTAGATAGTTCAAATTCATGTAGCACAAAAGTGTATATAAAGATTTCCAGGCCACCTGGGTGGCTCAGTTGGTTGTCCTGACTCTTGGCTTTGGCTCAGGTCATGATCTCATAGTTTGTGGCATTGAGCCCTGCGTCAGGCTCTGCTCTGACAGCATGGAGCCTCCTTGGGATTCTCTCCCTCCCTCTCTCTCTGCCCCTCCCCTGCTCACACACATTCTCTGTCAAAATAAATAAACTTACATATAAAAAAAAGATTTGCAATAAGAAGTATAAATACATTTCCACATTCTACCTTTCTACCCCCAAGAGGAATCTGGGGTTACTTTGATGTTAGAAGAATCAATGTTCATAAATTTGGCTGTAGTTAATGTCCTGCTGTATTTCTGTAGGATGTTGTCTTGGAACTTGAATTTGAAGGTATAAAGGAAAAGTTTAGCATGGTCCAAGTATGGCCTGTACGTCAAGTTCGGCCTGTCACTGAGAAGCTGCCGGCTAATCATCCTTTGTTGACTGGCCAGAGGGTCCTTGATGCCCTTTTTCCGTAAGTTTTAGCTATGTCCTGTGGTTTTTCCTCAGAGGATTATATGAGCTTATTGTTTCACTGCCTTATAGATATATTATGTGCTGATACTATAATAAATTTTATCTAGAGAAATAATAGTGAATTAGTTAAATATGTTTCATATATTGCCAGTGCTTATTATGGAGTCAAATCATTGAAGATTTATTGTTTCACAGTTGCAAAAAGGCCATTATTTCTAAGACTTTTTGAAAAAATAAAATTTCCAGTAAATCTGTGCCCAAACAATATAGCCATCTTTATTTTGCTATCCTGGAATTAGTAGATTGGTGTCACTATAAGTTAGATTGGTGTAAGTAGATTGGTGTCACTATAAGTATGGTTTCTAGTATATGTGCTGCCCAAGTAAGCACTATAAATATGGTTTCTAAAACCAGTTGAGCTCTCTGTGCTGCCCAGGAATCTTTCTTAATTTATAGTCTTCTCTTTGCCATTTTCTTCATCAACTGCTTAAAAACCTCAAGTCTCCTCCTTTAAATCTCAGACTTCACCATACTCTGCTTTACTTTCAACAAAAGACTTCATCATTTAATTCACAGAAAAGACAGAAGCCATGATACAATAACTCCTTCAGCGTCTGATCACCAACCCACATATGTCCCACTTTAACCTTTCAAACCTACTCTCTGAGTTGTTCTCACTATTTCTCACAAGATCTTTGATCCTGTGACTTATTAGTCAGCACCTCCTGTTTCCATATCCTTCAGGAACCAGTTTAAGCTTAATAGGCTGTCACTCTTGTGGATACTGGCCAGTATACTGTATTTTCTTGTTCCTTTGTTTTCTGTCACACCCACCCAGCAAAATCCCAACTGAATCCGTCCAGCCACCTCCTGCTCCCAAGTCTACACACAGGTTGCTGAGAAATTCAGATATTCAGTGCAAGGTGTATCTCACTGCTGGGTCCCCAGTCCTACTGCATTTCTCTGTTTACCATTCTCCTGCTCTCCTCAGCAGCTGTTTCAGACCTCTGCACCTGCCTCAGGTCCTCAGCTCTACTCTTCCTTCTTTGTTAGCAACAAATAATCATACTAGAGCCTTCACATGTGAAACTCCTTCCATTAGTGTACACTTGCATTTGTCCCTTCTTCCTTTCCTCTTTCTGGGGCTTATCCCACCTCATATTTCCTTAGACACCTTCTCTGTAGGTTATCTTCCCTTTATAGCGCATTTCATGAAAAAATATCTACCTTCTACCCTTTTCTCCTTTCTGACTTCCACCACTTGTCTCCTCGTCTTCACAGGCAGACTCTTCGAAAAAATAAATTAGGTATCTCCACTTTTCCCGCTCTCATTCATAGTGCCGGCCCAGCTGGCTTGCTCCCCTCATTGAAACTCCTGTCACTAACATTCTCATTCACTCCCATACTGAAAATTCAGTAAATAAATTTTAGTATTTCTTTAATTCCTACAACTTTGAATACTGCTTCTGAGTCCTTCCTCCTTGAAATACTCTTTTTTTTGTTCTTCCTGTTAGCTTCTATATACAAGTTCTTGTGCTCTTTTGCAAGTTCCTTCTCCTTTAATTTTGATATTTATTAGAGTTTTTCCCTCTTCTGGGGTCTCTTACCCTGTGTGGATGACTTTGTCCACTCTCATGACTTAAATCTTCCTCTACATATGATGACTTCCAAATCTGTATCTTTGCCCAGATCTTGTGTGAGTTCCAGACTCACATGTTCACTTCTGATCATGCCTCTCCTTTTGAACATCTTACAGGTACCTATAAGTCAGTATGCTCATAGCTAAAATCGTCATATTATCACCACTCTCTTCCTTGAAACTTGCTCATCTTTTTTTGTTGCCTCTTTCAACAGCTATCATTATCTCTCTAGTGAATGCCGAATCTAAAATCTGTGACTTCTCTCAAGGATCACTCTTACCTGCTCACATCTAATTATTGAACAGTGCTTTTATTCTGTGACCTAGGTATTTTTTATGTACATCTTTCATCCCTACTCCATGACTTTAATTAAGGATCTTACCCTAATTTCTGCCATAATCACATTAGACCTCTTCTCCTAAGTCTTACTTTCTTTCTAAGTGATTGTCCATATTACATAATGATGCATCTAAAACACGTATCTGGTTCTGCACTGTTTTGCTTGAAACCCCAAAGTGCTTTTCATTGCTCTTAAAACAAATCCTCCTGCGGCACCTGGGTGGCGCAGTCGGTTGAGTGTCCAACTTCGGCTCAGGTCATATTCATGGTTTGTGGGTTCAAGCCCCATGTTGGCTCTGTGCTGACGGCTCGGAGCCTGGAGCCTGCTTCAAATTCTGTGTCCCCCTCTCTCTCGGCCCCTCCTCCACTCATGCTCTTTCTCCCATAAATAAACAAACATTAAAAAAATACTCCTTAATTCTTTATAAAACCATCTGGTCTGTGATCTGGCTGTTACTTACCTTCCAGTATCATGTCAGCCACTTTACTGCCCAGCTTCCTTAAAAATCATCTTCCAGGCATCCTGAAGGACTTTTAGTTCCTCAAGCAGTGCTCCCTATTACCCCTTGACCTTTGGATATGCTGTTTCCTCTGCTTGGAATGTTATTTCCCTTTGTCTGGCTAATTTTTGTTCCCTTTCAGGTCTTAGCTACTGTCAGAAAGATTTCCTAACCCCACTCCAATCCAGTGTCAGACTTTGCACACCTTCCTGTGTTCTCCCATAGCATCTCCTTGGATGTTCTCTTGATAGTACTTTTCACATTGAATTGCTGGGGCACACCTAGCCCTGCCTCCCCATTCAAGTTAAAAGTGATTTGAGAGAGGTATACAAAGCCATAGGATGAATGGACATGACCACTTGGTTTATCAGAGTCACTGAAAGGTTTGAAGGAGAGGGGCACCTGGGTGGCTCAGTCAGTTGAGCATCCGACTTTGGCTCAGCTCATGATCTCACAGTTTGTGAGTTCAAGCTCCACATCGGGCTCACTTCTGTCAGCCTGTCCGTGCAGAGAGCACTTCATATCCTCTGTTCCCTCTCTGCCCCTCTCCCACTTGTGCTCTCCCCGAAAATAAATAAATATTTAAAAAAAAAAAAGGTTTGAAGGAGAAAAAATTTTAATGTGTATTAGTTTTATATTGAAGAAGTCTATCATTATTATTAAGGTCATAATGTTTCTGTGAATTTTTTAATAAAACACAATATTGCAAAGAAATTTCCCTTAGCATTAAATTTCATTTCTCCTGCTCACACCCTTCCGGTCTACATGCATACTTGGTGGGTGAACACACACACACACACACACACACACACACACACACACCACACCATTCACTTTGCCCTGCCCTTAAGGATATTTCACTCTCTATTGCCACTTCTTAGGGAAGGTTTGAATGTAGCTGCTAAATGGCACTATAACCACCAGCTGACTCTTTGGTTTATCCCACTGGAATGTGAGCTCTGTGAGTACAGAAACATGGCTTATTTGCTGGTGTCTCTCCAGCATCTCCAAGCAGTTTTTAGTGCCTAGGAAGTACTTTATAAATAGTTATTCAGTGTATAAAAGGGGATTGACATAATACCTTAACAGAATTCTTTGTTCATTAACCTTTATAGCAAGATATGATTTTCTTAGGTCTTATTTTTTTGCCTCAAGACAACTTAGAAAATCTGTTTAAATTTTTCTTTTAGCTGTAATTCCTATATTGTGCTTACATGAACTAATTTATATAAACATTCCAAGTATCAGTACTATTTTATTTTCCTATTACTTTTCCCCAGGTACTTTATGGCATACCCTCACTATCCAGTTATTAAAGATGGTAGAGATGGTTAATGATAATAAAAACATACACTCTTATAGGTACCAGCTGGGGGAGCAATTATTGTATCTGTCTTTGTATATATATAGATACAGATGAAAATACTTCAAAGTGCTTTCTTTCTTCAACTTGTATTTCTGTGTCACTTACCTACTTTATTTGTTAGTAGTAATTAGCAAGTAAAGTAATCCACACTTTGTTTTCTCTGCTCAGATGTGTACAGGGAGGAACTACTGCAATCCCGGGGGCTTTCGGCTGTGGAAAGACAGTGATATCACAGTCTCTGTCCAAGTATTCCAACAGTGATGTGATCATCTACGTAGGATGTGGTGAACGAGGAAATGAGATGTCTGAAGTCCTCCGGGACTTCCCAGAGGTCTGTACATATAAAGTTTCAAATATTATTGTAGAGAAAATACCACTAACCAACTTTGGTTGGCAATTAATAAAGCTTTGTGTTGGACTTAGAGCAACACTCTTATTTGTCAAGGATCTCTGAAGGAATTTTCTGTATATATTTGTGATTCAATTTGTATATTCCAGGAAAGGAATTTGAATTTTTCAGTCAAATACTTTAAAGTTTCTCCTTATCGTCTGGTGGCTTTCAGTTATTGGTAGAAAGATAAAATAGACAAAATACTTATAGATGGGAACTTTATATTGGCTTTATATGATCTACTAGGTTGCTGAAATAATATTCATTTTTCCATAAAATAATGGATTTCAATTATGAAATGGAAATAATGCACAGTGGGGCAGGGAGGAGAGGTTGGAGTGATGAGGAATACTACTCTGGGAAGACTGATAATAAGAGGGATTAAATATGGGTAAGTTATAAAAGCAGGGACTAAAGTGTTCTGTTTGGAAATGGGAGGATCATAATAGATTGTTTGTCTCTAGCTCACGATGGAAGTTGATGGTAAGGTGGAATCAATTATGAAGAGGACAGCTTTGGTAGCCAATACCTCCAACATGCCTGTTGCTGCTAGAGAAGCTTCTATTTATACTGGTGAGTATATGAATTGAAATAAATGCAGTTTATATCTGTTCTTAAGTTCAAAGCTAGCACCAAACCTTATCTTTTTCCAAAGAATGTTTCTTTCATTCTAAAATACTTGGTATGTACAACCATATTCCTAGCTTTTAAAAAATGTTTTACAAAAAATGAATAAATAAAAATAAAAAATGCTTCATGTACTATATCTTGAGCATATGTCAGTATAAGATATTTATAGAACTGTCTCAATCTTGTTAATACCATAAAACGATGTTATCTTCTACTACCATTTTTTTCATTACATGTTTTACCATTGCTCTAAACTCCAAATATACCTGTATCTCTATAACTTTAATTACCAGCTTTGGATTATTATATTTTGATGGCTGGGTATAAAAGATAAGAATATCAGTGCATTTACGTGTTACCTCCCATCTTTGCTCCCACTTCTATCCCTGCTTTTTGGTACTTGTATTTCTACATTTTCAGATTTATGATATTCACATTCTATTGTTTAACCATGGATACAATATTCGTTTTTAGCCTTAAACCTAGAATAAAATGGAGTCAGTTCTGACATGCAGTCTTTTGCCTATAATTTCTCATTTATTTCATAGTTGGCTAAAATTTGACTTTTGAGTTTCCTCAAGAAAGGCTCAGGGAAACTACATTCTGTGAATTCTTATTTCCTCATAAGTTTGTTTTTTTTCCTACTACCTTTAAATTTTCTTTTTTTTTTTTGTCTTTATTTTATTTTTTGAGAGAGAAACAGAGTGCAAGCAGGGGAGGGGCAGAGAGAGAGGGGACACAGGATCTGAAGCAGACTCCAGGCTCCAAACTGTCTGCACAGAGCCCAACACGTGGCTCAAACTCACAAGCCATGAGATCATGACCTGAGCTGAAGTTGGATGCTTAAACCGACAGAGCCACCCAGGCATCCCTCTTTTTGTTTTTGTTTGTTTGTTTGTTTGTTTTTTTGTGTTTTTTTTTTTTAAGTAATCTCTACCCCTAGCATGGGGCTCAAACTCATGATTCTGAGATCAAGAGTCACATGCTCTTCCAACTAACACAGCCAGGTGCCCCTCTACTGCCTTTAAATAGTAGTTTGGTTGAGTATAAAATATTTTGGATCAATGTTTGTTTCCTTGAGAACTTTTTATTGTAGCATTAAATGCTAGGGAGAGCTCTGAAGCCGACCTGCTTTTTTCCTTTTATAGAAGAATTTTTTTTTTCCCAAAGGAATTTCTCTTTAAATTTAAAGTTTTATAACTTTGTTGTGCCTGGGTGGCTCAGTTGGTTAAGCGGTCGACTTCTGCTCAGGTCATGATCTCACAGTTCTTGAGTTCAAGCTCTGCGTCGGGCTCTGTGCTGTCAGCTTAGAGCCTGGCGCCTGCTTTGGATTCTGTGTCTCCCTCTCTCTCTCTGCCCCTCCCCCACTCATGTACTGTCTCTCTCTGTTGCTCAAAAATAAATAAACATTAAAATATTAAAAAAATAAAGTTTTATTACTTCATTAAGATATATGCCAGTATTGATAGTTTTGATAATTTTTTTCCTGAGACATAGTTACCTTTTCAGCTTATGAACATGTCTTTTATTTTGGAAAGTTTTCAAGAATTGTTTCTCAAATGTTTCTCTTCTACTAGTTACCTTCTTCAAACTGGACATATTGGATCTCCTTTATCTGTTTTCCTTATGTATCTTTTCCTTTCTAATCCTTTTTATTTAGCCTTTTGTTCATTTGCTCACAGGATAATCAGTGGTTATTCTTTACTTTGCTTCTAATGGAACGTTCATTTCTGGCTTTATTTTTTCTTCCAGCTCTTTGTTGAGCTCTACTGGCTCATGAAACCTCTTTTCTGACCATACTGTATATTCTTTGAGATTTTATTGTGTGGTAAGACGCATTATTAACAGTTTCTTTCATTAATTAATCGTGGTCACAGTTTTCACCTGTTCTTCGGCAGGTTCTTTGACCATCATTTTCTTTGCTCTTCTGTCTTTTTTATTCTTGTATTTTGTATGGTTCCCATACTGATGTGTATTGTTACTATTACTCATCTCTGTAGGAGATGGGAGGGGAGACGGGATTGCTTCATGGCAGTCTGTGGAGTTTGTTGTGGCATGGAGTTGTGTAAGTTACTTTGATCTCCTGCCAACAGAAACCTACTGCCACAAGGTCACGTACGGTGAATTCTTTCTCTTCTACCCTGCCTTGCCCACTTTTTCATCGCTGTAAGAGTGCCTACCTGCATTTTGTTTGTCCCCATCACCCTGCTTCTCCTTGATGCTGTACTGGATCCAAGGAACTCCTGCCAGCACCCATTATCCCTGGTGCAGTGTTCCAAACAAAGGATTCTTGGCTTTGCCCTAGTTTTACAGAAGTGTTATCTGAGATGTGCAACTTCAGGTGAATTCTTGGTATCTTCCCACATCCGTGTTTGGGTTTTACCTCATGTAAGTGGCTTTCCTTATTTTGTTGTGGAGCTAAACATGTCCCCTAGTTTTTGGTAATAGAGTTTGTGTTTTTTATATTTCTTGTTCTCCTTGTTTTGTGATTACTTTTATGAGAAAGGAAAAGGGACATACTCATCTATTATTTTAAGACAAGAAGCCTACCTACTTCTTTTAAATGGCTTCCCAGTACCCCTTCTGTATGGCTGTATCATAATCTGTTTAACCAGCATCTTTCTGGTAGACACTTAAATTATTGACAGGTTTTGTTTGTTTTTTTTTTGCTATCACAAACCTTGATTCACTAAAACATCCTTATGTGTGTTTTTTACAGTTTCTTTTCATGTTTTGTGCATATGTTTCTTTGTATATTTTTGTAAGGTAAGTTTGTAAAAGTAAAATTGCTAAGCATACAACTGTTAATGTAGATTGTAGATTTTGATAGCCCTTAAAAAGGATAACAGTGAACAAAAGTTCTGTTTCTCCACATCTTCACCAATGCTAGGTTTTGTAACCCTTCCTAATGATAATTATCAAACACACAGTGAACGCTGATATACTTAGCACCTAGATTTAACAACTAGCATTTTGCTATCCCTGCTTTATTAGATACCTATTCAGTCTGCATTCTGTCTCTCTCTCTTTCAAAAATAAATTTAAAAAAAATTTTTAAACACATGTATTAAAAAAAAAAGCCGGGGAGCACCTGGCTGGTTCAGTCGGTTAGGCGACCGTCTTCAGCTCAGGTCATGATCTTGCGGTTTGTGAGTTCGAGCCCTGTGTCAGGCTCTGTGCTGACAGCTCTGCACCTGGAGCCTGCTTCAGATTCTGTGTCTACCTCTCTCTCTGCCCCTCCCCTGCCCACGCTCTGCCTCTCTCTCTCTCTCTCATAAATAAATTTAAAAGACATTTAAAAAATTTTTTTAAAAAAGATACCTATTCAGTCTGTATTTCTTTCAGCTAGCATCTTTCCTATCTGTATTAACCGTTTGAAAGCTGCTTTCTGTCCATTTTTTTTATTGGATAAGAGTTCTTTTTCATACTGATTTATAAAAGCTTTTTTATCTGTCATGAGTTACCAGTGTTTTCCAGTTCATCTTTTGATTTTGTCGGAGGTCTTTTGTTTTTGTTTTTGTTTTTTTAACTAGTAGGCACTGAAAACTCTTTGAAGTTTACTCATGTATCTGTTTCTTCCATCAAGTCTCTCTAATACATACACACAAGCATTAGTGAGTATTATCACAGAGTCTTAAAGTGCAGCTATGTATGCTTATATAAGTGAGGATCTGATGGTATCATCAGATTGAAATATGTGATAACTATTGTTTTTTTAAAGGCTTTTTAAATGTATTAATATTTATTTTTGAGAGAGTGTGAACAGGGGAGAGGCAGAAAGAGAGGGAGAGAGAGGATTCGAAGCAGGCTCCATGCAGTGCTCAGTGCTCATAAAGCCTGAGATCATGACTTGAGCCAAAGTCAAGAGTGGGTCACTTAACCAACTGAGCCACCCAGGTGCCCCCTTTTTTAAGACTTAATAATGAGAGGCAATATTTTTTTAAAGAATTTGTTCGTGGAATCATTTTTTAGAAGCCTCAAATATCAATATTTCTTATTCTGAAAGTACAATATGATAAATAATAAAGCACTGAATTTTTGAGCACTATTTTGTTTTACTATATAAGATTCTTTTTCTTTGCTAGTAAAATAAAGGAATCAGGGCATTAGATTTTGGGACTATTATAATTTAGCAACAATTGTTAAGTTTTTAATTATCTTAGAGTTGCATAGTACTTGATACTTTCAGAGGGCATTTATACATATCATTTCATCTGATATGTACAAGTAGATAAAACAAGAGTTATTCCATTTTGACAGATTAGGAAACCACACTGGGAAATGAAGTTAGTTTGTGGGTTTGTGGAAATTAATCACAGAACAGGAACTAGAAGCCAGGACTTCTTTCTGTCTATTAGCTTCTTCTAAATGGTTTACTATAAGTGATTTAACCGAACAGAACCTGATATACACAGCAGAGTGATCTGAATAATTAAGATATTACTTGTGTTAACATTTGTTACTTTTCAAAAATAAGCAAATTAATTAATTAGTTGATATATGTGGTATGTGTATGTGTGATATGTAGACAAAAGCTACAATGGAAATTAATTTCATACTTAATTGTCTAAACGAAGAAAAGAGAAAAAGTATTTTCCTACTTTTTAAAATGTACAATATTGGGGCACCTGGGTGGCTGTCAGTTAAGTTTCTGACTTCTGCTCAGGTCACGATCTCCCAGTTTGTGGGTTCAAGCCCCGCATTGGGCTCTGTGCTGACAGCTCAGAGCCTGGAGCCTGCTTCAGTTTCTGTGTCTCCCTCTCTCTGTCCCTCTCCCACTCATGCTCTGTCTCTCTCAAAAATAAATAAACATAAAAAAATTAAATGTACAATCTTAGAATAGGCTTTGACAACAAATAAACCCAAACTTGTCATTGCTCAGGATAACAGATGTTTTTTCAAGTGGTCAGGGGGACTCTTCTTAATTCTGTCATTCTGGACTGGGACCAAGGCTGAAAAGTACTCTTCCATTTTCAACTACTGACTTCCAGGGCTGCTGGGAGTCCTGTCTATCTCAGTAAGCCAGAAAGAATAAAGAGCATGGAAGGATGTGTGGCTTGCCTGATGAGGGAACTCATTACTTCGACTTTCATTCTGTTAGCTAGAGGTCAGTTACACAGTCGTATCTAAATACAAAGGAGGCTAGGAAATATAATTCAGCTATATGCACAAAAGAAGAGGGATTTTGGTGAACAGCTAACAGTCTGCCTCATGTATTTATTGATTTAAAGTTTTCTTAATGGTGACGAAGTTAGGATTCTACATTATAGAATTGTAACTTGTAATATTCTCCCCAATTTAGGAATTACGCTGTCAGAATATTTCCGTGACATGGGTTATCACGTCAGTATGATGGCTGACTCTACCTCTAGATGGGCGGAGGCTCTTAGAGAAATCTCTGGTCGCTTAGCTGAAATGCCTGCAGGTGAGTCTTTTTGTTGCTTATTATTTTAAAAGGCTGATAGGATTTTTAGGACTGATGAGAACCTCTCTTAAATTTCTTTGCACGGGGCCCCTGGGTGGCTCAGTTGGTTGAGCGTCCAACTTCACTCAGGTCATGATCTCATGGTTCATGAGTTTGAGTCCCGTGTTGGGCTCTGTGCTGACAGTGTGGGGCCTGGAGCCTGCTTCAGATTCTGTGTCTCCCTCTCTTTCTGCCTGTCCCCTGCTCGCTCTCTATCTCTTTCTCAAAAACTGAGGAGTTTGTTGTGGCATTTTTTAATACAAAAATTTTTTTCTTTTCACTTTTCAGATAGTGGATATCCTGCATACCTTGGTGCCCGTCTGGCCTCTTTCTATGAGCGAGCAGGCAGGGTGAAATGTCTTGGAAATCCCGAAAGAGAAGGAAGTGTCAGCATTGTAGGAGCGTAAGCACCTAAACTATTTACTTTTCAAAAGAAAAATTAAAGGTCATATAATTTAAAGACGAAATATCAGCTTCCTCCCAGGGTAGTAGTTCTTAACCAAGGTTGAACTACAGGGTCACCCGAGGAGCTCTTTACAATGTACATGTTTAGGTTGTCTCTGCATACTCTCGTTACTCGACTTAACTGACTTATTATATTCAAGTCACAAGATCTTAAGAGTAACTTAGAAAATTATAGATAATTTAGGTAAGATTGTAGAGAAAAACAAAGTGAAGATACATGATCGCTACATAAAGCCATATGTTCTTAGAGTTTTTCATCTTTTCTGCTTCATCTATGATTAGAATCATGAAACTGATTCATTTCTCGCACTTGAAGGCATTCAATAGTTTCCATTCTTATTTGCAACTTAGTATTGATTTTTATTAATATTTGTATGTAAGATTTTTTCAAAGGTTAGTTCTAAAGTTATTTACATTAAAATTAACTTCCAAAAAACTTTTACTTTCATATACCAGCTGTTTTTTCTTCAGCTTTTCTAATGACTTTTTTCTTTTAAATTTAGGGTTTCTCCGCCTGGTGGTGATTTTTCTGATCCAGTTACATCCGCTACTCTTGGTATTGTTCAGGTATATCTTTTCCTAGCATAGTCAGCTTCTGAACTTTCCCACCCCTGCCCTAATGTTATCTAAATCATAGTGAAGTATTAAATTTACTCATTAAAGAGTAGGCAGTAGGGAAGTCTGTTTTAGGAACATTCTTGTCACTGAGAGTTTTTATCCTATCCATTCATTCTTAGCTCTTTGCCTAAGATTTATAAAATTTAATTTCTGTAAGTGGAAAATACATCCAGAATAGCAAAGTTTTATTAATGTTAGAATAATACTACCCTTTAAGTGAGAGTATCCCTAGTTGTAGAAACACATAGGCCTAAATGCATAATGACAAAAACCCAGTAGAAGTTTCTTTTTCCTCATAGTATTGTCTAAAGCAGATGATCCTATCAAAGGGCAGCTCTTTTCCATTCACTAGTAATTCAGAGACCAGGGTTCCTTCTAGCTTGGGCTCCACCATCACCTAGAGTGGTAACCATCTGCGTCTTGCTGCCACAAGGGGAAACTGTGGAGAAGACACACCCACTCTGTGAACTTTGGGCTCCAATGCAGTCCCCCCACTCACTCTCTGTTAGCCACACCCAAACGAAAGCAAAGCTGGAAAGTGTAGTTTCTGCCTACGCAGCTGCCTCCCAGTGACAAGGCATGAATTGTAGTGGATAGCTAGCCAACTTGGCCATTAAGACAAGCCTAAATGAAAGATGTATACAAATCAGGGCTATAGTAAAGAAAATAAATGTTGATATATTCATAAGTATTGTATTATTCATGTGAGAAAATAAGTATTGTATTATTCATGTGAGAAAATTATTCATGTGAGAATATTTGCTTATGTTTCTGTCAGTGTCTGATAAAAAGAAATGTCAGGCTAAATTTATAGCCCTCTAGGTGTTTAACCTTTGCTAACATTTTGAGTTTAAATTGCAGGGAAAGGGGGAGCAAAGTTAAGAATGCATAAAATATAAGGGCGATTGGGTGGCTCAGTCAGTTAAGCATCCGACTTTGGCTCAGGTCATGATCTCATACCTCATGAGTTCAAACCCCGCACTGGACTCTGTGCTGCCAGCTCAGTCTGGAGCTGCTTCAGCTTGTGTCTCCCTCTCTCTCTGCTCCTCCCCCACTCACACTCTGTCTTTATCAAAAATAAATAGGCATTAAAAAAACAAAATGGGGCACCTGGGTGGCTCAGTTGCTTAAGTGGCCAACTTCGGCTCAGGTCATGATCTCACAGTTTGGGGGTTTAAGCCCCGCATCCGACTCTGTGCTGACAGCTCTGCACCTGGAGCCTGCTTCAGATTCTGTGTCTCCCTCTCTCTCTCTGCCCCTCCCCAACTCGAGCTCTGTCTCTCTCTGTCTCTCTCTCAAAAATAAATAAACATTTAAAAAAATTTAAGGGGCACCTGGGTGGCTCAGTTGGTTGAGCGTCTGACTTCAGCTCGGGTCATGATCTCACAGTGGGTGAGTTTGAGCCCCTTGTTGGGCTTTGTGCTGACAGCCCAGAGCCTGGAGCCTGCTTCAGATTTTGTGTCTCCCTCTCTCTGCCCCTCCCCTGCTCACACTCTGTCTCTCAAAAATAAATAAACATTAAAACAATTTAAAAATGTTAAAAAAAATAGAAAACTTTTTAAAAAATGTCTAAAATATATATGAACATTTGGCCTTTGAAAAATGATTGTTAGACTTACTGGGTTGGCCCTTCATGATAGGGAATCGAAGTTAATCAGAATGTTTCCAGGTTTTTAATCAAAGGGAAGAATCTATTCTTTCTCTATAGACATTTTCTGGTTCCTCTGTTTATATTGTACCATAATAAATCTTCAAAAGAGTCAACTCTTTTTTTACTATCAGATTTGCCACACTATTGAGGAAATTCAGATACAGTTTGCATTTGATTATATGGCTAATATCCATCCTGAAACTAAAAGGAATATATTTTTTAATTGTAAGTTTTATTCTATTTCAGTTATACATGATATATACTAAAAAGATAATTTGACCAAAAAAAAATACAGAATTGCATATTTAGGACAAATATACTTCAAGGCTTTTTAAATTTTATTTATTTATTTATTTGTTAAGAAAAATCTTGCATTTGTTTTTGTTTTTTTCTTTTTACACCAGGTGTTTTGGGGCTTAGATAAGAAACTAGCTCAACGTAAGCATTTCCCCTCTGTCAACTGGCTAATCAGCTATAGCAAGTACATGCGTGCATTGGACGAGTACTATGACAAACACTTCACAGAATTTGTTCCTCTGAGGACCAAAGCTAAGGAGATTCTGCAGGAAGAAGAAGACCTGGCAGAAATTGTACAACTTGTGGGAAAGGTGAGTGGTTAAGTCCCACAGAGGACAGATCCGTGTGTTGTACTGGTGTGTTGTAAGGACAGAACCGTGGATATGCAGATTCTTACCTAGCAAAATGAGTCCTTACTAAATATTTTTTAAACTAATAGAATTTTAGCTTATCCTTTATCCAGATATTTGAGGGTCCTATTTATGTTATGGAAGGTAGAAAGATGAGTATTGTTTTGATTATCTACTGTTGAGTAACAAATCACTCCAATACTTAGTGCTTTGAATGGTGTTTTACTGCTCGTGGTTTCGGGGCTGATGGGCTATTGGACATTCTTGCCTGGGCCCCTCATACAGTTGCAGTCATATGGCGGCTGAGCCTGGAGTCATTTGAAAGTTTCTTCCCTCATAGGTTTCGTGCCTGGGCTGAGATGGCTAGAATGGCTAGGGGTTAGCTGGATGTTTCTCTCTCTATGTAGTATCTCCACGTGGCAGTTTAGGGCTCTCAGAGAGAGTATATAAAAAGAGAGGAAGTGGAAACCAATAGCATCTTAAGCTGAGGCCCACAAAAAAGCAGGTACAGAGCTTCCCCAGGTTAAAGAGGGGCTTGCACTTTTATTTCTTGAAATACAGCATACCTATCACCTACCAGATTAGAAGTGGCATGGTTTGGATCTATTATATTTTTGCAGGAGCACCAAGGCTAGGAATCAGAAGGATTGGATGCTAGTTTTTTCAAATAATAGCTTTGAAACATCAAGACACAGACACAAGAATATGAGTTACTTGTTTACAGTAACTTGTGTCTGTGTCTTGATGTTTCAGAGGAGGATGGTATAATTAAATTTAGCCAGATTAAATTCCAGAATTGAACGACTTCTCAGATGGTATGCAGTGCTAGTCAGGATGTCAGAGTTCTCTATCTGGCTCTGTTCTTTTTATTATATGTTATAAGGTCACCTCCTAATTTCTTTTCCACAAGCGATAGTTATTATTAGCTAGCTACACATAGTAAATACTCATTTTTTATAAATGAAAACTATGGCCCTCGTTAAGAGGAAGTAGAAACAGAAGACCTCAGAACCAGACAAAGACAATAAAAGAAAAGAAAATCACAGGGGCATTTTGTTTGTGAATATAGATATCAAATTCCTAAATTAAATATTACTATTTACTAGATTCTGTAGGATATTAAAAAGAATAAAATAACACATCACGAGCAAGTAAAGTTTATCTCAGGAATGCAAATACGATTAAACACAAAATCTATTATTGTAACTCACCAGTGTAATTAATGTAATGAAAAAGAGATATCTCAGCCAATGTGGAAAAAGTATTTGAAGTTCATTACTTATTTATAGTTTTTAAAATTCTTTTAGTAAGCAAGGAATAGAGGGGAACTTCCTTAATTTGTTAAAGGTAATATACTAAAACCCAGGGAAAACATTTTACTTAATGGAAAAATTTGTGATGCATTCTGTTTAAATATCAGGATTAAGATAAGAATGCAAATGCGTACTATCACTGCTTATGCTCAAATGCCAGAAGACCTAACCAACGATGTAAAAAAAGAGAAAACTTGTAAAGAAAGAGATTAAAATATCATTATTTATAGATAATGTGCTCATATAACAAGAAAAATAACAATTAACAGAGAAATGATTAGGACTAATAAAAGTTTGGTGATGGTTTCAAGATAAACATAAAAAGTCAAAATGTTTCTATATTAGCGATAGCGAGGATGTTGAGAAACGGGCACCCTCCTACACTCTTGGTGGGAATGTAAACTGGTGCAGCCCCTCTGGAAAACAGTGTGGAGGTTCCTCAAAAAACTATCAGTAGAACTCCCCTATGACCCAGCCATAGCACTGCTGGGGATTTACCCCAGGGATACAGAAATGCTGATGCATAGGGGCACATGTACCCCAATGTTCATAGCGGCACTTTCAACAATAGCCAAATCATGGAAAGAGCCTAAATGTCCATCAACTGATGAATGGATCAAGGAGATGTGGTTTATCTATATAATGGAATACTACATGGCAATGAGAAAGAATGAATTCTGGCCATTCGTAGCAAAGTGGATGGACCTCGAGGGTGTCATGCTAAGCGAAATAAGTCAGGCGGAGAAGGACAGATACCATATGTTTTCACTCATAGGTCTAACAGGAGAAACCTAACAGAGGACTATGGGGAGGGGAAGGAGGAAAAAGAGTTAGGGAGAGGGAGGGAGACAAAATACGAAAGACTCTTGAATACTGAAAACAAACTGAGGGTGGAAGTTGGGGGAAGGGAAGGGGGGTGATGGTCATGGTGGAGGACACTTGTGGGGACGAGCACCGGGTGTTATATGGAAACCAACTTGACAATAAACTATAAATTAAAAAATAAAACAAAATAAAACTAAAAATAAGGTGTCCACAGGGGTGCCTAGGTGGCTCAGTCCGTTAAGTGTCTGACTTTGACTCAGGTCATGATCTCATAGTTTGTGGGTTCAAGCCCCGCATTGGGCTCTGTGCTGACAGCTTGGAGCCTGGAGCTTGCTTCGGATTCTGTGTCTCCCTCTCTCTCTGCCCCTCCCCTGCTCACGCTCTGTCTCTGTCTCTGTTTCAGAAATAAACATTTAAAAAAATACTTTAAATAAATAAAAAAATACAAATAAAAATAACGTGTCCACAATAGTAACAAAAACTAGAATGTAGGAATTAATCAAAAATACATTATTTCATCTGTGGAAAACATTTTAAAACTAATATATGAAACAAAATCTGAAGACAGAGAGAGACAATCCAAGCTCTTAGATAGACTTATTAGGAAGATAGCACTTTAATCTATAAATGTGATATTTATATCACATTTACCAATGTGATACCACATTGGTATCCAATTGGTACCAATTGGATTGGTACCAATCAAATTCCTGGTTACATCTTCTGTACAAATTAGTAATCATTCAAAAATTCATTTACTATTACAAATACTATCTTTAAAGAAGAAAAATAAAAAGGGAGCTTTTACTCTATTGGATATCAATACAAAACATTGTAATAAAAATGTGTTATTGGTGAAATAACAGACAAATAGATCAGTGAAAGAAAACAGAAAGGTACTCATGTATATATAGACTTTGCGTATTACAAAGATGGTATCACAATTTGAATGCAGGGAGGATGAATTGTTTTAGTGAGGATGGAAAACTATTTAATTGGACAAAAATAAAAATGCATCATTACCTAATTGCACAACACAAAAATAGACTCCAGATTAGCAACTTAAGTGTGAAAGATGAGACTTTCAAGTTAATAGACGACAAATGTTAAGAGAATATCTTTGTGATAAATGGTTGGAAAAGGGCTTTTTAAACAACCCCCATGCTTACGCACAAGTAGTTAAAAAAAATATTTTGATTACATCAAATGCAAGGATTTTTTTTTCTTCAACAAAGGCCTACCATGGATAGAGGTAACAAAACAGATGACTGATTGGGAGGGAGTTTGCAACATCTAAAACTGATGAACTATTATATAACAGGTAAGTTAACAAGAAGACCAGAACTCCCAACAGACATATGGACAAAGGAAGGAACAGACAGATTATAGAAGAGGAAACTCAAAAGATTAAGAAGCCTGTGGAGAAATGCTCAAACAATAATGAAATATGTCATACCAGTGAAAATGGCAAATATCAGAAAGCTGGATAACACCAGGTGGTGTGAGGATGGAGAAACAATATACTGTTAGTGGGAGTGTCATCTGCCTTGCATTGTAGAGAGCAGTGACAGACTTGCTTGTATACCCTGTGACTTAGCGGTTCTGCTTCTGGATATTTATCTCAAAAGAAATTCCCAAACAGGTCCTTAAATGGACACGTTTATGGTGGCAGGGAGTTAAAGGAAATCTCAGTGCCCTTTACTGGGGGCAAAGATGGAAAATAAAAATAGGGAAGTTGCATACCATGGAAAATGAAGTATGCAAGAGCTAGAGGCAGACTGTATGACACACAGCAACATGGATGGATCTGAAAAAATGCCAAAGACACAAATATAACTGCCTTACATAATTAAAAATACTATTATAAAATAAAATACCCATTTCACATGAATTTATGCACATAAAAGGATACACATAAAACATTTTAATACTTGCCTATGGTTGAAGAGGGGATTAAGGATAAAAGGGATTTAAAAAGCAGGAGAAAGAAAAGAAACAGAAGACCTGATCCTTACTTCTAAGGATCTTAGTTGTAAAAAGGTGATAAAAGTCTACAGTTAAGGGACGCCTGGCTGGCTCAGTCAGAAGAGCATGCAGCTCCTAATCTCAGGGTCGAGAGTTTGAGCCCCACATTTGTTATAGAGATTACTTAAATAAAAAAAACTTTAAAAAAATTGTGCTGCATTCCAGTCATTAAAAAAAAAAGACTAGGTAACTTACTGAGCCTGTCCCTTTCCCACAGTTCCCAAGAAATCTTTACCTGTTAGTCTGATAGGGTGATTGCAAAAGTTAAAGCTTTGGAGGCAGTGACATTTAAAGAAGCTCCTAACAGCAATTCCAATAAAATAGTGCTGACATAAATAATTACATGCTTACTATACTTTGCATTTATATAGTTATAAACACCATGTAATATTTTTAAAAGTTAACTGTTTATGGGATGTATAGATTTTGAAACAAACCTAAGACTCAAAATTCAAATAATATTAATATAGGAACCCAGGATGTGAAGAACAACATGTTTCAAAAAAAAAGAAAATCTATTTGTATACATACCATGTTCATAGCAGCACCTATTCACAAGAGCTAAGAGGTAGAAACAACCCACTGTCCTTTGATGAATGGATAAACAAAATGTGGCGCATATGTATAAGGGAACATTATCCAGCCTTAAAAAGCAAGGAAAATTCCAACACATGCTACAACATGGATGAACCTCGAGGACACTAAAGTGAAATAAGGTAGTCACAAAAACACACATATTGTATGATTCCATCTAAAACAGTCACATTCATAGAAACAGAAACTAGAATGGTGGTACCTGGGGTCTGGGAGAAGGGGAGAAGGAGAGTTGCTATTTAATGGGTATAGAGTTTCAGATTTGAAAGATGACCAGTTATGGTAATCTGTTTCACAACAATGTGAAGATACTTAACACTACTGAACTACACTTAAAAATGGCTAAGATGGAAATTTTTGTTATATGGTTTTTACCACAATAAAAAAAATCATCAAAGTTATAGAGTGAATTTATTAATGATAGGTGATTGTGTATTGATTATATAGTTTTTGTTTGCTCAATTGATTATAATCATTAATCCCACATTTATGGAAGTAAATTTCTAAAAATATATTTTTTTTCTCTTTTAGGCTTCTCTAGCAGAAACAGATAAAATCACTCTGGAAGTAGCAAAACTTATCAAAGATGATTTCTTACAACAAAATGGGTATACTCCTTATGACAGGTAACCTATCCTGATTTTCTTTTTTTATTTGAGGATTTTCTATTGTGTTTTGAAGATAGAGCTATCTCCACATTTGAATTCTTTTTTTTTTTTTTTTTTCCAAATACAGACACAACTCTGACTCAATATATATTTCTTTGGATTGTGATAGCAAACATCTAATGATCTACTATGTCCCCTTGTCTTGATTTTGCTCATCTGTGCAGTTATGACAGTATTTTCACTCATTACCCAGCCATCTTTAATTAGATTAGATTGTAGCATAGTGTGCAGAATGAGGGGATCATTGCCTCCTTCAGAAGCCTTTCTCAATACCTCTTACAACTGCCCATGCTTCTTCTACTCTTTTCCTAAATAAGTATGTCCTACTTTCCTGCTTCATTTCCCAGTAGACCTAGTCTCTTTCTGCCAGTCTCTGTTAGATGCCCCACTTGTCTCTGCTTCTACTGTGGCTTATTTAAAGTCTCCATTTCTTTTATTTATTTAAAAAAATTTTTTTTAATGTATTTATTTTTGAGAGAGAGAGAGAGAGAGACAGAGTGTGAGCAGAGGAGGAGCAGAGAGAGAGGGAGACACAGAATCTGAAACAGGCTCCACGCTCTCAGCTGTCAGCACAGAGCCCGATGTGGGGCTCAAACTCATGAACTGTGGGATCATGACCTGAGCCAAAGTCAGACGCTTAACCAATTGAGCAACCCACATGCCCAAGTCTCCATTTTTTTTAAACTTTGATAATTTTGAGACTTTTTATCATAGGCTAGCTTTTCTCCCTCAGATCATATTTGGACTGAAGAAGGAGGTGAACACATAGGAAGATTATGAGAATGTAGGACAAGCAGAAAATATGGCAATATAGACAGTAAGCCTCAACAATCTGTATCAGAAACTTAAGTTCTGGCCAGACATACAAAAATAACTCAACCAGGGGAAAATTCTTTGGAAAGCGTAATACAGAATGTGCATGAAATTGTGTATGCAAGTGTGTTTAAATGTTTCAAGAAGTTGATAAGAATGCATGTGATCCAAGCTGAATATTATCTTGTGTGTCCTCATTATTAAAAGGTATGGGTAAGTGAAAATGAACACATTAATGGGGGAAGGGACAACTGTTCATTTTAGGAAATTGCAGTTTTCTGTTTTTCTGTTACTCATTAAACCTTCACCCCACTATCACAAGGGAGTCTTTGCAACTCAGTTATTTTACCATTTGGGTTATTCCTTTAACTGCACTGTACAAAAACAAACCCTCAGAGAGTCATTAGATTATAGCAGTACTGTTTAATTGTTCTTCCTCTTTAGTTATTTTAATAGATAAAAAAAGAACATCACTCTTCAAATAAATAAATGAATATATATCTCCATCTGTTCAGTCATGCCATATCTCATCTCTACCCAAAAACTCTGGATATGTAGTTGTTCATCTTTACCACTTTTTTTCCCCATTCCTTATTATCTGATAAATATAAGTAGTCTGCATATTTAAATAAAGAAGCTAACACTCTGGTATTTTGTAGATGAGGTATCAGCCTGCTTTGGATTTTATTTTGTTAATTAATTTGATTTTCATTTCTACCCTAGGTTCTGCCCATTCTACAAAACAGTAGGAATGCTGTCCAACATGATTGCATTTTATGATATGGCCCGTAGAGCTGTTGAAACCACTGCGCAGAGTGATAATAAAATCACATGGTCCATCATCCGTGAGCACATGGGGGAGATCCTCTATAAACTTTCCTCCATGAAATTCAAGGTATATTTTGTTTCTACTTAACTTTTTTAGTAGAAAATGTTTCCTTTCAATTTTTAAACTATTTATAAACAACTGTTTCTCCACAGAGCTGATGTGTGAAACTTGGGCTTATCATTTTCACACATGTTCAGGACCAGAACAGACCTTAAAGTTATGTTCAAATAGGAATTCTAGTGATAAAAATTATAGTATGTCATGTCTAAAATAAATGCTGACACGTTTTCCCTTGTGTCTTTACTGCCAGGCAATTTAGAGCTAAATCATGGCTGGGAAGTAATTACTTTACCTAAAGTACTTATTACCACTTAGCCCCATGTTCACCTGAAATGACTTCTGCTGTTTACTTCTAAGCATCCTATCATACATCATTTTTAACTTTTAGGTGGATTCTTTTTTTTAATTACTCTAGACATAAATAATTAAATGAGATTATCAGTAGAAATTCAAATATGTAAGATTGTTTTTAAAATAATTGATCAGTTGGGTTGTATTTAATTATTTCTAAATTATGACATCTAAGTTTATTTACTAATCACTTTTTGAGAAATTGAAAACGATTCTCTGACAGTGTGTTTTATATATATAGTTTGTTTACACTATAGGTTGAAAGTAAATCTATAAAAATAGACAGTCACTGTATCAAGAATTTTAATATATTTGCACTCTTTGAGTCCTGTAGCTTCAATTCAAAACATATAACCCAATAATCAGATTTCTTTTTAAATGACGTATAGTTGATAGACAATAATCAGAAAAAAACTTTTTTTTAAACAATTTTGTTAATGTTTATTTTTGAGAGAGCAAAAGCAGGAGAGGGTACAGAGAGGGGACCCAGGATCTGAAGCAGGCTCCACACTGACAGCAGTGAGCCTGATATGGGGCTCAAACTCATGAACCACGAGATCATGACCTAAGCCAAATTGGACGCTCAACTCACTGAGCCACCCTGGTGCTCCCCCGAATTTTTTTGCTATGTCTTTTTTTTTGAGAGAGAGAGAAGGAGCATACAAGCAGGGGAGGGTCAGAGAAAGAGGGAGAGAGAATCCCAAGCAGACCCCTCACTGACATCACAGAGCCTGACACAGGACTCTATCTCACAAACCATGAGATCATGACCTGAGCCAAAATCAAGAGCCAGACACTTAACTGACTGAGCCACCCAGGTGCACCTAATCAGAGACTTTTGCTACAAATATATATAAAAGATTGTTTATTAAACTTCTTAAATGTCATTCAGGAGTAAACAGGACCAACAGTACAGTATGGCATGTACATTATAGCAAGAGTAATATAAAGACATTAATATCATTTTTTCAAAGAGTATCCAAAGAGCTGAGCAAACGTTTATGGTATAATGAGTGGAAAAAAATCAGGTTGCAAAAAAATTCCATATGTAATTTGATCCAAATTTTATTTTAAAAAATTATACATTCACATGGATAAAGAAAGGGTGAAATCTTGCCACTTGTAACCTGGATGGATCGAGAGAGTAGAATGCTAAGTGAAATAAGTCATTTAGAGGAAGGCAAGTATCATATGATTTCACTCATATGTGGAGTTTAAGAAACAAAACAAACAAAGGGAAAAAGAGGCAAACCAAAAAACAGACTTCTATGGAGAACAAGCTGGTGGTTGTGAGAGGAGAGATGGGTTGGGGGAATGGGTGAAATAGGTGAAGGGGATTAAGGGTACACCTATTACCATGATGAGCACTGAGTAATGTATTTAGAAGTGTTGAATCACTATAATTGTATATTTACAACTTTATATGTTAAATAAATGAGATTATACATTCATAGGAAGAGGATAAAAAATATACACAATAACGGGCACCTGGGTGGCTCAGTTGGTTAAGCGGCTAACTCTTAGTTTCAGCTCAGGTCATGATCTCACAGTTTGTGAGTTCAAGCCCCATGTCCGGCTCCGCGCTGACAGCATGGAGCCTGCTTGAGATTATACCTGTCTGTCTGCCCGTCCCCTGCTTGCTCGTACCCTCTCTGTCTCTCCCAAAATAAATAGGTGAAATTAAAAAAAAATTCATTAAAAAATATATATGTA
>CM053573.1:56360321-56435841 GCA_028646485.1 Cryptoprocta ferox
TATATGTATGTATAATATATATGTATGTATGTATATGTGTGTGTATATATGTATGTATAATATATATGTATGTATATACAACAATAAATAATATCGCGATTTCTGGTGGTGTGATTCAAGGTGATATCTCTTTTCTGTTTACATGCACATTGTATCAAATTAATATCTCAGTAATTTTTTTATGTCAGTAAATACTCTTCTGTAGCATTATTTTGTGGCTGGAGAGCGATATTTGCCTATTGTTAGGTATATAGGAGATTTCCAGTTGTTGGTATGGACAGCTTTGTTTATGCAGTTGGTTTTGTGTATTTTCCTGTATAGCTTCCCAGAGGTGAAATGATTGAGTCAGGGCTTAAGTATTTTAAAGCCTATTTTATATATACTGCTCAATTAAGTTTTTTCCCATAAGGATTTAAAATATGCATTTTAAGATTTTACTTCCCTTGTCCCAATGTGATACTGTAAGATCTTGTACAGTAAATTATGTTTTGACTAAATTAATTCCAACTATCATGTACATGCTGTTAAATGAATCTAATATGTGATACTGCATAATTTTCCCATATTTTACGTGTTGTTGAGGATAAATCATCTATTGGTCATTGAATACAGTTAGCAGGCAAAGTACAAAACCAAAATTTTGTCTTCTTTCTGTTAGGTTGGAGTATTACTCCAGTTATACATTTCTATTCTTATAGGAAAATAAAGGTAATTTTGACTCCTGCTTATGTTTTAGCAGTGTACCTCACTTAACCTAATACTCAAAATATATTAAACATAGGTAACTTACTACCTGTTTTGAAAATTCTTTTCCGAAGGTAAACTGAATTCTGTAATGTCTTTTTTCAGGATCCAGTGAAAGACGGTGAGGCAAAGATCAAGGCTGACTATGCACAACTTCTTGAAGACATGCAGAACGCATTTCGTAGCCTTGAAGATTAAAACTGTGATTTCTCTCCTTCCTTTCCTCAGCAGTCTCTCATCTGTGTATATTTTCCTAAATTTCTCATCACCAAACCCTCTGCTTCTTTGTTGTGCAGCTTTGAGACTAGTGCCTATGTGTGTTATCACTTGTTCCCCTGTTTATCTGGTGGGTCTTCTATAAAACAAACATTCCTTTGTTCCAGTGTTTGAAGGGCCTCCCTGATCCTTTCTCCAAAGTGGTGAATGTAGTAAATATGATATATAATGGCTACACTACTGTAAACTCGTATGTGGGGTGACATCCCTCCTTGTCCTTGGTTTGCCCTTTCCTCATCACCGTTAAATTGTAAACAAGACTACTGCATGTACTCTCTTTGCAATAGAGTTGGAATGGAAGGCCAGATTTCTGTACATTTTGACAGGTACTTTGTGAAATGACTCCAAATCTATGTGGCAAGGTTATTTGTAGCTTAGCATTTTGCTAAGTCACTGCTTTGCAGGATATAATTGCTTTTTAAAAACATGAATGATTAATGTTCCAATTATGCATTGCTTCCCCCAGTATAAATCAGGAATGTTTATAGAAAACTGTTGGGAACTCTACTGTTTTTAAAACAGGCATTTGTGGGACTCAGCACAGTATATGAATCAGTACCCTGTAAAAAAGTGGAAAAGGAGCCAGGTGGTCAAACTGAAACATCATCTTGTTAAAGCATATTTTATTTCAGTATGAAAAATTCAGTATCAAGGACTACACTACTACATTACTAGGAAAGTCTTTTTAAAATCACATTTAAAACAATCACTGGGAACTTGATCCATATCACACCCTTTTTCTTTTCTTCAAACATCTTAGAAGCCTAAGCTTCTAAGAATCATGTGGCAGTGTGATGGGAAGTAAAATGCCACAGAGAAGATATTCAGTAGTGGTTAAAAGTTGTTTGCACCATTAAGGACCAGCTGGACTGTAGTGATTCTTGGGGCCAGAGCAGCATTACATTTTTACAAGAGAATGGTGTTTGTCACGTGTTTGCATGTTCGTTTGCTCACTAAATTTTTGAACAACCAGTTTGCCAGCTTACTGGCTCAAAAGACTTCTCAGAATATCGGTAACAATAGCATAGCAGTTTCCATCCTGTAGGGGTGAAATTCATTCTTTTATCTGCTGATAACAGAATCTGGGTCCTGTGGAAAAAAAAGGTAATTTCATCCTGTCTTTTAAGTATATGTTTTAAAATAATAATTTCCGTCTTTGTGTAAGGCACACTGCAGAACAGCTATGAGAGCAACAGTCTCTCGTTAACTCTTTCTGACCAATAGTGCTGGCACCATTGCTTCCTCTTTGGGAAGAGGAAAGGGTATGTGAACATGCCTAACAATCTCAAATACCCAAGTATAATAGCATAAATAAAGTATTTATTTTATGCCTCAGGATATTATTATTTAAATTTTTAGATAATGTATTTCTTTTGGTCCGTCAAGGAAAGTAGAGAATTCAGCAGTAGTTTCATTCCTTGCAGATTGCATGTTTTTATAGTGGCTTGCTGTTCAGGATAGATATTCTTCCATATGCAGCTTTTTTTTTTTAACTTTTCCAAATATTGGAAGATATAAAAATTATGCAATGATTCATTGAGATGTGGACTTAATGGTGCTGCTTAATCAGTTTGCTTCCAATGTGGCCTCCCACCCAGAGGCCCTAAGACCAGTGGAATTGAAAAGGATTTCAAAAATGTTCTATTCCTACCTTAAACCTACCAGTAAACCAGGATTGTGATAGTAATGAATGATATGATGAAGAAAGTTTGACCAAGTTTGTTTTTTGTCGTTCTGAATTTGCAATGTAAGTTTTACTCCCTTTTAAGAATGCTGATGTGTGGCTGTGAAGATGCTAGAGACAGAAGATGCTCTGATACTCATTGTAAATGTCCCTTCACCTGTATGTTGAGGACTTCAAATTGGTCACTGATCGTATTTCTTTAGTAAGAACGTGTTAAAATTACAACAATCTTTTAAAAAGATGATGCAGTTCTATATTTATTGTGCTATGCCTGGTCCTAAGTGGAACCAGTTAAACAAGTTTCATATGTATTTTTCCAGTGTTAAATCTCACACATTGTACCCTTTGGAAATTTCCTCCCATCTGAGGAACGAATAGAAGAGGCCATATATATTGCCTCCTTATCCTTGAGATTTCACTATCTTTATGTTAAAAGTTGTGTATAATTGTTAAAATCTATGAAAGAATAAAAAGTGGATTTAAATTAACATTTTTTCGTGTGTGGGGGGGCAGATTCTGCTAGAAAACATACCACCTTGTGTTTTTATTTATTGTTTTCAGTATGAACTTTAAAATTTTTTGTTTCTCCCTTTCTCTATAGATTGTTCCTTAAGATCATAAAATTGAATTGGAGCCCCCTCTATAGACTACAAAAAGTCCTATAATCATAACCAGTATGATTTAGAAATGTAGTACACAGAATCTCATGCCATTCTGAATATTACTTTAAATTGAAAAAGTGAATCATTTTTAAAAATGCACTTATAAATTAAAGGAGATCAGTGGTACTCATTTCTATTTTTGGCAAATGACTAAAACCTTGGTGTTCATGATTTTGCAAGCTAAATCAATTAAGATCCTATGTAACAACATGTTAGTTGGGACGTTTTGTTTCTTTTTTTAATTTTTGTAATGTTTATTTATATTTGAGAGAGAGAATGAGTGGGGGAGGGGTAGAGAGAGGGGGGTACACAAAATCCAAAGCAAGCTCCCAGCTGTCAGCACAGAGCCCAATGCGGGGCTCAAACCCACAAGCTGTGAGTTCATGACCTGAGCCAAAGTTGAGCCACCCAGGCACCCCTATTTTATTTCTTTAAATGTATTAACAACTTCCAAGGGAGTAAAGAAGCAGTGTGAAATGAACAACTCTATATTACTGTGAAGTGTCAAGTTTATATAGAGAAATACTTAAAAATCTATAGGAAAGCATATTCATTATAGATGTTTGGATAATTTTTAGTCCACTTGGTAATATCCCAATATATTTGGGTTATTCTTTTGCTATTGCTACCATATAAGGGCACAAAGACGAAAAGCAACTTTCCCAAGTGGGCTATGATAAAATGCCACCGACATGGTTTTAAGGGTCTCCTTTTCGTTTGTGTTACCCCAGAAGTTGACTCTGAGACAGGTAGTTGAGTGCAGGGAGTTTATTTGGGGTGTGATCTCAGGACATGCCAGTAGGTGAGTAGAGAATTCAGACAAAATTGAGAGAAGCCAATAAAAATTCATTATCAAGCAAGTCAACACTTTGGACTATTAAGCACGATGCTGCTGGGGAATTCTGGGAGCAACCGAAGATTATGCACCTCAGTTATCCCGCCGGTGGTACAAAAGAACTGGAGTACTTTCATCAGTCATTGATAGCCAGCTCCTGTCAGTCATCCAGTGAAGGCTGTTCCCACAAAGACTGGGAGCAATGCCCAGCACTTGCTTGTAGGTAGATCAGGCACTGGTGGCCACAAAAAACCCTGCAAAGAGATTTGGGTGCAGGTGGTTGGGGGAGGTTGGGCGGCTGCACACTGAAATGGTAGTCATGGCCAAGGAGATTTAGATGGGGGACTACTAGCAACTGCTTCAGGCTTCTTAAGAACCCAAGGGGGGAAACATCATTCAGTAAGTCACTGAAAAGCCATTGTTCTGCAAAATAAGGAAGCACCCAGTAAAAGGATCTGGACACACTTTGAATCCAGGCAGCCTGATTCCAGAGAACATATTCTCAATCACCATACTACATTCTGCCTCTGTATTTGAAGAATTTTTTTAAAGATAAGACTTTTTTAAAGAGCAAATAGTATACATGCCAATTATGGTTATGAATAGTCAGATGTGGGGTTTAAAGCAGCTTCTTGGATTAATGAGGATGTTGGTCATTATTCCAACCCTCTCATTAACACAAAAGAGGAAATTGAAGTCCAGAAAGGTTACTGATTTGCCCAATGTCACACTGCTACTTAAAGAATTCAGGCCTCCTGATTTCTAGTGTCTGTACTAAATCATAGTGTATATCTTTTTCCTTATGTATATACATTTCATTCAGAACCCGGAAGTTGGTATGAAGAAATGTGAACCATAAAGACAGAAAAACCAGAAGAAAAGTAGGGAGAAATGACTGGCCAAACAAGGTGGTCATAGTGTGGTGAGTCACTTGCTTTAAGAAGGCAAATGTGACTGAGAAATTGTTAAGAATTTGAGCCAGAGTTTAGGGAGGTGAGTCTGGAAGCAGATAACCCTTGTAATCAAAATTATAAGAAGTCATAAAAGTGCGGAGGAACAAGAATATAAACAATTAATGACACATTTTACAACAGGCTTGTATCCAGAATACATAAAGAACTACAAATCAAAAAAAAAAAGTGACATCTTAATAGAAAAATGGGTAAAAGACTTGAATAGGCACCTCATGAAATGGCCCATTGATACGTGAAAACGATGCTTAGCTTCTAGTCACCAGGGAAATGTAAATTCAAATTACAATGTGATACTATTTCAGACCCACCCAAAGGACTCAAATTGAAAGAACAGAGAATACAAGTGTTGATGAGGATGTGGAACCAGAACTGTCATACATGTAGGAACATAAATCTGTGCGATCATTTTGGTAGTATGTACAAAGTTGAATTAGGAAAACCTAATGACGTAGGCATCCCATTCATAGGTCTGTACACAACAGAAATGAATATATGTATGTTCACCAAAAGATGTACCAAAATGTTCATAGCAGCACTATTTGCAATAGCCCCAAACTGAAAACTACCTAAATGGTAGCTTGGAAGAATGGATAAGCAAATTGCATGTTCACACAATGAAATACTCTATAGAAACAAGAGTTAATGCAGCAATGTGCGTGAATCTCAAAAATACAATGTTTAGTTAAAGAAGCCAAACAAAAGAATATATGCTATATGATTGCACTTATATAGAAATCAAAAACATAAAACTAGTACATGGTATTTGAGGTCAGGATAGCAGTTACACATGGTAAGGAAGGGGCGTTACAACAGGAGGCTAGCATGTGGGGGAATTCTGGGGTGTTGAATATGTTCTGATTTTTGTGAGTCCTGATTAGATGGGGTGTTCATTTTGTAAAAATTCACGCACATGATTCAAGCACTTTTCTGTATATATGTCATACGTAATGAGTTGACCAAAAGAAAAATCTTACTCTGAAAGATTTCTATTTATTTAAAGTAGTTTTGTACTAAGATAATGTGGTAGGTTTAAAATGCTTTGGGGCACCTGGGTGGCTGTCAGTTAAGTGTCTGACTTCGGCTCAGGTCACGACCTCACGGTTCTTGCATTGGGCGCTCTGCTGTCAGCATAGAGCCTGCTTCAGATTCTCCCTCTCTCTCTGCCCCTCCCCCACTAGCACTTTGTCTCTCTTAAATAAATAAACCTAATAATAATAAATAAAATGCTTTTAAATTCTGCCTAATAATAAAATCATGTTTTTGTTTGTTTGATTTTCAAACATGCACTTTTGTAGAGGTGGTAATAGATTTGAATCTTTCAATTTAGGAACTCTCCATTCTCTTTGCAACCAGTAACTTAACTTAATTTGTCACACAGGTGACCAGGATTTGGGGAATAGTTTGTAATCAGAACAGTGAAGCTAATGAGACACACCATCATAGCATGCAATAGCCACTCACAAACAAGCATGTGTTGGGGCTCCTGGGTGGCTCAGTCGGTTGAATGTCCAACTTTGGCTCAGGCCATGATCTCACGGTTCATGAGTTTGAGCCCCGCTTCAGGCCCTGTGCTGACAACTCAGAGCCTGGAGCCTGCTCCTTCGGATTCTGTGTCTCCCTCTCTCCCTGCCCCGCCCCTACTTGCATTGTCTCTGTCTCTGTCTCTCTCTCCCTCCCTGTCTCTCTCCTCTCTCTCCTCTCTCTCTCAAAATAAATAAACATTTAAAAAATTTTTTAATTAAAAAAAAACAAGTATGTCCAGACATCCCTGAATACATATCATGGTCCTCAAAGCCACAATGGATGACTATTTTAAAAGGGTTTGATGTTTTAAGTAAGTGCATGTGTCTTAATCAGCTATTTCTAAAACTTCTTTGAAGAAATCTATGGGTCTGTATTAATGACAGAGATTCCCAGGCCCACTCCAATGAACTGAATTGAAATCTATTCTAGGGAGAGGGTATAGGAGTCAATTTAACAAACATCCCAGGTAATTCTTACCATGGGCAATTTCTGCGAAACAAGTATTTTTATTCATGCTTAGATATGAAAAGTAAAAAAGGAGGCTCAAATTAGTATTCTCCCAATGTTAACTAGGTTTACCACAATCTCAGTGTTACAAAATTTTACTGAACCGTTTAACCTGTGACTCATCCCTTGTTACTGACCTTGATTTAAACACTGCTCTGCTGATTTCCATGTATTCTGACTGATTTAGATTCAGAATAGTCTGACAGTAGGACAAAATATTCCTAAAGCATGATATTTCAACAGCAGCAATTGTTATACGTACAGATTTCAAGCAGGATTGTTACCGTAATTGCAGATATTTACTGAATGGGTCAGCTGTTTCTCTCCTGCACATTTCTTTATATGCAGGAGAATTCAAAAGGGAATCAAAATCCTGTGACATGCTCGAATTTTGCCATACACAGGCTTCGTTTGTGAATATAATTCTAAAAGAATATCATTTAGTTCCATTTTTTAAAAACAGCATTTGTCTTGGGACTCCAATTCTTTTCTAAAATATCCACTAAGAGGGGCGCCTGGATGGCTCAGTCAGTTAAGCAGCCTAATTTGGCTCAGGTCATGATCTCGCGGCTCATGGCTCAAGCCCCACATCAGGCTGTCTGTGCTGACAGTTCAGACCCTGGAGCCTGCTTCGGATTCTGTGTCTCCAACTCTTTCTGCCCTTCCCCTGCTCGTGCTATGTCTCTCTTTCAATAAGTGAGTAAACATTAGATTAAAAAATTTTTTTAATAAAAAAAATCCACTAAGACAATTTTTTTAGTTTGATTTTTCAACCATCATCTGAATAGCTCTTATCCTGTTATAACTCCCAAATAGCTAATAACATCGAGCATTTACTAGATGACTTAAAATTGCACTAAGAGCTTTGGATACCCTGTATAAAAGCCAAATTGCTTTGAATCACATAAAATCATATTCATGGCTTTTAGTTTTAAATTTCATGCTTATTTTAAAGTGATTAGAAAGGTTTTTCTAATCACTTTAAACACAATGTCGGACAGTATCTCCTCTAGCATGATGTTGTAGGTTGGATTTATTGGAAACCTGTTGAGATGGAGATGGGGGTACAAGTCGTTCCTCTGGAGTCAACATTGAGAAAAGAAGAGGCAAAACAGGGTGTGCATAGGGGAAATCAAAAGACAAAGCAGGCCCCACAAGGCCTTGGCCACTCCTGTGGGGAAGGTCTGGAGCAAATATTGCCTATCAGAGTTGACAGGCATCTGGCTGAAATGGCCAGGCCTTATTAGTCCTTCCTCCCTTGTACTCCAGGTTGCCCTGTGAGGACATGACCTCAGGTGAGGTGGCATCTGCAGACCTTATCCAGAAGGAGCTAACAGCAGGAGACTCTCTGCTGAACACTCCGACAGCTGAGCAACACATCACACGTCTTTCCTGAAGGGATATCTGCACAGCATGGCTCTGTGTCCATGAGACAAGGTTTTCAGAGAGAGACATGAATAGCACACATTTTAATGTATAAGAGGCAAACGTTTAATACTTCATATCCAAGGCTTCAAGAATTTGTGTAGGGAGGAAGCCAAACAAGTAAATATGAAGTGAGATTTTTTTTTTAAGTTTATTTATTTATTTTTTTGAGAGAGAATCTCAAGCAGGCTACACACTCTCAACACAGAGCCTGACAGAGGGCTTGGTCTCACAAACCATGAAATCATGACCTGAGCCAAAATCAAGTCAGATGCTTAGCCGGCTGAGCCACCCAAGCACCCCAAATGAGTTATTTTTAAAGGAAAATATTGGGGCACCTGGGTGGCTCAGTTAGTTGGGCGTCTGACTTCGGCTCAGGTCATGATCTCACAGTTCGTGGGTTCGAGCCCCGCATTGGGCTCTATGCTGACAGCTTAGAGCCTGGAGCCTGCTTCAGATTCTGTATGTCTCTCTCTCTCTCTGCCCCTTCCCTGATCACACTGTCTCTCTCTGTCTCTCAAAAATTAATAAAATTTTGAAAAAAAATTAAAAAAAAGAAAAATATTAACTATAGAAAGTTATAGATAGTAAAAAGATACAACAAAAATCACAAAGGTAGACTTTAAACCAGAAACTTCAGCAACACTGCCTGTAAGTTAAAAACCATACTGATTGTTTTAGTGCCTGTTAAAATGTAAGTGCTTGCCAAATACTTTTATTTTTACATTTTTTTTAATTTTTATTTATTTTTGAGAGAGAGAGAGAGAGAGAGACAGTGTGTGAGCAGGGGAGGGGCAGAGAGGCGGGGGACACAGAATCCAAAGCAGTCCAAAGACACGGGGCTCACACTTGTGACATCATGACCCGAGCCGAAGTTGAACACACTCAACCGACTGAACCACTTAGGCGCCTCAAATTCCTGTTATTTCAGAGTTGTAAGAAGTAAGAAGTAACACAATGTACTTCTGAAGCTGCTTTGTTTCTTGGAGGGATCTCTTGGGCTTTCCAATGAGAATTTTGGATGTGCCACATTGTCTATATTTTATCCCAGATTCGGTGATCAATTTATTTGAGCCCTCCATTTATTAGATAATAATTTTATTTATAATTCTTTGCCCATTAAAAAAATGGCCTGTGTAGAATCATTATATTTTACACCTGAAACTAATATAATGCTGTATGTTAATTCACTATACTTGAATAAAAATTTTTAAAAGGCCTATAGTAAGAGTCACTTTACCATATCCTCAAAACATATTTTCCTTTTTAAAAAAAATTTTCTAGGGGTGCCTGGGTGGCTTAGTCAGTTGAGCGTCCAACTTCGGCTCAGGTCATGATCTCATGGTTTGTGGCTTTGAGCCCTGCATCGGGCTCTGTGCTGACTGCTAGCTCAGAGCCTGGAGCCTGCTTCAGATTCTGTGTCTCTTTCTCTCTCTGCCCCTCCCCTGTTCACACTCTCTCTCTCTGTCTCTCAAAAATAAATAAATATAAAAAAAGTTTCTAAATGCTTTTATTTATTTTGAGCGAGAAAGACAGAATGTGAGCAGGGGAGGGGCAGAGAGAGAGAGAGAGAGAGAGAGAGAATCTGAAAAAGACTCTAGGCTCTGAGCTGTCAGCACAGAGCCTGATGTGGGGCTCAAACTCGCAACAGCGGGATCATGACCTGAGCCGTCAGATGCTTAATCGACTGAGCCACCCAGGTGCCCCTCAAAACACATTTTCATGAGATTAAACTAATCCCTAGAAACTTTGTAAACAGAAACACAGGCTATAGAGTCTATATATTGAGCAGAAAGGGAGAGATGCACCTTGATTTTACACCAAATTGGGTTAAAGTATAAGTGATATCACAAACATGAGAAGAACAATGGGTTTGCTCTTTTGAAAAAAGAATTCCTGAATTAGTTACATAATATGTTTAGCTAAATGTATGTATATATATATTTCTTACTAGAGCTTTAAAACAGCTGTTCTCCTTACCATCCTCATCATCTCCTGAGAACTTCGTTCCAACAATTATCTCATACTTATAATATCACCAGTAGGCTCTTTCCTCTTTGTCCAATAGCAGGGACAAAACATCATGTTCAGTAAGAGCATAAGATCTCAAGTTAGACTGTCCAGTTTCAAATACCAGCTCTGCGACTTGCTAGCTGTGTGACCTTGGATAATTAACTTAACCCCTCAGTTTCTTATCTGTAAAATAAGGATGATAAAAATATCTACCTGTTTTGGTTAGGATTGCGTTTAGCTTATGTGACAGAAATCCAAAATAATGTGATATTTTAACCAAATAAGGCCAAAGTTTATTTCTTTTACACAAGTGTAAGTGTATGTAAGATAATGATCATTAGGTACATAAGCATATGTGTGTAAGATAATGATCGTCAGCTACCCAAGTGTGTTTGTTCTTCTCCATCCTTAAGACATGTCTTTTATCCTCAAGTCCAAGATGGCTGCTCTAGCTCCTGCCATCAAGCCTACAGAGCATATTTTATCCATCAGGAATAAAAGTAACACATCCTTTTCCTTTAAGGACATTTCTAACACATAACTGGCTGGGACTGAATTACAAGGCCCCGTCTATCTGTAAAAAAATTGGGAGATGTAACCTTTATTCCCGGCAGCCATGAACCAAGACAAAGATCAGAGTTTCTCAATGATGGTGGCATCATCCCTAGAGGTGTTCAGGAAATTTATGAAAGTCTTTAAAATTTGTTACCCTGGGGTGCCTGGGTGGCTCATTTAGTTAAGTATCCAGCTCGGCTCAGGTTATGATCTCCCAGTTTGTGGGTTCGAGCTCGGCATCAAGCTCTGTTCTGACAGCACAGAGCCTGCTTCTAATCCTCTTGTCTTCCTCTCTCTCTGCCTCTTCACGCCTCACCCTGCCCTCTCTCCTTCAAAAATAAATAAACATTAAAAAATGTTACCACTCCTCTTTTAAAAATAAAATTAAAAATAAGATTAAAATAAAAATAAAACTTGTCACCCTCAACGTGTGTTTGTGTGCATGAGTGTGTTTTTTGAGTGGGGAATTTTTTGTCAGTGATGTATAATGGGCAAGGCCAAAGATGTTAGATATTTTAAAATGTGAACAAATGAAAAATCACCCTATATCCTGGATGAATTTCACATATTCCACTGGACATTCACATAGGTTAAGCACTCATTTAAAATTATCTGTTCCTACATTCACAAAAGTTCTGAATTTTAATATCAAATTTATTCATATTTCATGATTGGTACATTTTTGTATCTTGTATCTTCATGAATCCTGGAATTCATGAAGATATTCTCGAATATTATCTTCTGAAAGTTAAATTATTTTTCTGTTGGAGTGCCTGCGTGGCTCAGTTGGTTAAGCGGCTGACTTCGGCTTAGATCATGATCTCACAGTTCATGGGTTTGAGCCCCACGTCGGGCTCTGTGCTGACGGGTGAGAACCTGGAGCCTGCTTTGGATTCTGTGTCCCTCTCTCTCTCTGCCCCTCCCTGACTCACACTTTGTGTGTGTGTGTGTGTGTGTGTGTGTGTGTGTGTCTCAAAAATAAATAAACATTAAAAAAACTTTTTAAATTATTTGTTGGTCACATTTTGGTGTGGTGGAAGGTATAAGAATCCAGTTTCATTTTCCACATGAATGCCCTATATTTGCACCACCAGTGACTATGAAGTCCATCCTTTCTCCATGGCTATGCAGTATCACTTCTGTATTAAATCAAGAGTTCACATAAGTGAGGAATTTCAGGGTTCCCTATCATTTTTCATTGTGCAGATTTGTCTATCTCTGTACTATTACTACTCTGTTTTTATTACTATAGTTTTATTAATAATGTTTGATGTGTAATAGGACAAATCTTACCACTTCACCATTCTTCAAAGCTTACCACATTACTGTTCTTATTTTGTCTGTTCTTTGCAGTTCTAGAACAAGATTGTAATTTTACAATTTAACTGTAAACCTACATTTAATCTAAATTTGAGAGATACTTGACATTTTAAACTGTTGAGTATTCCAAACTACGAACATACTACATCATTCCATTTATTTTTATCTTCTTTTGGTTTTTTAATTTTTAATGTTTATTTATTTTTGAGAGAGACAGAGACAGAGTGTGAGCCAGGGACGGGCAGAGAGAGAGGGAGACACAGAATCGGAAACAGGCTCCAGGCTCTGAGCTGTCACCACAGACATGGGGCTCGAACTCACAAACCATGAGATCATGACCTGAGCCAAAGTCCGAGGCTTAACAACAAAGCCCCCTAGGCACCCCTATTTTTATCTTCTTTAAAGTTTCTTAATACTGATTAAAAAATATTTAAAGAAGCCCAGTACAATTCTTATGACATTTATTTTTAAGCATTTAATATTTTCAGTAATGCATGTATTAAGCTCTTAAAAATTTTTTTTAATATTTATTCATTTTTGAAAGAGAGAGATACACAGAGTGTGAGTGGGGGAGGGACAGAGAGAGAGGGAGACACAGAATCTGAAGCAGGCTCCAGGCTCTGAGCTGTCAGCACAGAGCCCAACACAGGGCTCAAGCTCACGGGCTGTGAGATCCTGACCTGAGCCAAAGTCAGACGCCTTATCGACTGAGCCACCCAGGTGTCCACATGTATTTACCTCTTTAAAAAATTTTTTTCAAGGCACCTGAGTGGCTCAGTTGGCTAACCATTCTACTCTTGATATTGGCTCAGGTAATGATCTCATGGTTGGTGAGATCGAGCACTGCCTCAGGCTCTGTACTGACAGTGTGGAGTCTGCTTGGGCTTCTCTCTCTGCCCCTACCCTGCGCTCTTTCTCTCTCAAAATAAATAAACTTCTAAAAATATTTTTTTCAAAGAGGCATAAGGAGCAGGGACTTCAACAGATATTTATTTATAAACCTATGTTCACAATTGGCAAAACCTGGAAGTAGCCCAAGTGTCTATTGACAGATTAATGGACAAATAAAATGTGGTATGTACACACAATGGAATATTATTCAGCCTTAGAAAGGAAGAAAATTTGGACACATGCTACAACATGGATGAATCTTGAAGACATTATGCTAAGTGAAATGTGCCAGTCACAAAATGACAAATACTGTAGTATTCCATTAATGTGAGATTTTTAGAGCAGCCAAATTAATAGAAAGTATAGTGGTGGTTGCTAGAAGCTTAGGGAAAGAGGTAGGGTGTCATTGTTTAGTGGCTGTGGAATTTCAGTTTGGGAAGATGAAAATAGTTCTATGGGTAGTCGCACAACAATGTGAATGTACTCAATGCCACTAAATTGTATACTGTGCTTAAAAATAGTTAAAATGTTAAGGGGTGCCTGACTGGCTCAGTTGGTAGAACATGTAACTCTTGATCTAAGGGTCATGAGTTCAAGCCCCATGTTGGGTGTAGAGCTCACATTTTTATAAAAAAGTAAAAAAATAGTTAAAATGTTAAGTTTTATATTATATATATTTTACCACAACAAAATTTAAAAAAACACCTCAAAACCCTAGTGTAATGTATACTCCACAAAAGTACTTTTTTTGTTTATACTTCTGGAAATTTCCTATATTCACACATACATACTTAAAAACACTCAGAAGCGTAACATACATGCTCTTATATATCAGGTTTCTTTTTTACCTAATAATACATGTTGGAAAGCTAACCATTTGCTTGCATAAACTTCTGTATCATTGTTTATAAAGGCCAAGTGATGTTATGTTGCATGGCTATGTCATTATTTATTTTATTTTTACTTATTTTAATTTTAATTTTAAATTAAACTTTCTTTTAGATAATTGTAGATTTACATGCACTGGTAAGAAATAATACAGAAAAACATGTGTCCTTTGTTCATTTCCTGTAAATGGTAACATCTTGCAAAACTGTAGTATAATTATCACAACCAGGATAATATTGATACAATTCACCAGTCTCATACTGATTTCCCCAGGTTTCCTTCTTTTGGTGTGTGTGTGTGTGTATGTATGTGTGTGTGTATGTATGTGTGTGTGTATGTGTGTGTGTATGTATGTCTGTGTATGTATATGTGTGTGCGTATGTGTGTGTGTGCGTATGTGTGTGTATGTGTGTGTATATGTGTGTATGTGTGTATGTATGTATGTGTGTGTATGTATGTGTGTATGTATGTGTATGTGTGTATGTGTGTATACGTGTGTATGTATGTGTGTATATGTGTGTATGTATGTGTGTATGTATGTGTGTGTATGTGTGTATGTGTATGTGTGTATGTGTGTGTATGTGTGTATGTATGTGTGTATGTATATTTGTGTGTATGTGTGTGTATGTGTGTGTATGTGTATGTATGTGTGTATGTATATTTGTGTGTATGTGTGAGTGTATGTGTGTGTATGTATGCCTGTGTATATGTATGTATGTATGTATGTGTGTTTGTATGCATGTGTGTATGTGTGTGTATGTATGTGTATGTATGTGTGTGTATGTATGTGTATGTGTGTGTGTGTGTGTGTGTGTGTGTGTATTCAGTTCTATGCAACTTGATCACATATGTAAGTTCATGTATCTACCACTAGTCAAGATACGGAACAGTTCGAACACCACAAGGATTCCAGCTGCTGACTCTTTGTAATCCCACCTTCCTCCCTCCTACCATCCCTTTGCTCTCCAATCCCTCCCTAACCACGGCACTTAATTTTTGTAAAAATTTTATCATGAAAAATTTCAAATATACAGAAAAGTGGAGATAATGGTTTAATAAACCCCAATGCACTGGTTAACTAGGTTGTACAATTATTAATATTTTTCCACATTTTATTTATTATTTTTGCTGAACTATTTTGAAGCAAACTATACCCATTATGACATTTCTCCACTAAATATTTCAAAACCCATCTCCAAAAATTAAGGGCATTTTTTTACATAATCACAATAACTGACAGTTACACAACCAGATAACCACAATTATGCTTAACAAAAGTTATTTCTTAATATTAGCTAATACACAGATGGTATTTACATTCCCCCAATTGTTTTTAAATAAATTATATATATATATATTTTCTTCAAATCAGAATCTAAATGAGATCCACACTTCACAGTTGGTTCTATGCCTCTTAAGCTTTTTAAAATCAAGAGTAGACTTTGGGGCGCATGGGGTTGCTTAGTCGGTTGAAAGTCCGACTCTTGGTTTTGGCCCAGGTCATGATCCCACGGTTCATGGGTTTGAGCCCCACATCAGACTCCGCATTCGCACTGCCTGGGATTCTCTCTCTCCTTCTGTCTCTGCTCCTCCCTGCTCACTCTCTCTCTCTCCTTCTCAAAATAAATAAACTTTATATATATATAAGTATATATATATTGAAAAAATAAATATAATATATATATTTTAAAAAAACTAATCATTGGTTTACATGTTGTCAGCCAATCCATTGACTTTAACATGCTTGTATTCACCTAATGATCTTAGCAGCCATTGATGATTATTGTCTTGATCGAGACTGCCCAATAGAACTTTCAGTTGATGTGAATGTTCTAAATCTGTTCTGTCAGTATGGTACCTAAGTCAACTGAGCACTTGGAATGTAGTAGTGTGACTGAGAAACTGAACTTTAATATTAATTAATTTAAATTTAAATAGCAAATTGTGGTTAGTGGTTACTATATTGGAGACCACAAATCTAGGTTCATTATTTCATACTTGTAATATCCAATTTTATAATCCCTTCTATAATTATTAGCTAAGATTCTCCTAGAAGAAAGAACATCCAGGATGGCTTTAAATTAAATTCACAGCTTGAAGTTTCTTTGGACCACCTGGGTCATATGGATATGGTCTGCAAAGCGGAATAATGGTTGGTTTATAATTACAAACTTTCAGGTATGGGCTCCCCAACTACCTTCTGATTTCTTGTAGGTGATAACATGGGATGAGTTTTCTTCAAGTTCATTCCCTGCTTTATGGGATGACTCTCCATGCTGGGATTTTGTCTTCTTTCCCCTCCCTGGGCCTTGAAAATTGAACCTTAGAGTCTGGCCAGGTTCAGGGCAAAAGCAGCTTCATTACTTGACTCATTTTTCTGTGTTCCTTAGACATTGCTTGATAACTCTTACTATCTTGTCAGCTTTCTGATGATTTACAGAAGATTTCTGAAAATAGTTTATAAAGTATTTTTACTTATGCTTAGTGGGAAGGTTGGCCCAATGATGAGGCCCACTCTATTTCCAAAACTAGAAATGGAACTCTATTCTGTCTGCAGTCCTTTAACCTCACACAAACTCTAAGGAAGGGTTACTATTATTCCTCTTTTTCTCCAGATAAAGAAGCAGATGAGGCACATCGACGAAACTTGCACATAATCACCCAGCTGGTGGACATCGGATCCAGAACGTAAATCCACTTCTATTTAACTCAAGCCTTTTCTCTTAACCACCCAACTATATGCCTTTTTTAGAGAGAAGGCTTTAAGTTGCCTTTGTGAAAAGTAATTTAACTTTTTTATTTTGCTTATTTACATTATTAGCTAACAATGAACCCAGATGCTAAATAAAAGGTGTTTAAATATTAAAATCCAGTTCTATTTTTAATGTATTAATGGCTGCTACCAAAAAAATTCTGGAGTTAAAATATGCAACTGAAGAAAACGATGAGGTGTTAGGATAAAAGGAAAAAGAACACAAATAAAAATAGTACTTGTAGTTGTCCCTGTTGGTAAACTGGCCATAGCTCCTTTACCAGACTAACTGGGTGTCAACTGCTAAGAACTCACAGCATGCTTGTACTGAAACTTGCCCTCAACCCACAACAGGTGCCACATCTGGCCATGCCTAGAAGGTTAGTCACTCTGTGTCTGTGCTCCCCTCCAACCTCCACAGGCAGGCGTCACAAGCCAATATGAGGATATCAAAGACCAATCCTCAGGGGCACCTGCGTGGCTCTGACTTAGGTTCAGGTCATGATCTCATGGTGGTTCATGAGTTTGATCTCCCTGCTGCCAGTGCAGAGCCACTTCAGATCCTCTGTCTCCCTCTTTCTCTGCCTCTCCCCGCCCTGAACTCTTCTCTCTCTCAAAAATAAATAAACATTTTTAAACAATTAAAATAAATAAATAAAACATTTTAATAATAATAATTTTTAAAAGACCAATCCTCTTGCACTCAAGGAGACCCAAGTCTGTGATGACATTCATTCTCTAGAGCTGCCTGTTAGATCAGGCTAAACATCCCTCATCAGTGTCTCCATTCCTTTCCTGCTTCCCTCATTCCCTTAACATTTCTCCAGAGCAGCACTCCCTTCAGTAGATCACTCTCAAGATTCCTTTCAAGCTCGACTTCCAGGGAACTGAACTAAACACATTACCTTCGTCTCCTCCCTCTGCTCCCATTTTCTCTTCCAGAGATTCTCACAGAATAGAAATAACTATATACTCTGAATTTTCCAGCCATGTTAAATATGGTCAGGCAAGCATCTTGTTCTGAGAACTTTTACCAAAAGAAGCCCTTCACACTCCAGCCTTCATGTCAAGTGAATTGAGAATTCAATTCCACATCTTTTTCTTCTATGTCTTTCTTATGTTCTAGGATCAGAATCACACATAGATGCTATTTTCTAAGGGGCCGTACTTTTTTTAAATGCACCAGTATGTGGTCCAAGGTAAGTTACCCACTGATATTAGTAGTCTCTGTTTCCAACAAACATAGCTACATAAAAAATACTACATATTTGGGGCGCCTGCATGGTTCTGTCAGTTAAGCATCCAATGCTTGATTTCGGCTCCAGTCATGATCTCATGGTTCTTGAGATTGAGTCCTGTGTTGGGCTCTGAGCTGACAGCACCGAGTCTGCTTGGGATTCTCTCTCTCTGCCCCTCCCCTGCCCATGTTTCTCTCTCTCTCTCTCTCTCTCTCTCTCTCCTCTCTCTCTCTTTCTCTGTCTCTAAAAATGAATAAACTTTAAAAAATACTATATATTTTACAATTATATGTATTTAGCATGAGTTCTAACCACAATGAGCACGATTTCTATTTTTGTCTGTAGTAGGCAGAATGAACACTTATCCATGAATTATAACTGCTAAATTGCTAATGATCTCACTAGAGATTTTTTTTAAATGATACTCCTGTGGCCTGTTAGATTCAATAAAATGGATAATGTAGTTTCTAAATATGTCTAACTTTCAGGAAGAATATTATATAAAAGAAAACATTGTCTCAACATGTTTGATGATTTCTAAATTTAATTATACTATCAATAGTCTATCAGAGAACATATTCCTATATCTTTGTAAAAGCAAATATTCCTACTTAAATAGAAATTCATATTCCTGTGTGTTAAGGCACAGGGATAGGAGACGGGTGTGAGGGATGGCAGGCCAACTTCAGGTGTGTTTATTTATTTAACATCATAAGTTACAGTGCTACATTAGACAATTAATATGAGGCATTCCGTTTCAGAAACTGGCTCCAGGTGGATTTAAATAATTCACAGTTTAATGAAATGCAATCTAGAAACCTGATACTTCTAGCAAATGACGTAGGGAGTCTCTCAGTTTGCACTTTTCTCTTTTTGCCCCAACTAGCTTCTATTTCACATGCAGCCTTCGCTTTGACCAATCTCTAATGTTCTGTCCAGGGCATCTCATCCTACTCTCCCAGGAAATAGTACCCTTTCTCTGTCTTCAACGTCTTTTGGCTCTCTGTTAAACTTTTCTGTTGGGTTTTTATTAGGTGAAAAATATATTCCAGCCACTTGCATCTTACAAAAACTATTCAAATCAACACTAAGACTTTTCTGTTAATCTAACATTCAATCAGTAACACTAAAATAATTGTATAATTATTTTTGTTGTTTTTTTATGTACTTAAAAATACAGTAAGGGGCACCTGGGTGGCTCAGTAGGTTGAACGTCCGGCTTTGGCTCAGGTCATGATCTCGCGGTTCTTGGTTTCGAGCCCCGTGTCAGGCTCTGTACTGACGGCTAGCTCAGAGCCTGGAAACTGTCTTCAGATTCTGTGTCTCCCTCTCTATCTGACCCTCCCCTGCTCACGCTGTCTCTCTCTCTCTCAAAAATAAATAAAATATTTTTTAAAAACCTGTGAAATGTATCATGCAAATGAAAATATATAATATTTACATGGACAGTTTAACAAATAATATAAATATGTATGTATCCATTACTCAGATTAAGAAATAGAACATTTAGGGGCACCAGATGGCTCAGTTGGTTGTATCCAACTTCAGCTCAGGTCATGATCTCACCATTTATGAGTTTGAGTCCCACATTGGGCTCTGTGCTGATAACTCAGAGCCTGGAACCTGCTTCAGATTCTGTGTTTTCCTCTCTCTCTCTCTGCCCTCCCCCTGTTCAAGCTCTCTCTAAAAAAATTATAAATGTTAAAAAAAAAAATAGAAATTTGAGTAACATAGAAATCCGACCCCTGCTGCCCCTGCTGTCCCTCCTTCAACTATATCCATCTTCCTTCTTTTAAAGATAAACATTACTCTGACTTCTGTGTTAATCAGTTCCTGTTTTAATTTACAGATTTCCCTTATATGTATTCCTAAACAATATATTTCTTAGTTAAAAAAAAAAAAGAAGAAAAGCACAGCTGAGAAGTAAGCACTAATCTTTCTGTATGAGGAAGGATGACATTGTCACTATCAGATAATGGCTTCTAGGACAAAATGGACTCAACAGAGCTGATGGGTCATGATTTGGTGTCAGGTTCCCTGAGCATTTACCATAATGGTTTCTAGAGAAGTCAGTGGGCAGGGCCTTCTGGTATCCTGGCAAGTACAGGGCTTACTATAGTTTGGGCCCCTAAACCAGATACTAGACATTTAGCAAAAGTATGGTCAGAAAGAGTGGACTGCTCTGTGTTTTCTGCTTCTAGACTTCCTCTGGTTACTTCCAGCTCTAAGGAGAAAGTTAAAGCAGAAAGCTGTGGAGTGAAGTGGCAGAGCATAGAGGCAGAATAGGGACTTAACAAGTTAAGTACAGAAAAGAATCTGAGCAAGGTCTGGGGGGGGCACTCTGTCTTCAACTAAAAAGAAGGTGAATGACAAAAAAAAAAAGGGAAAGAGAAGGAGGAGAAGGAGGAGGAGGAGGAGGAGAAATAAGAGGAGGAGGAGGAGGAAGAGGTGGAGGAGGAAGAGGCGGAGAAGGAGGAGGAGGAGGAGAATCCTGGGGATGATAGGACTCAACTGATTTATTTCTTGAGCTGCACGGCTCAAAAATAAAACTTGGTGCCTCCAACATCCCATCCCCAGCTGTAATTCTGGGATCTGCCTTCAGCCTCAACTTTGGGGCTCCCTTCATCTGTCTTCTGGTTCCATTTTCTATTTTTTGTATTCCACATTTTGTCTTTACTAGTTTCTCAATGCGCAGTTTCTCCAGGAGCTTCTTTCTCAGGTAGGGTGATAAATTTTGAGACATTGTACATCTTAAAAGTACACAGTTGAGGGCACCTGGGCGGCTCAGGCGGTTAAATATTTGACTCTTAGTTTTGACTCAGGTCATGATCTCACAGTTTGTGAGTATGAGCCCCACGTCAGGCTCTGTGCTGACAGCATGGAGCCTGCTTGGGATTCTCTTCCTCCCTTTCTCTTTGCTCCTCCTCCATTTGCTCCCATTCTCTCTCTCTCTCTCTCTCTCTCTCTCTCTCTCAATAAATAAACTTAAAAAACAAAAAGAAAAAAGAAAAGATTAACAATGCAAAAAATATCACCTTTAAAAAAAATCACACAGTTGCCTGGCAACCTGCAGGTACATAGATGATTTAGACACATAACTACTTTCTAATAACTTTGACCCGAGTCCTCCTTATTTTAGCTACTATCCTACTACCGCTCCCCTTATTTATCACCAATTCCAGTGTTATTTTGATGTTGTCAATTCCTGTGCCTTCTCAGGATTCTGAGGTATAAGTTGGGTTGAGTCCTCAGTTTTCCCCAATATTAGTTGAGGACCTGCCTTACTCAGTTTTATAAATCAGTTACTCCTTGTTCTATTGTTTTCTAGCTTATGAAATTTTCTTGCTCTGGTGTCCTCTCCTGTTCTCCCTATCTGTCCACAATTCCTTTTATTGTGGTTTTAATGGGTTTTGGGGAAGGAACAAAATTAGATACATATGTACATATACATTAACTCACCATTTATAGGTAGCAGCATTAGAAAAAAAATTATAAAAATTAAGAATGGTATTTTTGAGGGATCTGTGCTAACGTCAGTCATACTGAAGATTAAAAAAATGGAAAGAGTGAAGTTCATCAGCTCTAATAATAAAATGTAAATAAAACATTTAAAATTATTTAAAAGTAATACAACTCTAATAATAAAATGTAAGTGAGAGGGTTATCATTCAGGAAAAGTCACTTAATAAAGGGGCAAAAAGTGGCATGCTTTCTTTTATCACTTTTTCTCTTTTTGGCCTGGCCTATGGGGCTCAGTGAGAAGGAATAAACAGGTGGGCCCTGTATGCTCATGGTCATATCCCTATCTATCTCCATAACACCTGTATCTTCACCACAACTATCTGCCTCAAAGAAATTGTGATGGTTAATTCTACGTGTCAACTTGACTGGATCCCGGGTGCCCATATATCTGACAAAACGTTCTTTCTGGCTGTGTCTGTGTGAGGGTATTTGCAAATGAGATTAGCATTTGCATCTGCAGACTGAGTAAAGCAGTTTGCCCTCCTCAAAGTGGGTGGGCATCATCCATCCAATCGGTTGAGCTCCTGAATAGAACAAAAGTTAGAGGAAGGGAGAATTTGCTTTCTGTGCCTGACAGCTTGATCAGTCCTCTCCTCTTGGGCTGGGACTTACGCCAGTTGGCTCTCAGATTCTCAGAACTGTACCACGAGCTTTCCTGGGTCTCCAGCCTACAGAAGGCAGATTGTGTAGTTAGTGACGTATACATAAAATTGGTTCTGTTTCCTGGAGACTAATATAGCCATCAAGACTAATCTTGTTATGCCCTATAATTTTATGTGTGTCACTCAGTACAAGACACCCAAGGGTTCCAGCTCTCCCCACCCCCAAACTCTCATCACCGTGCAGCTCTATCCATCCATCCTCTTGCCCACTCCCCCATCTCCAACTCTCAAATTCCTTCTTGGTGTGCTGTGGAATTCAAGATCAAACACTAACAAAACTCCCTATCTTCTAATTTCTCAGAGTTTTTTTTTTCCCTGAAAATTCTCTAGAACTTCTCTTTGCTTTGCTGTGACTGAAATCTCACTTTTCCCTGAGGACACTGCTTTCCTTGCAGCCTTCTCAAGTGGTAGCTGTTTTCTGTCCCATGCTGTCACACTGCTCATGGAAGCTTCACTCCTAGAAGGCCCCCAACGACCCTGCTTGCCAGGAGTCATGCCCTGTATAGTAACCTCCCACAGTGAATCAGATCTGACCCGTTAGCCCAATAGAAGGTAGTGTAAGTGACAGTGTGCAACTCCCAAGTCTAGGTCATAAAAGGCATTGCAACTTTCAGCTTGGTCTTTTGCAACAACATGCTCTGAGGAAAGGCTTTACCATACCATGAGGGCTCAAGCAGCCTCTTGGAGAGGCACATGTGGAGAGGAACTGAGGTCCCAAACTAACATGCAGCCCCAGGTTGCTGGTCATGTAAATGAGACACCTTGAAAATGGTTCTCCAGATTCAACCAGGTCTTTTGATGGATGACTAGAACACCACATGGCTAATGAGGGCAGCCTCATGAGATACTATGAGCCAGAACTGCCCAACTGAGCTGCCCCCAAATCCTTAACCCATACAAATCATGAGAGATAATGAATAATTATTGTTGTTTTCAGCGACTATGGTCGTAGGTGATGTGTCGTGTGACATAGTAACTGGAACATGACTGGTCCCAGAGAAAAAGTGATTGCCTTCTTATCTCCTGTTACTTCTAGACTCTTCTTCTTCAGTCTTCCCTAACACCCTAGCTTTGAAGTTTATGTCAGAAAACAATGCCACAGGCCACCTGTCTTTATTGTAATTGTCTACAAACTCATTCATGTTTCTTTTTTTATTGAAGATGTTTGTTCCTTGCTCATGGTCACTTTCCTCTGTGCAACTACTTTATACGTGGTAGTGTTGTTCATTTGGGCGGTTCTAACAAAATACCATAGACTGAGTGGCTTATAAAAAAAGAGAAGTTTCCTTCTTACAGTTGTGGAGGCTGAGAAGTCCAGGATCAAGGTGCCAGCATGGTTGCGTTTTGGTGACACCCTCTTCCTGGTTCATAGCTGGCACCTTCTCTCTGTGTCCTTAAAAGGATGGTGGTGGTGGAGGCTAGGAGCTCCCCGGAGTCTCTTTTATAAGAGCACTAATTCCATTCATGAGAGCAGAGAGCCTCCCAAAGGCCCCACCTCCTGCTACCATCACCTTTGGGGGTTAGGATTGATTCAACATACAAGTTTTGGGGGGACACATTTAGACCATAGTACTTGGTGATTTCAATATCCACTAAGATTATATCTCCAATCTCTATTTTATTAGTTTCTTGCCCCCATCATCTTGTTTACTCTAGGCAGCCACTCCCTCTAAGGCTCATAGAAGAGAACGTCTCATCATAATTGCAACTTATCCGTAATCTCAATTACAAGCACCACTTCCTACTTTTCCAACTCATCACCTCTAATTTTTTTCTTTAAAAATGTTAATATACTTATCCATTGTTGTGATGAGCACTGGGTGTTATATGGGAGTGTTGAAACACTACATTGCACACCTGAAACTAGTATTACACTATGTTGACTAATTGGAATTTAGATAAAAATTTAAAAAAATTAATGTACTTATCCAAATTTCTATGAATTTTGCCAGATGAGAAACATAATGAGACTCTTTCTATCACATTATCATTTACAGAGAGCTGACAACTCTTAATTGTAGCTGTCTCTTGCTAGCAATCTTTCGACCCCAACTAGATTTAGCAACCTTTAATCCTAATATTTTTCATTTGTCCTTCATACTTTTAAACTTTGCTTTGCCTCTTTCTCAATTTGGATTCTAAGGACAATCATTGCTGCCACACACCTGCATACACACTCATCTACCTTGTGCCTTGCGCTTTAGCATATTCATGTGATAAAAATTAACTCTAATGAAATCCAAGTCAGTCCTTTCTGAACTTGCACTTGTGCCACTGAAGAAAAACACACACCTGTGCAGGTGGGTTTCGCTTTATTTATTTTGACAGGTTATAATAGTTTTTAATTCTATGAAATAAGGAAACTTGAAGACTAGTGTGAAGTTTCCCATAAACCTTACTGAGATTCCCCAATTATTAACATTTTCATGCCTGCTTTATTTGTGTGATTATTCTTTCTCTCTGCACATAATTTTTTTCTGAATCATTTAAGTGAGTTAAACCCAAATACATCAGTTAAACCTAAATAAATATATAGCAGTATATTCTCATAATCAAGGGCATTCTCACCTTAGTATACTTATCAAAAATGGAAATTAATATTTAATAAATATTATCATCTAATCTGCAGACTTTATTCAAAGTTTTCCAGTTGTCCCAGTAATGTTCTTTATAGCAAAATAATAATAATAATAATAATAATAATAATTCTAGTTCAGGATCCAATTCAAGATCACACATTGTATTTAGTTACCATATGTCTTTCATCTCCTTTAATATGGAGCAATAGTTCAGTCTTTCTTTGGCTTTTAGAAGCTTAATATTTCTTTAAAAAAGTTTTTAATGTTTATTTTTGAGAGAGAGACAGAGTGCGAGTAGGGGAAGGGCAGAGAAAGAGGTAGACACAGAATATGAAGCAGACTTTAGGTTCAGAGCTGTCAGCACAGAGCCCGGTGCGGGGCTCAAACTCACAAATGGTGAGATCATGACCTGAGTTGGACGCTTAATCCACTGAGCCACCCAGGCGCCCCTAGAAGCTTGATATTTCTGAAGAATTCAAGTCAATATTTTGTAGAATGTCTCTCCATTTAAATTTGTCTGATGTTTTCTGCTGGTTAGGTTTATAGCATGCATTTTTGTAACTATATGTAGTTTTTGTTTTACCTTGCTTTTGTTCTTTAACAATGTATTTTGTACATCTTTTCATAATCAGTACTTAAAAAGTATCCTTATTCTTTTTTTTTTGCCATTATTTCTTCAAATATTCTTTCTGTCCCTTTCTTTCTCTACTCTCCTTCTGAGACTTCCATTATATGCATATTGGTACATTTGATGGTGCCACAGATTTCTAAGATTCTGCTCATTTTTTTCTTCAGTATTTTTTTTCCTTCTGCTCCTCAGAATTGATCATTTCAATTGACCTATCTTCAGGTGTGCTGATTCTTCTGTCTGCTCAAATCTACTACTGAATCCCTCTAGTAAATTTTTTATTTCCATGATTATATTTTTCAATTCCAGATATCCTATATGTTTCCTTTTATAATCTCTTCATAAATATTCTTTACTGGGTGAAACTTCATTCTCATGATTTCCATGTTGTACATGATTTCCTCTAGCGCTTTGAGCATATATCAAATAGTTGATTTAAAGTTTTATCTGTTCAATGTCTGGTCTTTATTAGGGACAGGTTGGATTAACTTTCCATGTATATGGGCCATACTTTCTTGTTTCTTCTTACAAAAGCCTTGTAATTTTTTTGTTGAAAACTGGATGTTTTGAATATTATAATGTGGAAATCAGATTGTTCCCCCTCCCCAAAGTTTGTTGTTGCTGCTTCTAGTACTTCTTGGTTGTTTTTTTTGTGATAAAATATACATAAGATGGAGGGAAATGGGAGGGAGATGGGCTAGATGGGTGATAGGTACAAAGGAGAGCGTGTGCTGGGATGAGCACTGGGTGTTGTATGTAAGTGATGAATCACTGAATTCTACTCCTGAAACCCATATGCACTGTATGTTAACTAAAATTTAAATAAAAAAATATATATGTAAGGTAATATTTACAATTTTATCCATTTTAAGTGTACAGTTCAGTGGCATTAAGCACATTCGTGTTGCTGTCAATCATCACTACTGTCCCCCTTCAGAACTTCATCTTTCCAAACTGAAATGCCATACCCCTTAGACAAGAGCTCCCCATTCTGCCCTCCCCCCAGCCACTTGAAACCACCATTCTACTTTCTGTCTCTATAAATGTGACTATTCATAAATCTATGTTCTGTTAGCTTGGTGATCAGGTAGTGATTTGGCAGAGATTTTTAAACTCCAGGAGAAGAAGGAAAGAAAGAAAGAAAGAAAGAAAGAAAGAAAGAGAGAGAGAAAGAAAGGTAGGAAGGAAGGAGAAGGAAGGAAGGAAGGAAGAGAGGAAGAAATCTCCCAGTTTTGGCAGGTGGAGGTCTGGGGTGCCTTCAACAGTCATTCAGGCAGTTTACCACTCTGACTTTGCTTTGCCTTCCTGCTGTGCAGAGCCTCAAGGCAAGAGCTTAGGGCCTTCTTTAGGTCTTTTCTGTGCATGCTCCCAGCTCTGGGCATATATGTGCCTTTCTAGATTCCCTGGAATTTGTGGGAGCTTTTCAGATCCCTTATTCCCCAGCCTTTCTTTCCAAACTTTTCAGGTGCCCACAGTTTGCCTCAACTGTTTTCCTTTGCTCCACGTTTCAGTGGCTAAATATTTGCCCACAAATGTTTGCTTCCACCCTTCCCCTTTAAAGTGTCTGCCCTATCCCTGGGGGAGTTGGGAGTTAGGTGAAATAAAGGCAAATCATTGGAACTGGTCCATCAGGGAGCCACCAGACAGGTCAAAGCAAGCACCCCCAGTTCTTAAAAGTTCTGTGCTACTCTTTCCAATGCCAGGAAATAGTACCAGGAATGTGGGCTATTGTGGAGTGGGGGATGGTACCAGGCTCTCTTACTGAGACTCAGCTGTTTTTTCTTAATTAAGCATTCCCTGACTGTTGTAAGCTTTTGATTGGATTCCAGAGTTCCAAATAAGTTGTTCCTGACCTTTTTTGCTAGCTTATTTGTTGCTTTTGTGGAGGTACAAACTTTCAGAGTTTCCTACTCTGTCATGTTTGTTGATGTCATTCACTCTCATTCTTTTTTTTTAATTTAAATTTAATTTTTTAAATGTTTATTTATTTTTGAGAGAGAGAGAGACAGGGAGTGAACAGGGGAGGGGCAGAGAGAGATGGAGACACAGAAGCAGACTCCAGGCTCTGAGTTGTCAGCACAGAGCCTGGGACACGGGGCTCGAATTTATGAACCATGAGGTCATGACTTGAGCTGAAGTTGGATTTTTAACTGGCTGAGCCGCCCAGGTGCCCCTCATTCTTTTTTTTTTTTTAATCCAGCATAGAATTTTGATGGATGGATGTACATAGTTTATTTAGTCAAGCTTTCATTAATGAACATTTGTTTCCACTTTTTGCTAATGCAAACAATTCTCCAGTGAATAACTTTGCACATGATTTTGCATGTGTGCAAATAAATCTATAGGAAAAAAAACCCAGAAATGGAATTGCTACAACAGTGTATGCATTTTGTAACATTTATAGCTATTGTCAGGTGCTGTATCACCTTGCACTTCCACCATAAGACTTCCTATATCCCCAACAGCCTTGTCAACAAACAGAATGTGTTATCAAATTTTTGTACTTTTGTCAGTCTTGTAGGTGAAAAATGGCATTTCCATGTGGTTTTACTTTCTATTTCTTTTGTTCTGAGTGAAAGTGAGCACTTTGAAAAGAGACACTTGTATTTCATTTTCTGTGAACTTCTGACATATACCTTATCAATTTTTTAGTTGATCTATTTCCGTATCAGTATTTCCACATCAATTTCCAGGAGCTCTTTATATGTTAGTATGATCTTACTTTATTTTATTTTTTAAAAAGATTTTATTTTTAAGTAATCTCTATACCCAACAGGGGCTCAAACTCACAACTGCAAGATCAAGAGTTGCATGCTCAAGAAAGGGGAACCCTCTTGCGCTATTGGTGGGAATGCAAGCTGGTGCAGCCACTCTGAAGAACGGTATGGAGGTTTCTCAAAAAGTTAAAAATAGAACTACCCTACAACCTAGCAATTGCATTACTAGGTATTTACCAAAAGAATACAAACATATTGATTAGAACAGGCACATGTTTATATGTTCATAGCAGCAGTATATTTTTTTTACATTTATTTTTATTATTGAGAGACAGGCACATGTTTATATGTTTATGGCAGCATTATAATTTTTTTAAAATTTATTTTTATTATTGAGAGACAGAGAGAGACAGAGCACGAACGGGGTAGAGGCAGAGAGAGGAGACACAGAATCTGAAACAGGCTCCAGGCTCTGAGCTGTCAGCACAGAGCCCGTCGCGGGGCCCGAACCCAGTGAATCGCCAGATCATGATCTGAGCCGAAGTTGGTCGCTCAACCGACTGAACCACCCAGGTGCCCCTATAGCAGCATTAAAAAGAATAGCCAAATTATGGAAGGAGCCCAAATGTCCATAGACTGATGTGTTGATAAAGAAGATGTGGCATATTTTTGTTGGCTGAGTAATATATATATATATACACACACATACGCACAATAGAATATTACTCAGCCAACAAAAAGCATGAAATCTTGCCATCTGCAACGACGCAGATGGAGTTAGAGTGTATTATGCTAAGCAAAATAAGTCAGTGAAAGACAAATACCATATGATTTCACTCATACGTGGAATTTAAGAAACAAAACAGATGAACATAGGGGAAGGGAAAAAAAGAGAAGGAGACAAACCATAAGAGACTCTTTTAAAGTTTATTTTATTTATGTTTGAGCGAGAGAGAAGTGGGGGAGGGGCAGAGAGAGAGAGAGAGGGAGAGAGAGAATCCGAAGCCGGCTCTGCGCTACCAGCAGGGCTCAAACCCACTAACCGTGAGATAATGACCTGAGCCGAAATCGAGAGTTGGACACTTAACCGACTGAGCCACCCAGGTGCCCCAAGAAACTCTTAACTATAGAGAACAAACTGAGGGTTGCTGGAGGGGAGGAGGGTGGGGGATGGGCTAGATGGGTGATGGGTATTAAGGAGGGCACTTGTTGTGATGAGCACTAGGTGTTGTTATGAGTAAGTGATAAATCACTAAATTCTACTCCTGAAACCAATATTACACTATATTGACTAAGTAGAATGTAAATTAAAAAAAAATTGATCCTGACTGAGCTAGCCAGGCACCCCAGGGTGATCTCACGTAAAATACATGGCCACAAATCTCAGCCTGGCATTGGTATTACAGCAATCCTACTGTTTTCCTAATAAATTATTCCATTTATTTTCCTATGGTCCCAAGTATTTCATAATTTTCCCTTTCCTCAAACTTCCGACAACTTGTCCTCCATAATTCACTTTCAGCCTTCAGTTCTATTTCACTGAGAAATGGCAATGCCCATCAGCTGAAGGCCCAAATGTTGGGTTTTTGGACTCATTGCAACAAAGGTGAAAGTACACTATGGAGAATCATGAGGAGATTTCAGTCGAATGACGTTAGAAAGGATTTGCTATATAGGATTTGAGTTTCTGTTTTTGGTGATTTTGGGGGGACGAGTTAAGAAGTGAAGCTTTCCCCAGGATTATGTATTAACAAAAGCTGTAGTAATTGTATAGTTGGGTATCTTAATAAATCTTATGTAGAAGGGGGGAGGAACAAAGTGCAGTGAAAGCCATGAATGAGAAAGAAGCAAAAGTTACTCACATTAGCCAGCATAAGGGGATAATTGGTCATTTTTGTGGTTGGAACCATGTCCACATTTTTGTCTGCTTACACCCGATTATGGAGTGGACTTCTTTTGCCCTTGCTCTATCATGCTTGCAAAGTGGCTTTTGAAAAAACACCAGTGATGTGTACAGTGTTCATGTTCAACAGACCACCATGGCCTCTGCTCTGAGAACCAGGCCATCTCCTGGCTGTCAGGGCTGTTGGGGAGCAATCACAAGAGAACTGCACAGATTCACCTTGTCGCATCTATTCACTTACCTACACCTGTGCCCATATATTCTTCCGAGATACTAAGGATGAACAGTCCATGTTTCTATTGTAGGCCAGCCCATCCACTTCCATAGTAGAGCCTACCCCACCACCTATTCAAGGTCTTCACTCCAGCAGCTCTCCCTACTTTTCCTGAATCACAAATTTTACCTGTCTGTTGGGTCATTCCCATGAGTATTCAAACATGGTGCCATTGTTCCCATCTTCTAAAAAAACAAAGGGGCGCCTGGGTGGCTCAGTCGGTTGAGCGACTGACTTCGGCCCAGGTCATGATCTCACAGTTCGTGGGTTCAAGCCCTGCATCGGGCTCTGTGCTGACAGCTCAGAGCCTGGAGCCTGCTTTGGATTCTGCATCTCCCCCTCTCTCTATTCCTCCCTTGCTCATGCTTTGTCTCTCTCTCCCTCTCAAAAATAAATAAACATTAAAAAAATAAAAATAAATAAAAATAAATAAACAAATAAAAATGTGAAAAGAAAGCAAAAGAACAAACCCTCCATTGATCCTAAATCTCCCTTCCAGCTCTGTCTTATTTCACTGGCTCATTTAGAGCAAAGTTCTTTCAAGTAGTTGTTTATACATACTGCCTTCTACTCCCTTTCCTTTTCTCTTGAATCTGCTCTCTACCAAAACTGTTCTTGTCAGGGTCAACTCATGATCTCCAGATTCCTAAATATGGAGCGATTTATAGAATTATTCTCAGTTCTCATCCTACTTGACCTGTTAGCAATAGTTGACCTCTCTGATTTTTTCATCCTCCTTGAGACACTTTATTTGGCTTCAGGGTGAGGTCCTCTACCTCATTGGCCATTCCTTCTCTGTCTTTGCTGTTTCCTCTTTATCTCCTCAACTTCGAAATCTCTGTTTAAAAATGATGTCACCCTTTTAAAACAGGTCTAAAACCTGAATAGTGATTCATCTAGCCCAACCTCAGGATCTTTCTTTATCAGATTAGTTTTCAGTTTTTCCACCTTCACAAAGAATTTAAACCATTGAGTGGGGGTGGCACTGTGAGGGGTTTTAGAACCTGAGCGGAGTAAGAAGGGGGTATATGCAGAATGCAGAGACCATGATGGCTGGGCAAGGAGTGTTAGGGTGGGATGGATGAGGAGGGAGTCTGTGCAAGGGGCATTTAATATTGCGGCATTGAAGGAGATATGGCAACAAATGATAATGTGATTTGGGGCTATATTCTCTTACTACAAAGAATCTTATTGGGACAATTGGTGAAACTTTAGTGTGATGTGAGAATTAGAAGGTAGTAATATAATGTTAATTTCCCAATTTTGTTGGTCATATTATGACTGTTTGGGAGAATGTCCTTGTATGCAGGAAGTATTCACTTAAATATTCAGAGTTGATAGGGCACACTATTGATAGTTTACTTTCAAAAGGCTCAGGGAAAAGGTTATTGTAATATATTGGCAACTTTTCTGTAAGTTTGAAATTGTTTCAAAGTTAAAAATATAAACATTAGTTTTAAAAATACTTTCCATAATGACCACATTCATCTTGTGCCATTAAAAAGATATTGGCGATATTAAATTCTTTTAATCCAGAGTAGAATTCTTAGCATGGCTTCTGGTTCAAATAATAGGCATTTTTTTCTTCAGCCTATTCTTGTACACAACACTGAAGGAAAACACAGTTTATGCTAAGTTTTGCAGGACAAAGACAAGAATATATCCTTTCTTGATTATCTTATTAGGTAATGGTTCCTTAACATATAATACTTTTTTAAAAAAGATACTCAGTACCTGACTTTTTGTGGAAGTGGAGTTGACTTTTTCTCCCTCTTTCACTTTCCATTATGATTATTTTCAAACATACAGAAACAGGAAAAGAATAACTGAATAGTGGTATACCCTTCACATAGATGGAGTAATTGTTATCATTTTCCTATTTTGCTCTCGCTTTCTCCTTATCTATTATCTTAGTTTATTTAGGCTGTTAGAACAAAAAATACCATAGGTTAGGTGGCTTGACACAACAAAAATTTATTTCTCACAGTTCTGAAGTCTGGGAAGTCCAGGGTGGAGACACCTGCAGATTCTGTGTCTGGTGAGAACCCACATCCTGTTCATAGATGGTCTTCTTAACAGTGTCCTCATATGGTGGAAGGGGATTATGTGTCAACGTATGCATTTAGGGAGGACACACTGAGCCTGTGGCATCTATATATATTGAAGCATTTGAAATCAAGTTGCAGGCATCATGACACCTCACTCCAAAATACCTGAGCATGAATTTTCTAATAATAAAGACATTCTCAAACATAACCACAAGTAGTAAGTATCCATTAATGAGTATCAATAATTTTACTCACAAATCATTATTTATTCCATAACACGGAATAAATATATTTATTTCATAAATATATTTGATATATTAATATATTTTAATATATAAATAATATATATTTCATATTCGGTCTTCCTCAATTGTTCTAGAATGTCTTTTATAGCTGTATTTTGTGCAGGAAAGAACCAGGATCGGCAACACTCAATAGCTTTTGACTATTAACTATAACTTCAGGCCCTTATTTGAAGGAGCAAGACTTTGCCATGCAATTCACTTTTTCGCACACTGGGGCAGAGTATGTATTGTGAGAAAGAGATTGAGGAGGGACTTTGTGAGGAGTGACTAGTGCCCAGAAGCCATTTCACGACGGGCACAAGAGTTTCAGGTTGGGAAGTAGGTAAGGAGGTGGGGGGGGGGGTGGCGGCTAATCTTGATCCCTAGTAAAGACTGGTCTCCACGCTAACAAATTAACATTTCATCCTCACTAGTTAGTCGAAGGCAACTACCGCCAGAGGGCGCAAGGCGGGTCGGCAGGATCCCAGGTAGCCCTCCGAGGTCGCTGCGGGGGCGCCCGGGGACCAGAGTTCTGAGCGCGCGACGTGGGTGGGCGCGGGGCGCGCGCCAGGCCGCCCCCTACCCGCGCGGGGCGCGCGTGCGCGGTTCCGCTGCGGCTGAGGGAGCCGCGATGGAGGGCGCTTTGACTGTCCGCCAGGTAAGCAGCGCCTAGCTGGGGCGGCTTCCCAAGCGGTGGCTGCACCCGGCAGTTTTCTTCACGATAGTTGTTTGAACTCTCTCAGATTGTGATAATTAATTCCTCCCTTCCGTTTTCTTGGTGCTCTTTGGAATAATTTGGAAAGTTGTTACCGAGGAAACGGTTTCCTGTGCGTCCTGCCAGCCTTCCCCTCCGGGCGATGGTGGAACGTCTGCTTCTCTGTGGGCGTGGAGGGCAGGAATTTGGTCCCGAAATGTCCTAGTCCAGATGTCTCAGCCTCAGGCCCCACCGACTCACGTTCCACTGTCGTGATTCTGACCTGACATCACGTTGATCCTGTCTCACCCGCTTCCCTGAACTGTCAGCGCTTGAATAAAGGGCTCTGAGCTGTAGTTTAAATCACTGTGCTGCCAATCAAGCTTTTGGTTCCAACTAGTTTTGTTATTTGCTTACTGTCTTAATTTGATAAACGGAAGAACTTGCGGATTAATCTTCAGGGTGAAAGCCTGCTTTTGTTGCCGGACACCTGCGTTTCTGAACACTACGCTCATTTCTTATACGTTGGTTGTGTATATATTTTACTTTTAGAGAATTGCAATCAGTGCGATACCTTTTGAGTGGTATTCTACAGGTTACAAAATGATAGAGACATTCAAATAATTGTCGAATGAACAAATGAATGTACTATTTTCAATGGACTCTCAGAAACATTACTATGAAATAGGCAAGATAGATATTAATGAACCCAATCAGTTATTTTATTCAACTCTGTCCCTGGCACTGGGTGTTGGAGTAAGATGGTGAGCAACAGACACATGGTCCCTGTTCTCAATGGGTTTATAGTTTAGACTACTGAGAGTTATTACCTCTACTGTAGAGTGGAGAAAACAGATTTAGAGAGATTGACTGCCAAAGACCACACAACTAATAAGTTAGAGAGATAGGATTCTGTTGTAGCCACTCTACAAAGTCAGAATGGACTCCTACCCTTCCAATTTGATTTGGATAGAAAATGATGCCACACGCCTACCATGAATATATGAGAAGGCTTATTACTTATGTATATAATGATTTATTACACACTTACATAATGAAAAGGAAAGAGTAGGGCAGGCTTCTCAAGCAGATCCTAAATGATTTGAAAGGACAGGGAAAGGAAGTGAGATCCAGGTTTTTACTGAGGGTAGCTGGGGCAGTCAGGGTTAGGGTTCCTGTGTGCCGGCTGGGGCTTGCTTGGTTTGACTCTCTCACTCACACCAAAGGTGAGAGCACCCAGATTTTCTTACCAACTTGCCCATTTGGGGGAAAGAAGAGGAAAATGGAGGGGTGAGGCTTAAAAGCTGTCAGCAGGCAAATATTAAAAAATTGAATGAGACTCCTTATTACAGTTTACCCAGATGTTGGGTTAATGACTGAAATGGTACCATTTTTTATTTAGTTGAATTTGAACTAGTGTAAGTAAGCCATCATGGCTTTTATGAGGTCTCCAACCTGCGCCCAGTAAGGAAAATGAAAGTTCCATCGAATGCCTTGTTCGAGCCCAACAGTGTATTCTGAGAAATAAAATGAGTGCCTTGGTCACTATCAGTAATCTTCTGGAACTCTAACAGGCATATGGGGTGTCTCGGTGAGGCCTTTAATTATGGGTTAAGTATTTGTAGAGACATGAGTGATCTTATTTAAAAAATATTTATTTAGAGAGAGAAACAGTGCACACATGGGCAGAGGAGGGGCAGAGAGACAGGGAGAGAATCCCAACCAGGTTCTATGCTGTCAGCACAGAGCCTGACGTGGGGGTCTGTCTCACAAACTGTGAGATCATGATCTGAGCTGAAATCAAGAGTTGGACCCTTAACTGACTGAGCCACCCAGGCACCCAAGACATATATGATCTTGATTTGTATTTTGAATATCTGTGAAACAAGAGATCTCCAGAGTACCTTGCAGCTCTGAGCCAGTGCCCCAAGAGTCTGTAAAAATGTGCAGGTGGAGCCAACTGCTGGCCAGAGCATCCAGTGTGAAGATGACTGTGGGAAGTTCAGCCAGTTGTGCTGACCCTTGGGTCCTTGCCTTTATCAGGGACATCTTGGTTAAGGGATGAAAAGCAGTAGATATCCAGAGAACTCCATCCTGTGTAATGGTGGTTGATGCTCTCCACTGAAAAGCAGGTTTGTCTATCAAACTTCAAATGGGAGTTTAAAGTGTACAAACTCCAAATGCTGTTCACTCAGTTGAACCCAAGTCACTCTTTAGATTTCCAAAGGGTTCAGAAGAATGGTGACCTCTTCTAGCACCATGACATTTGACAAAAGAATGAGGACAGGGGAGGGCATGCCCTCTTGCAGGTAAGATAAGCCAGGCAGCTCAGATTTGGTTTTATCCTATAGCAAGGAGGCCTTGGCAGTTGTGCTGAGCTTGCAAGGTGCTGCTTCTAAGACCCAGTAAGGTCTGGGTATGGAGGGTCACAGACTCAGGGTTTGTAGAGTCTCTGTTTCCAGGAGAGTCCAGTATGCTGTCAGTAATTACTGCTCTAATGATATATAATGTGGGGCCTTAGGGATAGTTTCTTGCTTTAGAAGCATAGACACTATGGGTGGTTCAGAGACTCCAGGAGTCATGAACAGAAGCTGCTAAAGTCTCTATAATGAAGGGTTCGTCTGTGTGTGTGTGTGTGTGTGTGTGTGTGTGTGTGTGTTGCGGGAGGGGAATACACTAATGGGAGTGTCTGTTATATTGTAATTTTCACAAATATTAGAATCTTTTTTGGGAAGGATCCTCATTCAGCATGACTGATTTACAAGTAGTAATGTAAATAGACTTAAGTAAAACTTGAAAATGAGGGATAGATTGCTCTAGATGCCCAAAATGCCTAATAAATGGTGGGCTTATTGTAGTGTTATGGGTGCTCAGGGGGCCAATAGTAATTTCTTGACATTGTCAGGGATGGAGTGGCCCTTGGTTTACCAAATGGTTTTCAGAAATTTAACTAAGGTGGCAAGCCGTAGTGCTGTGTTTGGGACACTGGCCTGTCCCCTTTTCGTGAGCTCTTTTGTGCATATTTGTATGTCATGAATGGGTATGTCAAAAGAATGTCTTCAAAGGAGGATGTAAGCAATGTAATGTCATACCTGTGCTCCTGGAGAAAAGTGGATACAATTATAATATTGCCTGTAAAAGTTGCATGTAAGGGCAAGCCTTTTAAGGTATGTTGTGCCTAGCTAGGTAAAGGTACACTGTGTCCCACTAGAGGTGAAGGCAAAATGTGACCGAGAGCTTATTGAGACACTGAACAGAATATTAAGCAAATTTATTATATCATCTATTTACCAGTTCTGATGGGATGGAGTCAGCAATTTCAATAGTATGTGGTACAAGGGCCTTCATGCGTAGGAGCACAGCATCAAGGGCACAGTCATCAACTGTGAGGTATCATTTATTTTTCCAACTTTAATAGGCCACATTGGACTGTTAAATGGAGACACAGTAGAGATAATCACTCTTTCACTAATTAGGTCTTATATAATAAATCCCAATCCTCGAAGGCCCTGTTTTATGTTATATTGAGTTGAGTTGTATTTACGATTTTAACTAGGGGTTGAGGGGGTGGTCCATGGCTTTTTAAAAAGCCATTTGTATGCTCCAAAGACTCTATATAAATTTATTGTTGGGTCAGAGCATTCATTGCCTATATGGAATATTTTAGGGTGATGTGTACTATACTATTACCAGGGAGAACTTCGGCAAGGCAGAAGTTCTGGTGGTTAAAGTGAGACATACCTATTTATTATCTACTTTATGTTGAGTAATTCCCTAAATTTAGTGGGATCTCCAGGTGTAACTGTAGTTTGAGTCTGGTATTGATTAAAGCTATGTAAATTTGCCACTTGATGCATTTCAGCAGATGTTGTTAATTCAAAAACCTATGCTATCGAGATACAAAAGCCAATCCTTATCTTTTGTTGTATAAATTATTTTAGTAAATTTTGAATTTCCAACTGGATCAAATTGTGGACTTCTGTTTCTGTTTTGTTGTTGTTGTTGCTTTGTTTGTTTCTTTATTCTTTTTCTCTTTCTAGAGGTGGTGAGTGAATATATTTCAACTGGAGGGAGTCCTGTTTATCATTTCATATTTATAAATTTTATTCTCCAGAGAGCCTCCAGTCAGCATCACTAGGGTTAGAGGCATGTAGTTACGTTGTGGAGTTTAAAAACCCTGAGCTTCGGGTGCCTGGGTGACTCAGTCAGTTAAGCGTCCAACTTCCACTCAATTCACTATCTCACAGCTTGTGGGTTCAAGTCCCACATCTGTGCTGACGGCCCAGAGCCTGGAGCCTGTGTCAGATTCTGTGTCTTCCCATCTCTCTCTGTCCCTCACCTGCTCATGCTCTGTCTCTCTCTCAAAAATAAACATTAAAAAGCAAAAACAAGGGGCGCCTGGGTGGCTCAGTTGGTTGAGCATCCGACTTCGGCTCAGGTCATGATCTCATGGTTCGTGGTTTCAAGCCCCGTGTTAGGCTCTGTGCTGACTGCTAGCTCAGAGCCTGGAACCTGCTTCGGATTCTGTGTCTCTTTCTCTCTCTGCCCCTCCCCTGTTCACGCTCTGTCTCTCAAAAATAAATAAAATGTAAAAAAAAATTTAAAAAAAAAAGCAAAAGCAAAAAAACCAACCCTGAGCTGAAGCTGAGTTTGAATTAGGCCTTTTCTGTGCCACATGGGTGCCCTGGCTGCTTTTCTCTGTAGCCAGGAGGATCCGGACTTCTGTTACAGCAGAAGCAAAGGTAGCAGCAGCAACAGGGCAACAGCTTGGAACAACAGAGGTATTTAAGGGTCCTGGTGAGCTATGTGTTTTCACAATGATTACTCCCTTCCCTCCTCCCAGCACTTTTCTTTTTTTTCCCTCTCTTGTTTAACTCCACAATGACTCTCTTTCATGAGTTACCATCCAAATGGGTCCATCTATTGCACAGAGTATACTCTTTCCCCAGAATGCTCCATAGATTGGGGGCCAGTGCATGATTCATTGATTTTAACTACATTGTTTCTATAAATGAGAGTTAATTTACCAATTTCCCTCAAATGGTTAGTAAGTTTGTTTCCATGTTCTTGGTATTATAAACATTGTTGACTCCGTGTGCACAGGGATTTAGTTTATACCCATTCTAGACCACTGTAGACATTGCAATTATTCTCCAAAGAGGTTGAACTAATTGTCACCCCCTTTACATGGTATTTTTTACTGTGTAATTATTCCTCTAGCTGACTATGAACTTCTGGAAGCTAAGAACTTCCTTTCATTCATTTTTGAATCCCCAGTGCCAATTAAACTACCTAAACTACTAATGAGTAGTAGTAGTTGGAGAATATTTGTCACATGTGTAAATATATGAACTGTAGAAGAAAAAACATGTTAATTACTGTTTTCTAAATGCTTAAATATTGTTTTCAAGTTAATTTGTGTATTTTGAACATTAACTCTTTTCTTTTTAAAATGAGCATTTCTCAGTAAGTAATTTTAATTGTTGGTACTTGTTTCCAGGTAATAAATGCAGGGGATTCAAGCTTTGTCCCCGAGCCACAAGAAGAGTTAGAGGAGAATCCTAGTCCAGTTGTAGATGAGAATAATATAGTATCACCAAAGAAACAGGGGCCAAATTTACATAACTGGAGCGGTGACTGGAGCTTTTGGGTAATATTTTTTCTTTCTTATATTTTCACTTTAATCTTAAATGCAAATTTTCTTTAAGTTTATAGCAGTTCATGTAATGTTTATAATATTTGCTTAGCTTCTTGATTTTAGATATTTAAGTTTTAGTCCAGAGTCCAAGACATTTCTGATTATGCTCTCCTTTGGCCACTAGAATGCACTGTTGTCTGGTTTGATGGAGTGGAATTATCTGCTTCACTTTCCCTGGGAGAAAACTACAGCACAGAATTGGATTCTACCTACATTGTTGTTCACTATACTGGCAAGAGACTAACATTATGCAGAAACCATATTTCTAAATGTTACTGAGAAACCAACTATTTTACATAACTTTGATTTAAAGAATTAGTTTTGGTACCTAAAAGGAAGTTTAACAATGTTTGACCTTAGTATATAATAATTATGAGGTAAATTTTCAAGTTAGGAGTTTCATATTCTCTTTGCACTGTACTTAGTTGCAGAACAAGGATGCGTCAGGTTACCCCACTGTCAAATGAGACTCCTGCTTTGAGACTCCTGTAAAATGAGTCTCAAAAATGAGACTTTTGATTAGGTGCATAGTGTCTTTAGGTAAGAACAGCATTTCTATTGCCATATGAATGCTAGCATTTATTATCTTAAAGGAATCATTCCAAATCTAGCAATTCCTATCAGAGTTATGAGATATTTGACAGAATCTGGTATAATGCAGCTTTAACTGAAATTTATACTGAACTGGTTCCCTTCAGAGACAGTTTATGACTACTGTAGTGTTTTGGCCTTCTGCACTATGATTACATAACTTTGTTATACGTCAGAAAACCTTTATAATCCCAAGGGCTATCTATAGGGCTAAATAGTCACTGTAGTTATTCTTTGCAGACTTAACACAAGAAGAAGGGTAGAGAAAAAAAAAAAAAAAGGAACAAGCAGGGGAATGAGGATTTAGAAATAGGAGAAGGAAAAAAGGTATGTGTTCTAGGCCTTTGCTACTCAAACTGTAGTATGTGGGGCCAACAGACTTGGCTTCACCTGTCAGCTGATTAGAAATGCAGAGTCTTGGGCCCAAACTCAGACCTACCGAATTAGAGTCTTTATTTCACAAGAATTCTGGGAGATTTCTATGCATATTCAAGTCTGAGAAGCACTTGTTTAGAGTGTTGAAGGTCTACTTTGTCTCAGTTTAGATCTATATGCTAATTATAAGCACTTTATTTTGAGGAATTAAAAATTTTTTTTAATAATGTTTATTTATTTTTGAGGGAGAGACAGAGCGTGAGTGGTGAAGGGGCAGAGAGAGAGGAAGACACAGAATCTGAAGCAGGTTTCAGCCTCTGAGCTGTCAGCACAGAGCCCAACATGGGGCTCAAACTCACACACCATGAAATCATGACCTGAGCTGAAGTCGGATGCTTAACCGACTGAGCTACCCAGACATCCTGAGGAATTTTTTTCAGAATAATTTTTATGTGAGTTCACATGGAATAGATTTAAAGACAAATACAACATCTTAAAAGTTTTACTGACTTTTTCAGAGATCACTTGCCCAGAAACTGTGCTATCAGAACTGAGAAGCAAGCAAAACAAAAAGAGCCTGAATAGCTAAAGTAAAATTCATGCTGACGTATCTTGTGGAGGAGAATTCCTCAGGTCTTCATTTGAATATCTTTAATATATTTTTGACATATTTTTATAAGGCTAAATTAGTTGTTTCTCGTTTTAAAACTGAATATTGGAGATAAGGGAATTACTCAGTGATAACACGTGGACAATAGCAAGAAATGACATCAGAAATTCAAAAAGTATAGCAACCTGGGCCTCTTCATGTGGAGGCTAAAGGTCTATACAGATTAGTTGGCTCTAAAATAATATGCTTACTGGCAGGAGCGATGGTTAAGATGTCTGCAAAGTAATGTACTTTTTCTCTGCCATTTTAAATCTATCTGCTTCTACCACTGACACCACCATGTTGCTGTTCTCACGTTCTCCTCTCCAATAAAGTTGGTATTGATTGAATATAATAAGATAGCTGCGTTCCCTGGGGGATCCAAGTTCAACACAGGAAAGACCAGTACTACAGCAGGAAAATATTTGTGAGGCACATGACTCGGTAGTTACACAAAGAATTGAAAAAGTGTCAGAGCCATTTCACCGGGACACCCAAGGAATCTGGATTTGTGCTTTTCACTTTTGGAAGGTTTCTACCAAGAAGAGTTGATAACTTTTTAAAAATGTTTTTTAATATTTATTTATTTTTGAGAGACAGAGCATGAGCAGAGGCAGGGCAGAGAGAGAGAGGGAGGCACAAAATCCAAAGCAGGCTCAGGCTCTGAGCTGTCAGCACGGAGCCCGATGTGGGGCTTGAACCCATGAGCCGTGAATATCATGACCTGAGCCAAAATCAGACACCTAACCCACTGAGCCACCCAGGTGCCCCAGGAATTGATAACTTTTTAAAGTTTTGTTATTTGGAGAGTTAAGTTCCCAGGACCTGAAAAATTCACTAGTGTTGATTAACTCATATATTTTGGCCTGGCTAACTCAGTTGTTCCACAAGAGTGAATTTAGAGGGAAGCATGATATGATTGAATGCATTGGAGATTGGGAACAAAAAATTTGGGATAGAGCATGCTCTGCGCCTGGTGATTTCACCCTGTGGTGCTCTTGACTATGTTGTTTAACCTGTCAGGTGCCTCATTTCTATAATGAGAGATTGGGCCATAGTATTGCAATGTTAGTATGTCTTGACTCAATAGGGAAAAGCGTGGAGGGGTGTTTGGCGTGCAAGTGTTCCTAATTTACATTCCTGGTAGCTGCATATCAGTCCTAAAAAACTCTGCGCAAATAGAGTGGGAGTATGTTACATGGGGAACACCTTTCCTTAAGAGTGGTAGAAAGGGGTGAAAAGTGCTGGACAAGAGGACCTGCTGTTTGTAATATTGGAAAAGGTATTTTTATGATTCCCCCCAAAATAAAAAACTGTGAAAACTTGGCAAAAGAATACAAGGCAGTGAAACGAAGTTTTTTAAAGTTTTTTTGGTCGTTGCTGAGGCTGGTTTCTGTGAGTCCCTATGCATTTAATCTTTTTTTTTTTTTTTTACATTTTTTTATTTTTGAGAGACAGAAAGAGACAGAGCGTGAACCGGAGAGGTGGGGGGAGGCAGAGAGAGAAAGAGATACAGAATCCACAGGCTCCAGGCTCTGAGCTAGCGGTCAGCACAGAGCCCAGTGCGGGGCTCCAGCGCATAAACCGTGAGATCATGACCTGAGCCTAAGTTGGACGCTCAACCAACTGAGCCACCCATGCGCCTGTCTATCCATTTAATCTTTTGCTGCTTAACAGATTGGCTAGTAAGTGTCTTTCTGACAGTAGCACTTTATCTTTTCAATTTTATTTACTTATTTATTTTATTTCCAGGGTAGTTAGCAGCTAACAGTAGGACTTTAAAGAAGTTTGATCAAATCACCATAGCACTGGACAGTGAGATCAACAGCTGTGGATTTTGTATTTCAATCCTGTAGTTTAAAGATAGGAATCTTAATTGTTATATTTATTTTCTTTTGTATTTAAAAATGAAAATATTTAATCCTACTATGTGGGAAATGAGTTTTATTAATAAGTTTTAAGTCCTAGTATAACAAAAATTATGTGAAAGGGAAGAGAATAAACTCGAAATAAACTTAATGGCAAACAAATATTTATGCTTTTGCCCTTTAACTGTTAGTAAAAATACTCAGCAAAAAAACCCACAACCAACCAACCAAAAAAAAAAAAAACACTAAAAATACCTACAAAACAAAAACATTTTTTCCCCCTGTCTAAAATGATGATTCCAGGGAGATTAATGTCCCAGAAGAAAAGCATATAGAGGTCTTCAGAAGATGCATTTACTTAATGTAACTTCTCTTCATGATATTGAGCTAGTAACTATTGAAAGTAGAAAAAAGGATTTGAGATTTTCTGTTGCTTATGTTTAGAAAATGACATCCTTACCTGGACTTTAAAAAATTTTTTTTAAAGTTTATTTATTTTTGAGAGAGAGAGAGAGAGAGTGCATGATTGGGAGAGGAGCAGAGAGAGGAAGACACAGAATCTGAAACAGGCTCCAGGCTCTGAGCTGCCAGCACAGAGCCCGACATGGGGCTCAAACTCTAGAAGGGTGAGATCATGACCTAGGCCGAAGTCAGATGCTTAACTGACTGAGCCACCCAGGCGCCCTTTACCTGGACTTTTTAATAGAAGTAATAGTGCTTTGGGTAAGGTACTTAATATTAAGCATTCCTTTTTACCTTGGTATTTCATTAATATTGTTTCCCTTTAAAAATATTTGTCATTTGTATATACTTATTTCTTTAATAACTGATTTACTTGATAATTGTATTTTATTTTATGAAAATTTTTTTAACGTTTATTTATTTTTGAGAGACAGAGAGACAGAGCATGAGCAGGGGAGGGGCAGAGAGAGAGACACACACAGAATCCAAAGCAGGCTCCAGGGTCCGAGCTGTCAGCACAGAGACTGATGCAGGGCTCGAAACCACAAACCGCGAGATCATGACCTGAGCCAAAGTTGGCTGCTTAACCGACTGAGCCACCCAGGCACCCTGAGAATTGTATTTTAAAAGTGGAGGCATTTATAGAGTTTCCTGAATTGTGTAAAATTAAATTTGTTTAGGGGTGTTATTCTTTGAGTGTGTATTTGAAAATCTTGGCAAATATACATAGAATAAAGAAGATATGAAATCTCACATCCCTCAGATCTTTGAATCAGGAAGGGAGACAGGGAAAAAAAAGAAAGAGTAGGAGAGTTTTAAAAGAGGTTAGAGTTATTGTCATTTAAAAAATATTTTTCTGAAACATTTTAAGGATAAAACAAGTGTAGATTTTGAAACATTATATGTGTATAAATAGTAACTAGTCTGCTTATGTTTTGATGGAAAATATTTATAGAGTTGAAGTTTTTGAGATCATAATTAACTTTTTTTCCTAATTATACAAGAAATCATGAGTCTTGACCCTGTACTTTATCATTGACTTATAGTATGATCTTAGTCATGTTATTCACAAGTAAGCTTTTTTACTGGATAATAACTTGCCACAAACATGATATAGAGTTAATCCACCATGAGGATTAATTAATGTTTCACTGTTAAAAAACAATAAAAACAAAACCCAAGAGGCTTAATTAGTATATTTGTAACATACCTTGGCAACTTTGGAAAAGGTGTTTTCTGTAATCAAACATTGTCCCCCACACAACATATCTTGAATTTATTCAAGCTAAAAAGGATATTTTAGACTTTGACTTTGGTAGTTGATAACAAAGAATGAACTTATTTTCTAGTTTCTGGTGGATTTGAAAATCATATTTTATTCATTAAAATTCAGTTATAGCTAGATTTTTGTTTGAAAATCTGGACATGTCAGTACTTTTAGATTTAATTATAAGGGAATAGGAAGTAACATTGCTCGCAATATGGAAAGAGGACCATTTAACTTAAAAACTCTCCTGTTACAAAGTACCCAGAAATGCTGATGAAATGTTACAAACATGTTTATAAATTGAATGTCTGGGCTTACAAAATAGCAAGGGAACTACCTCAGGGCTAAAAAAGAAGAGAGAACTGATTACCAGAGTTGTAAGCACATGAGCTAATGCTGAGGCAGCCCTGAGGAGTTTATTAGTTTCCATGACGAAAGCTTTAATGGCTACACTGGGATAGAAGACATGCCTTGGACTTGGATGAATTAGAACGGAGAAATCCTTATAAAGTCATGACTCTTGAAGAGTTATACACTCTGTGAAATGTAGGCTAGGAAAAAAAAAATCCACCTAGATCTGCCCGTTGAAGACAAGGAAGCTTATTTGTCTAAACTTGGGTTTAGTGTGGTGGGGGATAGAAATGTTCCTGAGAGTACACAACTGTAGTCGATCTCTCATGAAATTTTGCGACCTGAATTTAATACTTTATGAGTGAGTAGAAGGAGATTCAATAAATAGCATATTAGTTGCTTCAAAATTTTAGATAAAACTACTAGCTAAAGACTATAAAACCATTATTTGATATTATTTAAGACTTAATAGAAGAAATTAAGTATGTGATAAATGGATAAGACATTCTTTTTTAAAATGTATGTTTATTTATTTATTTTGAGAGAGTGCGTGCGTGTGCATGCACGCGTGCACACACATGAGTCGGGGGAGGGGTAGAGAGAGAGGAGAGAGAATCTCAAGCAGGCTCTGCACTGACAGAGGGCGCTGTTCGTGGGCTCAATCCCATGAACCATGAGATCATGACCTGAGCTGAAATCACGAGTCACTTAAGCAACTGAGCCACCCAGGTGCCCCTGATAAGACATTCTTAAAAACACCGGCAGATTTGGAAAACAACCAAATTCAACTTTTAGAAGTGAAAAATATGGCCATTGAAATAATAATTTAAAAGTTCAGGGGACATGGGAAATACCAGCTCAAGAGAAAATCAGTAAATTGAAGGATATATATGAGGAAGTTATCCACACTGTACCTGTATCCACACTGTACCACACTGAGAGATAAAGACAGAAAATTTTAAAGAGAATGGCTTAAGATATAAGAAGAAAAGTAGAGAAGTCTGTTTTGAATCCAATAGAAGTTTCAGAAGATCAATATAAAGGCAATATTCAAAAAGAATAGAGCTGAAAATTTTCTACTCTTGATGAAAGATTCAGAAAGAATCAGGAGGTACAGTGAGTCTCTCACAGGATAAATGAAAAGAATATATCAGCAGAGATGTTATCATATAAGTGGCAAAGGTAGATATACATCAATTAAGATAGGAGTAGTGTTTTTAAAAGTTTATTTATTATTATTTCTTTAATAATCTCTATACCCAACATGGGACTTGAACTAGTGACCCCAAATCAAGAGTCACATGTTCTTCTGACTGAGGCAGCCAGGTACCCCAGGATAGTCTTAATAATTCATTTGAGTGTCTTCTATGCACCGGGATGTTCTATCTATGTGAACACAATGGTGTCCCTGCCATTCTAGAGCTGACTGGAAGATGGATATCATACACCTAAGCAAATGTATAATATTTTTTGTTGTTTCAAGTTTTTATTTAAACACTAATTAGTTAACATATAGTGAAATATTGGTTTCAGGAGTAGAATTTAGTAATTCATCACTTACATACAACACCCAATGCTCATCACAAGTGCCCTGCTTAATACCCATCACCCATCTAGCCCATGTCCCTGTCTACCTTCCCTCCAGCAACCCTTAGTTTGTTCTCTATGGTTAAAGGTCTTTAATGGTTTGCTTCTCTCTCTCTCTCTCTCTCTCTGCAAATACATGATATTATGTCAGGTAGTGATAGAAGCTCTAAAGATAATAGAAGAATGTAAGGTGTAGAGAATCACATGGAAGGCAGTAGCATTTTCAGTCAGGACGATCTGGAAAAGCTTCTCTGAGGAGGTGCCATTTGAGAGAGGCCTATATGAGGGACAAAGAAAGAACACAGATGAACCATGTGAAGAAAGGAAAAGGGAAGTGGGGTTCTGTGGAAAGGCAAGAGTCGGGAATAAGATTGGCTTGTTTGACAGTTTCCTGATGGGGTCAGATGTGAGTGAAGAAGAAAAAGATCAAGGATAATGATTCCTAGGTTTTTGATCAGTGCAACTGGGTACATGGAAGCATCATGTAGGAGGAGAGAAAGATGCAGATGGTGGGGGGAAGAAGTAGTTTTGGGAGTTGGGAAAATGAAGTTGGAGATGCATATTTGAGATTTAAGTAGAGAAGTCTAGTAGGCTATTGGATTTATGACATGCAGAGAGATTGAAGCAGGAGATAAATTTCGGAGACTTTGAGTATGGATCGTATTTAAAGACAGATTTATGGAGCGCCTGGGTGGCTCAGTTGGTTAAGCATCTGACTGGCTCAGGTCATGATCTCATGGTTCATGAGTTCTAGCCCGCATCTGCACTGTCAGTGCAGAACCTACTTGGGATTCTCTCTCTCCCACTCTCTCTGCCCTTCCCTATCTCGTGCTTTCTCTCTCTCTCTCTCTCTCTCTCTCTCTCTCTCAAATAAACCTTAAAAAAAAGCATAAAGAAAAATACAGATTTATAAAGATTGGATGAGGGGGAAAATATGCATAGAGAAAAGAAGTGGACTCTCCAGTGTTTAGAACCTCAGGTGGTAGAGCAGGAACTAGCAAAAGAAACTGAGAGTTGACTACTGAGATAAAATCTTAGAAAGTGTGGCATCCTCAAAAGCAAATGATGGAAGTCTTTTAAGGACAGAGTGACCTACTGTGAAAGGTAAAGTAAGGTGAGAGTTGAAAATTGACTATTGGATTTGCAAAGTAGAGGATGCTAATGACATTAAAAAGTACAGTTTGGGGGCAAAAACCTGATTGAAGCATTAGGTTTTAGACTATTTTTCTAATCTTCCTTTGTAAGGTTTGAATTTATACAAAGAAATAGAGGGCTGAAGGAAGAAAATTCATATTTCATTAAAAATGATGTATACTTCTTTAAAGATGACCATATCAACATGGAAAAATATTTTGGAAAAGTAACATGACTACTAAGAAATTAGCAGTAAATTAACATATTTAATAAATGACATGGAGAATATGGAAAGTAACTGAAATAGTAATGTGTTATTGGGTTATTAATTAAGGCTTCAACCTAAGTTTATCCTTTTGATTATCTAGGACAATGAGAAATTTTATTTTATTTTTTAAAGTGGATTTATTTTTATTTTTGAGAGAGAGAGAGAGAGAGAATCCCAAGCAGGCTCCTGCTATCAGTGCAAAGCCTCACGAATGACCTGAGCCGAAAGAAACCAAGAGTCAGAGGCTTAACTAACTGGGTCACCCAGGCGCCCCCCTCCTTTTTCTTGTTTATTTATTTTTATTTTTGAGAGAGAGAGTAGCACAATGAGAAAGTTTAAATAGCACATACAAACCAAATTAAAATAATACAAAAATTCTAGCTCAGCATTCTCTATTTGCCTTTCCAAAAAACCTTTTCTTAGACATAAGATGTGAACTTAAAAGCAATGACATTGATCCCATGAGCCACATACAAGAATAAGTTTCTATTACACTAGTGACATTTTGCTCAATAATTAAACTAAATTATTTTACTTGTGTTATTTCTCTGGTGAAAATGTTATGAAGGGAGAACAAACATGAGTCTGGAGAATGACCTCCAAATCAGCTTTAAAATTAAGCATTTCCTCCTTTTACGTAGAATTAACACTTTTATTCTAACCCTACGACCTTTCTTCTTTTACTTTTTTTTTTTACTTTTAGTTTGAGATAATTTTAGATTCACATGCAGTTGTAAGAAATGATACACATACCCTGTACCTTTCAGCAGTTTTCCCCCAATGATATAACATCTTACAAAACTATAGGACAATATCACAACCATCTTATAGACAGTGATACGGAACATTTTCATCACAGCAAGAATTCTTTTTATAGACACAGCCTTTTCATAGTGCCCCCTCCCCCAATCAACCTTTAGCAACCACTAATCTATTCTCCATTTCTATAATTATGTCATTTCAAGAATATTATATAAATGGAATCATACAGTATGTAACCTTTTATATTGGCTATGCACTCATCATAATTCCCTGGAGATCCATCTATTATGTGTACTAACAGTTCATTCCTTTCTACAGCTTACATATGTATGAATTTACATATGTAATATGTACATATGTATTATATGTATAGATATATTATTTTTATTTTTAAAAACAATCTCTGTATCCATTGTGGGGCTTGAACTCACAATCCAGAGATCAAGAGTCACATGCTTTTGATCCTGACTGAGCCAGCCAGGAGCCCCAGTTCATTCCCTTTTAATGCTGAGTAGTATTCTGTGATATGGATGTACCATAGTTTTAACCATATATCCATTGAAGAATATCTGGGCTATTTCCAATTTGGGGCTATGATGAATAAAACTGCCATACATATTCATGTACAGGTTTTTGTGTGAATATAGTTTCCCTCTCTAGGGATAAATACCCAGGAATGCAACTGTTGGGTCATTGATAGTTACATATTTAGTTTTTAAGAAACTGCCAATCTGTTTTCCAGAGTGACTGTACCATTTTATATTCCTACCACAATGTGTGGCTGATCCAGTTTCTCCACATTCTTGCCTTCTTGCTGAATGTTTTCATCATGGAAGAAGCCCTTCCATGTAAATTTTAGAATAATCTTATGTCAGATATCTTTTAGGATACCATTTTAATTGATTACTTTTGATATTTCCACTTCTGGTATGCTTCATTTCTTCTTGTGAATTTGAGTTTACCATACTATAACCTTTCTTTGCAGCCTGAAGACTTCCTTTCACATTTCTTTGAAGCAGGTCTGCTGTCTCCATTGTTTATGATGAGAAATCAGCTATTATTTGTACTGGTTTTTACCTGTATGTACAAGTCATTTTTCTCTTGCTGCATTCATGCTCTCCTTTGTCTTTCAACAATTTAACTGTGATATGTTTTAAGTGTGAATTTCTTTTCCCTATCCTACTTGGTTAATTGAGCTTCTTTGATCTATAGATTAATGTTTTTCTGCAGATTTTGAAAGTTTTAACCATTATTTCTCCAAGTGTTTTTCTGCCTGCCCTTTACCTTTCATTACTCCCTTTGTGTATATTTTTTTTAAATTAATGTTTGAGAGAGAGAGAGAGGGAGTCAGAGTATGAGCAGATGAGGGGCAGAGAGAGAGGGAGACACAGAAAATGAAGCAGGCTCCAGGTCTGAGCTGTCAGCACAGAGCCCTACATGGGGCTTGAACCCATGAACCCTGACATCATGACCTGGGTGGTTCAACCGACTGAGCCACCCAGCACCCCATCGTTAGATGTATTTTGAATCACTTAATGTTGTCTCATGGGTCTCTGAGTCTGTTTATCTTCTATAATCTTTTTCATCTCTGTTTTTCAAATTGGATAATTTTTGCTAATCTATCTTTAAGTTCACTGCTTCTTTCCCTGCTATGTTGAATTTTTATTGAGCCCCTTTCGTGAATTTTTTATTTCAGTGAAGGTAGTTTTCAACTCCAGAATCTCCTTTTTTTCCTTAAAAGAATTTTAAAAATGTGTTTGTTGAGATTCTCTACTTGTTGAATCATTATTGACATGTTTTTCTTTAATTCTTTAAGCATGATTCTCTTCAGTTGTTGGAACATATTTGTAATAATTGCTTTGATGTCTTTGTCTGCTAAATGTAGTATCTGGGGACCCTGAAAGACCCTATTGCCTGCTTTTCTCTTTCCTTAGTATGAGTCACATTTTCCTGTTTCTTTGCATATTTCATAGTTTTTGTTGAAAATTGTACAATTAAGATAATGTATTGTAGCAACTGTGGATTCTGATTGCATCCTCCTTACTCCTAAAGCTTGTCATTGATGATTTTTGTTTGTTTAGTAACTTGCCTGCAGTAAATCTGTGAAATCCATTTGTACTATCTCTGTTCAACTTGTTATTGTTGTTGTTTTTATTTTTAAGGTCGGCTTCCCAGTGTCAGCCAGTGATTGGTCAGAAATTGTGCTTTTTTAAAATTTTATTTTTTATTTTTTTAATGTTTATTCTTTGAGAGAGAAAGAGAGAGAGCATGAGCAGGAAAGGAGCAGAGAGAGGGAGACACAGAATCTGAAGCAGGCTCCAGGCTCTGAGCTGTCAGCACAGAGCCCAACACGGGGCTTGAACTCATGAACTGTGAGTTAAGTTTGCGCTTAACTGACTGAGCCATCCAGGTGTCCCAGAAATTGTGCTTAAATACATAGAGCCAGTAAGACTTTTCCCTTCTGCTGAGGGACCTGTGTGTAGGTTGGGGAATGCATTCAATATTCAGGCCATTTTCCAGTTTGCCTCAATTTTTATGTTTCCCTGAGACTTTTTATGTCTCTGGCCAGGAATGTGTGGATAGTATGTGAAGTCTGTAGTCTTTGCTACCCATGCATGCAGCTTCTGTTTAGCCAGGAAAACATGGGAAGTTCATGAACCCCATTTATGGGAGACATAGCTTGTCTCTCCTCCAAGATCTCTTTGTTAAGTCTGCTGCTAATCTGCCAGTGTGCTTATTTCTTGCCACAAATGAGACTACAACCTCACACCCTGTGGATAGCTTCAGAATTTTCCCTTTCACTTCTGGGCATAGCTTTTCCACTCTCCACTCTGAACCACCTCAGCCACCTCGCTCAGCATAGCTGCTAGTTTTTGTAGCCTGTACAACTGCTCTCCTAGAACTGTCACACTGTCACACTGATTTAACCGATGGGTGAGGACAAGTAATGGGCGCTGGCCAAGGAAACAGTGCCACAGACTTCCGCTGTTCTAAGTTCAGTAGATTTTCATGAAAAAATGCTTCTCAGTTTATTGTATGCCTTTGGTCAATTTCTAATAATTTTAGATGATATTTTTGACTGTTTTTTATTTGCTTTTGCAGAGAGAATTTGCTAAACTCCTTACTCCAGCATGCTAGGAACTTCCTCTGCTAGCTTTTGGTGTTTTTTGAAATGTTTATGTATGTAGTTTTTCATATAAATATGTACAAAATATTGCATAAAAACCATGTTATTTTACAGTCCATTTAAATTTAATTTCTAAGACACTACTACATTTTAGTTCATCTAATGAAGATTATAATTAAATGGAATTTTAATCTTTTTATTATTGTTGCAGATTTCAAGTTCCACCTATAAAGACAGGAATGAGGAATACAAAAGACAGTTCACACATTTACCTGATACAGAGAAGCTGATAGCAGGTAAAATAGACAGGAAGTTACAAAAAACCATTTTACTACCTCATTATCAAAAGAGAACTGACAAGTGACAACATTTTTAGAAAATTTGAGCCTTTGTGCTAGACAGAAAATATTTTTTTATCATTCATAGACTAGACAATATAAAACTAAGTTATAATTTGGGGAGGAGTGATTTCTGACTTATAAAAATATTTAGCACTAGCTAAGAAAAGTAGAACTACAAGAAAGTCATTGTCACAATTTCTTCTGGTGCTTGTTTCATACGGTTTTGTAGGAAAAATTTTAATTTGATATTCAATATATATTACCTTTCCCCAGAAAAAGCTACTCCTTAACCGATTATAGAGCCAATTTTATAAAATTTTCTGGGGCTATATTATTATTCGGGTAATACTTGTTTCTTTTTAAAGTTTGTTTGTTTGGGGGTGCCTGGCTGGCTCAGTTGGTTGGGCATCCGACTTCGGCTCAGGTCATGATTTCATGTCGGTGGGCTCGAGCCCCGCATCGGGCTCTGTGCTGTCATCTCAGAGCCTGGGGCCTGCTTCGGGATTCTGTATCTCCCTCTCTCTGGGCCCCTACTCCACTCATGCTCTGTCTGTCTCTGTCTCTCAAAAAATGAATAAACATTAAAAAAAATTTTTTTAAATAAAAAATAAAGTTTGTTCGTATATTTATTTATTAAATGTTTATTTTTGAGAGAGAGAGAGAGAGAGAGAGAGAGAGAGAGATTGAGATTAAGGTAGGGCAGGGGGCAGAGAGAGAGGGGGACAGAGGATATGAAGTGGGCTTTGTGCTGACAGCAGTGAGCCAGATGCGGGGCTTGAATTTATAATCTGTGAGAACATAACCTCAGCTGAAGTTGGCTGTTCAACCAATTGAGCCACCCAGGCACCCCAAGTTTATTTATCTTTTAGTAATCTCTACACCCAATATGGGGCTCCAACTCACGATCTGGAGATCGAGTCACAGGCCCTTCCAACTAAGCATCCAGGTGCCCCTCATGGAATCTTTCGGGTAGACTTAAGAGGAAAACTGCAGCCATTTTTCTTACAAAAGTGCTTAATTTTTGATATAAGCTTAATATGGATTCTTTATAATCAAAATATAAAACTAGGCTTTAATTTTAGTATATATTTCATTTAAGCCATTTATTTATAGAAATTCCTGATTTCTGGTATTGTTGGGCAATATTCAATACAATGTAGCTGAATTTCTAAATGGTTCAGCTCAGTACTTTAAATATCATAATGAATTAAAACATCTTCTAAGAACATTTGAAAGCAATGTATTCTCATGACAAAATATTTAAATACTATATAAGGGCATATAGTGAGAAGTGAGTAGTTCTTCCAACGAACACTATTTCAACATTCTTTCCGGGCTGTACAACCACTTTTAGTAATTTCTTATGTATATTTCCAGAAGTTTTCTATAGGGATTTCAAGGGGCATATATGTATACTCCTAACAGAATTTCTTTTGATTATTTTTTATTTTTTAAAGTCTATTTATTTTGAGGAAGAGAGAGCACGCATACATGGAAGTAGGGGAGGGACAGAGAGAGAGGGAGGGAGAGAGAGAATCCCAAGTAGGCTCCATGCTATTAGCATGGAGCCCGATGCGGGGCTTGATCCCAGGAATCATGAGATCATGACCTGAGCCAAAATCAAGAGTCAGCCGAGCCACCCAGGCACACCCCCTCCAAGAGGATTTCAGTGGGAACATACTGTGTTTACTCTTTGAACCTTGTTTAGAGCTTTTTTTATTAGCCTTACTTAAGGATCCACTTCATTCTTTTAATGCCTGCCTCATATTCGATGAAATGAACTTTGTGCCATAATTTATTTAACAAATCTTTATTGATAGACATTTTGATCACTTCTTGTTTGTTACTATTTCCACTAATGTTGCACTGAAGCTTTTACATTTGTTTTAGCACATGTTTGCATACACATTGTAAGATGAATTCTATGAAGTAGAATTATGGTAAAAAGGTAATAAGCATTTAATAAGTTTACTGTTGCCAAGTTGCCTTTCAGAAAGTCTGCACCAATTTGCATTTTCATCAAAAGTGTATGTAAGTACCTGTTTTGCCCCGCCTCAGGAAGTTTGCCTTAGTAAAATTTGGTAGGTAGAAATGGTACTTAATCATTGTTGAAATATGCATGTCTTTAATTATAAAGGAGGTTTAACATCTATTTATATATCTATAACCATTTGTATTTCTTTTTCGGTGAACATTTCTCTTCATAAACTCTGCCCATTTTTCTGGTGTTTTTTTTTTGTCTTTTTCTTAATTTGTAGTAACTTGTTAGATGTTTAAAAAATTAGATCTTTTTCATGTGTGTTGCAAGTGTTTCTTGCCAGTTTGTCACTTGAAATCAAATACTTTTCAAGGAAACCTTTATAAAATTTATCTTATCACTGCCTTCTTGAAAGAATTTTATCTGATAATATAATGATACATATTCATTAGAAAACATTAAAGCTATGCAGAAAAATATGAAGAAAATATTGAAAATTATTGGTAATCATAACACCTGCATATAATTTTGATTAATATTGTTTGGATAGATTTCTTGGTATTTTTCAGTATGTAAATTTGTTTTTAAAAATTTACATTTTTGTAGTTTTCTCTCACTGATACAATGAACATGTTCATTGTACAAAATTTGCAAAATACAGATTTTTACAAAGTAGAAAACTAAAACCAGGTTTAATTGTACCAAGCCACAGACTGAGAGAAAATAGTTGATAATCACATATCTGATTTTAAAAAATCCTTGTATTTAGAATGAAATTATTCTTAAAAGTCAACAATAAGAACGCAAACAACCCAATTTTAAAAAATGGGTAAATATACACTTTACCCAAGATATATATGGATGGCAAATAAGCATGTAAAAAAATGCTCAACATCAATTATTATAGGGAAATGCACATTAAAAGCACAAATAAAGTACCTGGCAGTGAGAATTGCTAAAATTAACAGCAACAACAAAACAATGGAGAACAGCAAATGAAGATGAAGCTGCAGGACTCTCACCCACTAGTGGTGGGAATGCAGGCTGGTGCAGGTGCTTTCGAAGGCAAGCTGGCAGTTTCTTGTGAAGTTAAACATGCGCTTAACCATATGACCTAGCAATTCTAGTTATTTTCTCAAGTGAACTGTAAGCTGATGTTCACAAAAGTCCTGTATGTGAATGTGTATAGCATCTTTATTAGCAATCGGTAATAGGGGCGCCTGGGTCGCTCAGTCAGTTAAGTGTCCGACTTAGGCTCAGGTCATGATCTCACAGTCTGTGGGTTTGGGCCCCCACGTCAGGCTCTGTACTGACAGCTCAGAGTCTGGAACCTGCTTCAGGTTCTATGTCTCCCTCTCTCTCTTCTCCTGTCCTGCTTTTGTTCTATCAAAAAATAATAAATAAACATTTAAAAAATTTAAAAAATCAGCAATAACCAAGATATCATTCATCTGGTGAATGAATAAGCAAACTGTGGTGCATCTATGCAAGAGAATACTATTCAGCAATAAAAAGGAACAAGCTATTAATTTGCACAGCAATATGGATGAATCTTCAATACATTTTCTAAGTGAGAAAAGCAAAACTTAAAAGGTTACATATTTTATGATTCTATTTATAAGACATTCTGAAAAATGTAAATATATAGGGATGGGAAGCAGATTTGTGGGCACTGGGAAGGGAGAGTGGTTTCACAAGGGAATTTTAATGATGGAATGGTTCTGTATGGTACTGGGGTGGTGGTTACATAATTGCACTTGTTAAACTTTTACAGAGGTAACTTTATTGTATAAAAGTTTAAAAAGTCAACCAGGATATCAGAAGATCCCAGGTTGAAATGTCATTGGTAAGAAAAGAATCTAACTATATTACATATGAGTGACATATTGCACTCAAAGATGGGTTAGCATATAAACAACTATTCCCTAGTTCTGTCTGTTGCTAGGGCCTAGAAACAGTAATACCTCAGTAGCAGTGAGCATGTCCAGGACCCAGATATTGGTCTCTAAATACCATCCCCAATAAAAGGAATGAGAGCTCCTTGAAGAAATGGTCCATTCTGGGGCTGGGGCAGTGAAAAAAGAAAATAAGCAGCTATGGAGTATCTTATAGTGCCAGGAAGTAAGGAAGTGCTAAAAAAAAAAAAAAAAAAAAAAAAAAAAAGACAACCAATTTGAAAGAATCCTAGTGGTCAAAGACAGAATAATTTGAGCAGTAAAATAAATAATGCTAATATTGGATTATAACCTGAAGAATAAAATAAATATCCATGAGCCTATATTGATATAAATAAATGCTTGAATAATTAAATGTCTGAGGAATCTTCCTTCAGTGGTATCTCCAGGTAATTTATATGCATACTAAGTTTGAGAAGCACTGATCTAGAATAACACTTAAGTGCCATACCTAAGGGTAAGAGCTTAGTAGGTTCTTATTTTCTGTACATAAAATAATGATATTGAAGAGAACTTTTAAAAGATTTAGCCAATCCATGGATAGTTAGTTATACAACTGATTTCACCAGCGTGGTCCCATGTCTAACATCCTGTATGCTGATAAACCACTAATTTCGATAATGAAAACCCTTTTCTGTGTCTATGCTAATTAGCCAAACATTTGTTGTTGAACAGTAATAAAGGTAGTCTAAGGGCTTCTAGTAGCTCCTGAAGGAGTATAGTCCTAATTAAGTTGTTAGGTGACTTATCCCAAGTGTGAATCCCTGATTAGAACAACTAACTATCCCTAGAATATTTCTAAACATCTTCTTTAGCTGGAGTCCACATTTTCACTCCTAATATTCATTTGCGCCTTCTTTATTTCTTATCTTCTTATTCCTGGCCAAAGAAAATGTTATGTTGGAGAAATACAATTAAAAACAAAATATCCTACCAATCCAGAAAACGTCTCACAAAAGTAGAAAAGAAAGAAAACAGTTTTATTATTGAATAAGCATTCAATTGGAATGGGATGTGCTCACAGGTAATCTGTAAAAGAGATTGTGAAGAGAGACAGAAAGAAATCTCACCCTTTTCTATAGCCAACACTTTACACATGTTCTAAAGATAAATGATAACTAGTCCTCAAGTAAGAGGACTTGATAATACTGTTTGTCACACACATTCATCATAAATTCATCTGCTAATTGGGGCTACTATCTGTGTTAGTTAACTGGCTTTATGCAAAGGAAAAATAAACTCGTATCTTTATGATGAGAGTTAGTTTTGCAGCTTGGAGCAAGTTGCCCACCGAAGTTAAGTTCCTCCCCTATTATAGAAACTGGGAGATAGGGGGCTATCTCTCTTGATGTTTACATTTCCAAGAGATTGCTCCTAAGTCCTTGAGAAAACATTCCTGGATTGTAAAACTGGTAACGGGCTTATTTTGCTTTTAAAAAGATTCACATGTATCTCAAGGAAGCAAGAAAGAATTGACAAATTTTCTAAAAAAATGCTCAAAGAGAAGTGAGGAGGGAGACTTTTTCCCTTTTTGCATTAGGGAAAATTAATTTTTTTCAAGTTGTATTTACTTTTACAGTTGTCTCAGGTAAAAAGCAAACAGAACAACACAAAAAATGTTAAGTCTAAAAAAGGAGAATGCTTATCTTTTATAATTTAAGTATCAAATATGAAAGCAATCCTAAAAATGTTCCAGGCTCTACTTATTTATTTATTTTAAGTTATTTATTTGAGAGAGCAAGAGTGTGCCCATGTGTATGTGCACATGAATAATGAAGGGGTAGGGAGAGAGAGAGAGAGAGAGAGAGAGAAAGAAAGAGAGAAAGAATCCCAAGCAGGCTCCGCACTGTCAGCACAGAGCCCGATGTGGGGCTCTAACTCATGAAGCATGAGATCATGACCTGAGCCGAAACCAAGAGTCAGATGCTTAACCTACTCAGATGCGCCCAAAGAGTCTTTATAAAAGCAATGTTGGCATTATTGGGCTCCCAAAGAATACTTTGGGATGTGTGTTTTCTGACATGATTGTTTAAAAACACATTCTTTTAATTCACTGTCATCTCCCTTATGGATAGATCCGCCTAAATTCTTTGATAAAACTATAAATAAGACATCTTGTTTATTGTGCAATCTTACTCTAGAAGTATATGGTGCTGATTCACTCCATCTGTATTTCCATAACACTTGGTACATATTTCTACTGTATATTTTGTTATACTATAGTTATTAAAATAAATCTTTAATAAGAGCCATTTCATTTTTCTGAAATTGATTATATAGTAGTTAGTAAGTTGATGTTAACACACAATCAAAGTGACCTATGTTTCGTTGTTAATTTAGTTAATTTTATTCTAACTTTCTACTCACTAATTATAAAGTTATAAAATCCATAAAACAATTTTTGATAAACATTTTCTTATCCCATTCTAGATGAATCAGATTGTTATTTGACTCAAAACAGGTAGAATATTGCCTTCTGAAATGATAATTACATGTTTGTTTATCAGTAGGGAAACTGGGAGTAAAAAAATAAAAAAAAATTTCCTGACTTCAGTTTTTTTTAATTTCCTGCATAGGCCATATTGCTAGGAAGCCATTTTATAAAAAATAAATTGTATTGAGATATAAGTTAATTACAATAAAATACATCTGTTTTAGGGAAACCTTCCCCCCTTTTAAAAATTTTTTTAAAAAATTATTTATTTTGAGAGAGAGAGAAAGAGTATGTGTGAGTGGGGGAGGGGCAGAGAGAGAGAGGGAGAGAGGATTCCAAGCAGGCCCAGTGCTGTCAGTGCAGAGCCTGACACAGGGCTTGATCCCATGAACCGTGATGACCTGAACCAAAACCAAGTTGGATGCTTAACCAACAGCCACCCAGGTGCCTCGAGGGAAACCTTTTTTTAAACCACAGAAAAAAGTCTGTCAATCTATGTCAAATAGTCTTCAGTTAAAATAATCCAGTTGGTTGGTATGGCTTTGAACATAGTTAATGTAAAATAGTGCATTGGTTCTCATAGTGTGCTGCACAGACTAGCAATATTGGCATTATCTGGGATCATGTTAGACATGAAACTCTTCACCCATTCCAAACATATTTAATCAGAAACTCTGGAGAGGGGCCTAGCAATCTGTGTTTTAATAAGTCTGCCAGGTATTTCTGATCTGAAATGTGAGAAGCATTAAATTAACAAAATGTTTCAGTGGCATATATAAAAATTTCAGGACACCTCAAGGTGACCTTTAGCCCAATCCCTGTTTTAGAAATGCATACTAGTAATGAGTAACTTAATCTACTTAATTACTTACTAAGATTTTGGGGGGCATCTCAGTTTTGTTTTGCTGAAGGAAACATTTGGAAAGACTGAATTACTTTGCTCAAGTTTTAGTATTTTAGTTAAATTAGAAATTTAATATGATCAAATTTAAATATTTTGAGGTTTATAACCTTAACAACTTTTCCCTAAAATTGCTAATCACTTCATAGGTTTAAAATTTATCAGGTTAACCAAATATCATAGCAACTCTTTATATCTTGAACTATTGATAATTTAGCAATACTATTTACATTAGCCAGAGAGCCAAATCGAAATCATTTATCAGAACCCTCTTAATTTTGCTGGATTTTAGCACTGAGGCAGAGAGGATCAACTTTGAAACTAACTTAAAATGTGTACTATTTTTGGAGTAATCCTTGTCCCCTCCCTCACCTTCTCCAACCTCTAATTAATCACCAATTTTCCATTGGTAGTACCTCCTAAATATGTCTGAATCTAACTCCATCTTTCTCTTATTACTGTTGTTTCTTGGTCTGAGCCACCACCAGTTTTCCGCTGGACTTCCAACTCATTTATCTGAATCCATATTCACAGTGTGGAAAAAAGTGGTCTTTAATAATATACATCTGATCATGCCCCTTCTACTTAAAACTCATCAATGGCTTCTCGTAAAGTCCACAGTCTACCATGGTCTATGAACCTTACATGATATAGCTTCTCCAGCTTCTCTAGCCCGGAGATCTTTATATAGTTACTCAAATGTGCTGTGTTTCTTTCTGCCACAGGGTCTTTGCACATGCTCTTTCCTCATAGTCCTGCTGACCATTTATTGATCTCAGTTTAAAGACTACTTTTTTTCTGGAGAACTTTTCCTAATGTAATCTCACCCTGCCCAATCCCCCCATACCTGTGTACTCCTTATTCTATTCTTTCATAGCTTTCTCTATGCTTTGATCATTATACTTATTTTTGTAATTCTTTTATTGTATACCTTCCCTTGTAGACTGTGTTCCATGCAGGCAAGGTCTATTTTTGATAATCTTGGTTTCCAGCAAAGTAGTTGGTGTATGATGCCCAAAGTATCTGAATGACTGAGTGAATAAATGAACAAACCAGTGAACAAAGAGTGATGACTTTTCATGTGTTAAAGTAATATAGGGTTATAAAGTTGCCAGATTTTTGTGAGTAAGCTGTTCCTTATTCTTGTGTATCTAGATTATGCTTGTGCTCTTCAGAGGGACATTTTGCTTCAGGGACGTCTCTATCTTTCAGAAAACTGGCTGTGTTTCTATAGCAACATCTTCAGATGGGAAACTACAGTAAGATGTATTTTGATTTGACTGTTGATACAAATAATTGCAGAGATAGAAATATATATATAGTCCTCCTCAAAACAATGTACTTTAGATTCCGAAGTAAATTTGTATATATTTATATATCTGTACTTGTATATGCATGTAATGTATTTATATATTGTAGAAGTGTGTAATCTATTTTCTTAATACATCGAGCTCCATTTGTACATATTTAATACAGTTGGAGAAAGAGATTTCAAGTTGAAAAAGCTTGAACATACATCCATTTGACTGCCAAAATCATATCTGATGTGACAGACTGTCTGAATTTTGTTTGTGTGTGTATGTGTTAATGTGGAACACGAACACCCACATGTCTTCTCACACTCTATCCTAAAGTTAGAGAGAAGAGCTGCGGAGGAAATTACTGCCGGGGGAGAACATCTGACTGCTTACCCTGTTTTTCTCAGAGAATGCAAGCATGTGCTTATTAAGTCCTTCAGATTTTTCAGCAGAATATTCTGGATTAGATTGATGTCATACCTCATATTTTGTGCTGTGTATGTTTCAGAAAATCCATTTAATAATTTTTCATTCTTTTGTGTGTTTAGATTTGTATTGCATTAAAGAACATAACCTGCATGACTAAGGAGAAAACTGCTCGACTCATCCCAAATGCTATTCAGATTGTTACAGAAGGTGAAAAGGTGAAAAACTTTTCTACCTTTGCCTTATTACATAACATGGAGAAAATCTGCATCATACTGATTCATCAGTGTTGGTGATGTAGGCAGTTCTTCTTGGAGTTAGGAATTTGTAATAGAGATATATTGTATTTAATACTAGATTTATGTGTAGTTAAATACTCACTGATAATTAAATGACTGCTAACAATTTTTGTGCTTTACAGTACACAGAGAACTTTCTCCTATATTTTTCATTTCTTCTTAACTTTCTCCTATATTTTTCATTTCTTCTTTATAAGAGGTAGGTAGGGTAAGCATTACAAAAACATCATTATTTCTAAATACCCTAATAATTCCATGATATTATTTAGTCAATAATACCTGCACAGTAGCAACTAATAAAAACAAATGGTTCTGGTGAACAGGGAGATTTGAGTAACATACAAGTAAACACATAATCATTATACTATTTTTTTAGGATGGCAGTTAGGGTAGCAGTTATCTTCAACTGCCATTGGTTTTATTATCCTACCTATAATATCTGCCATTTTGTAGTGGAGATATATGAAGAATCTTTCTGTACCCACCTGGAAAATTGATTAGGGCTCTGTGTGTGGCATTAGAAGCATAATGCTGAGAAAGCAAAAGAAATAAAGAGGGAAGGAAAAGAAGGACAGTATGGAAGGGAATTTAAGGGAAGGAGAAGGAAGGAAAGAAGGAAGGAACCACAGAAGGAAGGAAGGGAGGCATTGAAAGGAAAAAGGGGGGAGAAAGAGGAAAGAGAAGCCAGGGAGAGAAACAGTATCATGACACTGAATCATTGTAACTTTTAAATATTACAGTTTCTTTCAAATGCACTTTACATTTTACTTTTATTTATTTATTATTTATTTATTTTTTAAAGTTTATGTATTTATTTTGAAAGAGAGAGAGAGCATGAGCAAGGGAGGGGCAGAGAAAGTGGGAGAGCGTGAGAATACCACGTAGGCGCTGTGCTGTCAGTGCAGAGCCTGAATCGGGGCTCGAACTCATGAGTGGTGAGATCCTGACCTGAGCTGAAATCAAGAGCCACACAGGTAGCTGACTGAGCCACCCAGGCGCCTCTATTTTTGAATAATCTTATCCTTACAGAATACTCCCCAGGACACCACAGAGAACTTTTCCCATTGGAACTACTCGAGGGTAAGTTGTCACTCCGAAGCTTCGTTGCCCCAGATATCAACACAGATGTATTTCCAACAAAGACATTCTCCTGCATGAGCATAAGCTGACCATGAAAATCAAGAAATTAGCACTGATCATTCCCGTTATTCAATCCTCAGACCTTCTTCAGTTCTCCCAGCTATTCCAATAACATTCTTTATAGCAATTAGATGCAGTTTAGAAATACATAATTACTTTTAGTTGTCATGCTCTTTAATTTCCTTATTCTGGAATAGTCCCTTAGTCTTCTTTGACTCTTGTGCCCTTGACATTTTTAAAGATTACAGGTGTTATTTTGTAGGCTATCCCTCAATTGTGTTTCTCTAATATTTCCTTGTAACTAAACTTAGGTTATGCAATTTTGACAGAAATGATATGAAAGTGACACTCTGTTCTTTCCATTGCATCCTGTCAGATGGCTCATGACTTCAGTTTCTACCATTACTGGTGATATTCACTTGGATCACTTGATTAAGATGGTTAATCTGCCACACTTTACTGTAAAGTTAGTGTGTTTTCCTTTGTAATAATATTTTGTGGCAAGCTACTTTGAAACTATGTAAATATATAATTCTTTATCAAACCTTAAATTTATTCATTAACTTATATCAGTATGTCCTCATAGTTTCTTGTTTCATTCAGTAAGTTCTAATATATTACTAGCATTACTTATTTTGATGCTCAAATTGTCTCACATTTGGGCAATGGCAGGCCCTCAAATTGGCTCTGGTGACCTTCTGACTATTCTTAGCATTGTGTGAGCATTTCCTTGCTTTTTGGCATAAGAGTTATAGACTTTCCCTGCCTCAGCCCTGGAATCAGTCATTTTTCCAGAAAGTTCTGGTTTCTTCTTTTTTTAAATTTTTATTTATTTTTGAGAGAGAAGAGAGAGCAAGAGTGTGCACGTGTGCATGAGCAAGGGCGGGGCAGAGAGAGAGACAGAGAGAGAATCCCAAGCAAGCTCTATGCTGTCAGTGCAGAGCCCAGTGTGGGTCCCAAACCCACAAACCACGAGATCATAACCCGAGCTGACATCAAGAGTAGGACATTTAACCGACTGAGTCCCCCAGGCCCCCCAGTTGTGATTTCTTTTAAGGGAAGACTGATATTTAGAAGCCATGTATTTGTTGCTGTTGGGGTGTCGTATTCCTCAGCCCTCTAAATAGTAAGAATAAGGATATATGTAATGTATATATAATTACACACCCACACACATAACATACACACACATATACCGACTTGTACATCAGTGACTTTCTACTTACCTGTCATAAACCAAGAATTCACTCTAAAATCTCTAATTCCTATCCAACACCACACAGTTCAGTTTTGTTTCCTCCCTTTCATATTTGTAACTCCCTTCCCTGACTGTGAGAAACCAGGCTCCCATTATCCTCAATATATTTACTTAACGTGATCAGTTGGCTTCTATGTAATCAAACTTCATCTCTTTTGCCACTCCTTTCCCACATGGATGCTCTTTTACCTGACTTGGTTTCTGACATTTCCCAGTCAGGTTGCTGCCCATCCCATCACGACACAGATGCTCTCACCATGTGAAAGCGCTCCTCACTCTGCTTGGGCTAACACCCCATGCCAAGCACCTTCCCTGCATTCACTTTACCCTGTGCCAAGTCACCCCTCTAAAGGGATGCCCTCCGTTCCCTGCCTGTGCTCTGATATTCTGTGCCAGTCTGTCACTGTGTGTGGTTGCTCCCCACACCCCTTCAGGCTCTGACTCCTCATCACAAAACCACCCTCATGGACTCCATCATGCTATGTCACCCTCACCCGCTCTAGTTCTGACATGTTTTTGTAGGCCACTTCTGTTTGTGGCCACACTCTTTACCATGCTTGGGCTCTGACACCCACGCCAGACTACCTCTTTACATGGTCACTCTCCATGGGCTCTGGCTTGTGCCTCTCACCCTGTTCTTGTTCTAACACCATGCTCCAGATTACGCTCATATATGGAGGCCTTCTTGCCCACTTGGGCTCTGATACTCCACGTAGGGCAGCCCTTCTATGTGGACAACTTCCTCATTCTTTTCTGGTTCACATTGTTTTGGGCTACTGCAGCTCCTCTTTCCCTCCCCTCACCTCCAGTATGGATACCTCCTTTTCTCTGTTCTACCAATAGCTTTAGGGATGAGCTGTTCAGGAAGAGATGAGCTAAAATAAGTGTATTCTTAATTTTATAATTAATACATGAATACATTGCATTCCCTAACAGAGTCATCAAACAATTCTTAAACTAGCATCTTCTTCCATGCCTATAATCCCCAAATCCATTTATTATTTTTTTTTTAGAGGCAGACACTGTTATCAGTTTGGTATGTATCTTTTTAGACTTTCTTCCTTTGTGTATGTATAGATACACATATAGTTGTGTATATATATATATACATATAGTTTTGCTTTACTTTTAAAAGTAAATGCTATCTTGTACATGTGGTTTTCAATTTTCCTTTCTTAAAAAGAACTTAACATTTCTTGGAGTCACAGGTTAGCACATACAGATAGAGCTATTTCTGTTTATTCATGTGCTGTATAGTATTTCATAGAATGAATTTGCCATGGTTCCCTTGGCCTAATATTAGTTCATTTCCAATATTTTGTTATTATCAACAGTGCTGCAGTGAACAGCCTTACCACGCCTTCTAGAGCTCATGGATGACTGTTTCTCACGTATCTGGTGAGATTTCAGGGCCGAGCATTTTAACATTAATAACAACTAGCATTTGCTGAATATATTTGTTCTAAGACACTGTGTTGAGTTCTTTACATATATTTTCTCATTTAATTTTCACAAAAATTTGCTACTATAGTTACTCCCATTTTACAGATGAGGAAAGTAAGGAAAAGAAAAGTGACCCAAAGAACTAAGACCCGTAGAACTAAGTGATAGATTGTATACAAGAATGGATAAAGTAGATTACAAGTTATTTAGTTTAAGAAGTGGGAATTAGTAAGCATAACATAGTGGTGAAAGAGAGATGAGAAGGTTTTTCTTATCAATATACCTGAATAAAAAGGTTGTAAGATTATTACAATACAAAAAAGCAAAAACAATTTTGGTCTAAGAAAAGAAAATAGAGGATAGTAAGTAGTTATCATTAAGTCACATATTATGTATGTAATTGTATTTGAGAAATCTAGATATATCCTTGTTATGAAAAGTTTTGCTTTATGGAGAATATATATAGCAACATTTCAATTTATTAACTAGAAAATAGCACTTTAAAATCTTTCTATGAAAAGATTTTAACTATAAACACCCAAAACATTATTTGTTTGACATCTTATTTAACAAATCAAACATCCAGCCGAGCATTCTCATCCCTAAAAATAACCAATCAATCATGAAAAGTCACTAACTATGGGGTCGGAAGAGATGATACACTGAGAGACTGTATTTAGTGCTGTCACTTGTCAGATTTTCTCATAAAAGCCTATTTCAAAACGTGACTTTGCAGAGGAAAAGATAGAGCTAAAAGCAAACAGAATTATAGATTGAAACATGCTATTTTTTTCTATAGCATTCAAAGCAAAGTTAAGTTTTAACATGAGTGTTTTATATATATAATTAGTAGAAATTAAGTATTTCTGGATTTTTCAGAAGACTATGAAAAATGATATAATTTGAAATTAGGATCCTTAAATAGGGCACCTGAGTGGCTCAGTCGATCAGGTGTCTGACTCTTGATCTCAGCTCAGGTCATGATTTCACTGTTTGAGGGTTTGAGCTCCGCATTGGGCTCTGTGGTGTGGTGGTGGTGCAGAGCCTGCTTGGCATTCTCTCTCTCTCTCTTCCTCTCTCTCTCTTTCTCCCTGTCCCTCCCCTGCTTGCACTATGCTCTCTCTCTCTCTCTTTCTCTCTCAAAATAAATACATAAATGTAAAAAATTTTTAAAAAGATTATTTTAATAGTTAAATTACATGTACATAAATATCTACCTATTTCAATCTCCTTTTCTGAGTAAATATTGATAAAATTGTACTTACTGTAAGATACAATTTAAAAAATTTTTTTTATTAATGTTTTATTATTTATTTTTGAGAGACAAGAGAGAGACAGCGCGAGTAGGGGAGGATCAGAGAGAGGGAGACACAGAATCCAAAGCAGGCTCCAGGCTCTGAGCTAGCTGTCAGCACAGAGCCCGACGCGGGGCTTGAACCCACGAACCATGAGATCATGACCTGAGACAAAGCCGGATGCTTAACCGACTGAGCCACCCAGGTGCCCCTGTAAGATACAATTTTTAAAGATACCTTGTTCATGTACCAGTTACCTGTTTTTCTTCTCTTGTAGCAAAAAGTGAAACAAAAATAATATATGGTGGTACCTGGGTGGCCCAGTTGGTTAAGCATCCAACCTCGGCTCAGGTCATGTTCTCATGGTTCATGTGTTCAAGCCCCGCATCAGTCTCTATGCTGACAGCTCAGAGCCTGGAGCCTGCTTTGGGTTCTGTGTCTCCCCCTCTCTCTGCCTTTTCCCTGCTCCCACTCTCAGTCTCTCTGTGTCTCTCTCTCAAAATATTTTTAAAAATTTTAAAAATAATATATAAAGTAGGTAATCACATCTTACTAGTTTTCTTTCACCATAACAAGTGCCAACAGATCTTCATGACACTCCTTCCCATGTTTTTTTTATGACACTAAAATTATCCTACTATTTTTCTTTGCAGTTTTTCTTTACATCTTTTGGTGCCAGAGACAGAAGTTACCTCAGTATCTTTAGGTTGTGGCAGAATGTACTATTAGACAAGGTAAGTGTTCAAACCAGAGTCAGGTACTTATTATAATAGCAACCTCCTAATGTGTACCTCAACATGTTTGTGAGTTGAAAGTTCCTTTTTATTTTTTTGGAGTTAATTTTGACTAGACTATTCAAATTCCAAGAAGAAGCTAGAAGCAAAACAGAATCCATAGTTATGTTAAGATGTTGATTGTACAGTAGTCTCCCCTTTATCTGCAGGGGATATGGTCCAAGGCCCATAGTGGATGCCTGAAACTGCAGACAGTACTGAAACCGATATATATGCTATGTTTTTTCCTGTATGTGTATACCTATGATAAAGTTTAATTTGTAAATTAAGCACAGTAAGAGATTAATAAAAATAACTAATAACATAGAACAATTATAACAATATACTATAATAAAAGGTATATGAATGTGGTATCTTTCTTTCTCTCAAAATATTTTATTATGGTATACTCATCTTTCTTCTTAATGATATGAGATGATAAAATGACTGCATAATGAAATGAAGTGAGGTGAATGACATAGGCATTGTGATGAATCATTGTGCTACTCATTCTGATGGTATGTCAGAAGGAGGACAATCTGCTTCCTGACTGTGGTTGACTGTGGGTAACAAAAACTGGGGAAGCTGAACCTGTGGATAAGGAGGGAGAGACTACTGCAATCCACCAAGAAAATAGCTTTAAAAATATAGTTAAACAAACATCAAGGGAATTAAAATGGTACACTAGATCTATTTAACACTTAAGAAAGCAGAAATGGAAGAATAGAGGGACTAAAAAGACATAAGACACATAGAAAATAAATAGCAAAATGACTATTAAGCATAGCCATTAAATCATTAAACATAAAAGATTAAGAACTTTAATCAGAAGGCAGAGGTAGGCAGAAAGAATGAAAAAAACTTGACCCAACTATATGCTGTCTCTATGAAACATGTTAGATTTAATGATACAAACAGATGGAAAATAAAGGATGGAAAAAAATATATACCATACAAATAGTAACCAAAAGAGAGCTGAAGTGACTATGGTAGTATCAAACAAAATAGACTTTAAGACAAAAAATAGGGGTCCTGGTGGCTCAGTCGGTTGAGCGTCCAACTTCAGCTCAGGTCATGATCTCATGGTTCGTGGGTTCGAGCCCTGTGTTGGGCTCTGTGCTGACAGCTAGCTCAGAGCCTGGAACCTGTCTTCAGATTCTGTGTCTCCCTCTTTCTCTGACTGTCCCCTGCTCACGCTGTCCCCCTCTCTCTCTCTCAAAAATAAATAAAACATAAATTTAAATAATTAAGACAAAAGTTAATATAAACAAGGAATAATATTTTATAATACTAAAAGGGTCAATCCGTAACAATTATAAACTTATATGCACCTAATAACAAAGCCCTAAAATGAAACAAAACTGGCAGAATTGAAGGAGGAGATAGACAATTCAACAATAATAGTTGGAGATTTTAACACCCCACTCTCAATGATGGATAGAACAACCAAGGAGATCAACAAGGAGATAGAAAGCTTGAACAAAACTATAAACTAACTAGAACTAACAGACATCTATGGGACATTCCACTCAAAACAGAATACATATCCTTCTCAAGTATACATGGAACATTCTCCAGGAGAGACCATATGCTAGGTCATAAAAGAAACCATAATAAATTTAAGAGTATTGAAATAGTATAATGGACCACAATGTAATGAAATTAGAAATCAATAACAGAAATTTGGGAAATTCATAAAAAGCAGATATTAAATAGAACATTTCTAAATAACCAGAGTGCAAAAAGAATTCACAAGATAAATTAGAACATAGTTTGAGTTAAATGAAAACAAAAACACAACATACCAAAACTCATGAGGTACAGTTAAAGCAGTGCTTAAAGGGGGATTTTATAACTATAAATACCTATATTATAAAAGAAGAATGATTTTAAGTCAGTAACCTAACTTTTCACCTTAAGAAATTAGAGTAAAGAAAACACACTAAACTTAAAGGAAATAGAAGCAAGGAAGTACTAAAGATTAGAACATAAATGAATAAAATAGAAATTTAAAATAGAAATGATCAACAGAACCAAAAGTTTTTTCTTTGAAAAGATCAATAAAGTTGACAATTTTTAGCTAGACTGAACAAGAAAAAAATATTAAAATTATTAAATTCAGAAGTAAAATTGGTAACATTACTACTGACCTTACAAAATGAAAAGGATTCATACTATGAACATTGTATGCCAACAAATTAGTTAACCTAAATGACATGGACAGACTTGTGACTAGAAAGTCATAAAACGCTGTAACTGACTCAAGCAGAAATGAAAAATCTGAATAGACCTATAACAAGAGAAGAGATCAAATTAGCAATAAAAAAAAGTCTACCTACAAAGGAAAGCTCAGGTCCAGATGGCTTCATTGGTGAATTATGCCACATGTTTACAGTAGAATTAACATCAATCATTCACAATGTATTTCAAAGAATAGAAGAGGAGGGAATACTTCCCAAGTCAATCTCTGAGGCCACCATTACTTTGATAACCAAAACCAGACAAAGAATATCACAAGAAACCTACAGGACAATATTTATGTTCATTGTGTCTATGTTAATTTTGTGTATGATTATAGACAAAAATGCTGAACAAAACCAAAACAAGATCCAAACCAATTTAGCAAAACAAATCCAGCCACATATAAAAATGATTATATGCTGTGACCAGGTAGAATTTATATGATGATTCAACATATGAAAACCGGTCAGTGTTGGGGTGCCTGGGTGGCTCAGTCGGTTGAGCGTCCGGCTTTGGCTCAGGTCATGATCTTGCGGTTCTTGGGTTCAAGCCCCACGTAAGGCTTTGTGCTGACAGCTCAGAGCCTGGAGCCTGCATCAGATTCTGTGTCTCTTTCTCTTTCTGCCTCTCCCCCACTCACACTCTGTGTCTCTCTCCCTCTCAAAAAATAAATAAACATTAAAAAAATTTAAAAAAATTGGTCCATGTAATACACTATATTAGTAGAATAAAGGACAAAAACTACATGATCATTTCAATCAATACAGAAAAAATGTGACAATAGCCAACATCTTTTCATGATAAAAAAAATGAAGTAAGACTAGCAGGAAATTTCTTTGACCTGATAAAACTAACATACTTAATGTTAAGAGACCAATGCTTCCTACGCCAGGTCAAGAACAAGACAAGGATGTCCTTTCATGCCATTTCTTTCTTACTTTTTTTTTTAATGTTTATTTTTGAGAGAGAGAGAAAGATTGAGAGAGAGAATGTGCATGCAAGCGAGAGCTGGAGAGGGCAGAGAGAGGGAAACAGAGGATCCAAAGCAGGCTCAGCACTGACAACAGAGAACCCTATGCACAGCTAGAATCAATGAACTTTGATATCATGACCTGACCCAAAGTCCAATCTTTCTTGCCATTTCTATTCAACACTGTATTGAAGGCTCTAGCCAGGGAAATTAGGCAAGAAAAAGAAGTAAAAGACATCCAGATTAAAAACAAAGAAATAAAACTATCTCCACTGGCAAATGGTATGTTTTTGTATATGTAAAATTCTAAGGAAATCCATAAAAACCCATTAGAACTAATAAGTTAAGCAAGTTGCAGAATAGATGATCAGAATACAAAAATCAATTTTATATTTCTATAAACTCACAATGAACAATCCAAAAATTAAAAAAAGTAGTCACTTATAAAAAAATTGTTTTTAGCTTTTATTTATTTTTGAGAGACAGAGACAAAGCATGACTGGGGGAGGAGCAGAGAGAGAGGGAGACACAGAATCCGAAGCAGCTTCCAGGCTCTGAGCTGTCAGCATAGAGCCTGACACAGGGCTCAAACCCATGAACTGTGAGATCATGACCTGAGCCGAAATCAGATGCTTGGCCAGCTAAGCCACCTAGGCACCCCAAAAATAGTTCACTTATAATAACACAAAAAGAATAAAATACTTGGAAACAAATTTAACAAAAGAACTTTAAGATGAACACTGAAAGCTACTAAGTATCGTGAAAAGAAATTAAAGAAGACAAGTGAAAAGACTCTCATGCTCATGGATCAGAAGACTTGATATTGTTAAGTTGGCAATACTCCCCAAATTGATTTGCAGATTCACTGCAATCCCTATCAAAATCCCAACTGGCTTTTTTTTTTTTTTAGAAATTGACAAGAAGATCCTAAAACTCATATGGAAATGCAAGGTACCCAGAATAGTCAACACAATCTTGAAAAAGGAGGATAAAATTGGATGAATTAGTCTGTTAGGGCTGCCATTACAAAATACTACAGACTGGGTGGCTTAAACAACATAAGTTTATTTTCTCACACTTCCAGAACCTGAAAGTCCAAGATTGTGGAATGGGCAGGGTGAATTTCTGGTGGGACACCTCTCATTGGCTTGCAGCCTTCTCATAGGTTTTTCCTCTGTTCATGCACATTCCTGGTATCTCTTCCCTTTTTTATTTTTCATTGTTTTTTTTTTTGTTTTTTTTTTTTTTTTGAGAGAGGCCATGAAAGCAGTCGAGAGGCAGAGGGAGGGAGAGGGAGAGAGAGAATCTTAAGCAGGCTCCATGGTGGGCATGGAGCTCGACGTGGGCCTTGAATTTAGGACCGTGAGCTCATGATCTGAATCAAAATCAAGAGTTGGATGCTTAACTGACTGAGCCACCCAGGCACCCTAAGGTATCTCTTCCTCTTAAATTAATACCAGTCCTATTAGATTAGGGCCCCACCCTCATGACTTCTGTCTTAGCTCAGGCTACTATAACAAAATGCTCTAGACTCGGTGGCTTAAGCTACAGAAATTTATTTCCTCATAGTTCTAGAGACTGGAAGTCTGAGATCAGGATGCCAGAATGGTTGGGTTCTGGTGAGAATACTTCCTTGCCTTCTCATTGTGTCCTGACATAGCAAGGAAGGAGAGAGAGAGCTAGAGCCAGAGTGATTAAAGTCTCTGGTGTCTTTTCTTATAAAGGCACAAATCTTATCATGAGAGTCCCACTCTCATTTACCTCATCTAAACCTAATTATCTCCCTAAGGCCCCCACCTCCAAATACTATCACATTGGGGCTTAGGGCTTCAACATATGAATTTAGGGGGATAGGGGGGAAGGAGGACACAATTCAATCCATAGCAACTTCATTAACATTAATTTTCTTCTAAAAGTTCCTGTCTTCAAACATAGTCACATAGTGGGTTAGGACTTCACATACAAAGTTTAGGAGAATGCAGTTTAGTCCATAACATTGGAGGACTTGCACTTTTTGTTTTGTTGTTTACTGTAAAGCTGCAATAATCAAGGTAGGTTTACTGGTATAAGCTAGACATACACATTAATGGGATAGAATGGAGAGTCCAGAAATAAAATCTTACACTTACCAGCCTTAAACTGATTTTTGACAAGGGTGCCAAAACAACTCAACAGGGAAAGAAGTCTTTTCACCAAATAGTGGTGGAACAGCTAGATAGCACATACAAAAGAATGAATTTTGATTCCTTCTCCAGACCGTATACAATAATTAACTCAAAAATGGATCATTGACTTAAATGTAAGATCTTAAAGTACAAAACTCTCAGAAGAAACTGTAGCTGTAAATCTTTATGACCTTTGGATTAGACAGTAGTTTCTTAGATATGACACCAAAAGCTCAAGTGACAAAAAAGATAAACTGGACTTCATTAAATTCAAAACATTTATGCTTGAAGGTATCCATCAAGAAAGTAAAAAGACAACTCAAGGACTAGGAGAAAATATTTGCAAGTTATGTATCTGGTAAGGCATTCATATCCAGAACATAGGAGGAGCTATTACAACTCAGCAACAACAACAACAACAACGAAAGACAACCCATTAAGGAAATGGGCAAAGGATTTGAATAGTCATTTCTCCAAAGTAGATCTACAAATGCCCAGTAAGTGCATGCAAAGATGCACAATATCATTAGCCATTCGGGAAACATAAAACCACAATGAGATACTACTTCACATTCACCAGGATGGCTAAAATAAAAAGCAGACCTTAACAACTGTTGAGGATGTGGGGAAACTGGAGCTCTCATACATTGCTGGTGGGGTTGTAAAATTTTGAAAACTTTGCAAAAACAGTTTGGTAGTTTTTCAAAATGTTAGACATAGTTTTTACCTGACCCAGCAATTCCACTCTTAGGTTTATATACAGGAGAATTGAAAGCATATATTCACACAGAAACTGGCACATGAAGGTTCTTAGCATTATTCACAAAGCCAAAAAGTGGAAATATCCTGAATGTTCATCAACTGATGAATGGGTACACAGAGTGTCTATTCACACAATGGAGTTTTATTCATCAATACAAATGAGTGAAGTCCTGATACATGTTACAACATAGATGAACCTTGAAACATGCTGTGTGAAAAAAACTAGTCCCCAAAGAACATATATTGGATTATCCTGCTTTTATGAAATGTCCAGTATAGGCAAAGTCATAGAAGTAGAAAGTACATTTGTTTCCAGGAGGAGGGAGAAATGAAAAGTGACTGCTAATGGATTTGGATATCTTTTGGGTGGATGAAAATGTTCTAGAATTAGTGGTGATAGTTGTACAGCTTAGGATATGCTAAAAAATTCTGAATTGTACATTTAAAGTACATTTTGTGGTATGTGAATTATAGCTCAATAAATCTGTTATTTAAAAAAAAATGGCTTGTGGGGTGGTATAGAGATTTCCAGCTGATAAGAAAGACTTCTTTGCAGTGGAAGTTTAAACACTGCAGGCCAGAACTTTACCTCTTCTCCTCCCCACTCCAGCTAAGCCACTCACTGGAGTGCACAAATTGTGGCCTCTGTGGCTCTTAGGGTTGAATGGCTTTTGAACTTTGGGACAGCTGCTGAAGTCAAGGTCTACCAAACAATGCCCTACTTGGCTGCTTTCACTTTCTCAGAGTGCTGGGGATACGGAAAAGTGGCCTGGAAGTCCCCAGTTGGACCCGAGTGGAGAGACACCAGTGGGGGTGGGGAGCTTGCCAAGCCCAGCCCCTCCTCCCTCCTTAAGCGAATAGACAAGACTGGCAGTGAGGCACCATGTCCAGGCTCCCTCCACCCCCATGAGTCTTTCTTGGCGTTTGGGCACCCAGGCTCCCTGGAGCCCCATGCCCATGCTCTTGGCCTGGGCTGGCGGACCATGGGTGCCTGGTCTGGTAGTGTGTGGCAGCCACCTGCAGGAGTATGGAGCAGCTACACAAAGACTTGCTGCCCTGCAGCTCTGAGTTGCCCTTTCAGTGTTGTGCTGCAGAAACCCTCTTTTCCCTATGTTGAGCCCTGCCATGTTCCGATATATTGTTAAAATTACAGTGGGTTGCTCTTACTGGCATGGGCTGAAAACTCCAGTGTTGCCCTAGAGACCTGACTAATGCTACCCTCCAATGCCAAGTTTTTTGAGTGCTTTGGGAATCCCCCAGGTGCATCCCTCATTCTAACAAGGAGCCAAAGACTGCTACTGCAGCCTGCATTTGGTTATGTGCTGGATCTGAGTGTCCTCCCCAAATCCCATTTGCACTTATCACAGGTGAGAAAGTTGAGATACATCCTTATGAAAACAAGTAACTCCAGGGAAGTGATAAAGTTCAGGTTTACATATAAGCCAAGGAAGAAACAGATCTGAACTTAATTGAAAAACTTTAAAATGCTCTTTGAAGTGGAAGGAAGAAAGGTAATTTCAAGATACAACTAAGGCCACCAAAGCATTTACTTACTGGCTGGGAGTAAAATCTAAACCTCTTTGAAAAATCCTGATGTCACCTGTGTTCTTGATGTGTAAAAAAAGGAGTATCACCATCTTTACTGTAGTTATACCTTTCACGTGTTTGGATTATTTGGTTCTTTCATGTTGAACGTATGACTTTCTATCTCAATTGGATACCATACCATCATTTTAATCAAAGAATGGTAACCATTTTTGCTGTATACTAAAACAAAATCAATGTTTAAGCATATTGTGTGTTAAATACTATACAGAACTTAAACTCCAACTAAAGTTGGAGGTGAGATCTCAGTTTTAAAACTGCCCTCACTGTGGAGGCACCTGAGTGGCTCAGTCGGTTAAGCATCCAACTTCGGCTCAGGTCATGATCTTGTGGTTCGTGGGTTTGAGCCCTGCATCGGGCTCTGCACTGAGAGCTTGGAGGCTGGAGCCTGCTTTGGATTCTGTGTCTCCCTCTCTCTGTGTCCCTCCCCTGCTTGCACTCTGTCTGTCTGTCTCTCTCAAAAGTAAACATTAAAAAATTTAAAAAAATAAAAAAAAA
>CM053573.1:56436341-56532024 GCA_028646485.1 Cryptoprocta ferox
TATAGTTTTCATCGTACAGGTCTTTTACATCTTTGGTTAGGTTTATTCCTAGGTATTTTTTGGTTTTTCGTGCAATTGTGAATGGGATCAGTTTCTTGATTTCTCTTTCTGTTGCTTCATTGTTGGTGTATAAAAATGCAACTTATTTCTGTATGTTGATTTTGTACCCTGCGACTTTGCTGAATTCCTGGATCAGTTCTAGTAGGCTTCTGGTGGAGTCAGTCGGGTTTTCCATGTAGAGTATCATGTCATCTGCAAAAAGTGAAAGTTTGACGTCTTCTTTGCCAATTCTGATGCCTTTTATTTCCTTTTGTTTTCTGATTGCTGATGCTAGGACTTCTGCCTTCTAGTTTTTGAAAATGATAAAGCCACATTGGTTAGATTTCTTGATCTTCTGTAATACTATTTTTGCAAAATCCATAAAATATCCATAAAATATACAATGTAACTACAAAATTCTATAAAACAACCCAAGTCATTTGAATAATACTTTATATATATATATATATAGACATATATATATACATATATATATACATATATATAAATATTTTTAGGGGTACTTGGGCGGCTAAGTCAGCTGAGCATGTGACTCTTGATTTCAGCTCAGGTCATGATCCCGGGGTCATGGGATTGACCCCCATGTTGGGCTCTGTGCTGAGTGTGTTGCTTCCTTAAGATTCTCTCTCTTTTCCCCTCTGTCCCTCTCCCCCATGCACACATGCTCTCTCTCTCTCAAATATGTAAATGAAAAAAATTTTTATTACAAAATATTTTTATAGAATTTAAGTTCAGAATATTATATTTATGTTTACTTGTGACTGGGAATCTGAGAGTAAGAGTGACTATGTCTTACTAGTTTTACTTCTTACATGAAAAGGCCTTAAAAACAAAGCAAATTAATCTAGAATAAAGATTAAGGTAAATACAACAAATGATTTTTAAACTGTGTGTGTACATGTGTGTGTGTTTTGTGTGTTTTATTGATTTCTCCAGTAAAATAAATCCACAAAAAGGGAAAAAAGCTAGAGGGAAATATGGAGCCTTCGAGAAAGACTGCTTTTAAAAATACATTTTTTCATTCATAAGGTTCCTCTGATGTATTGTTTCAGAAAGAACAGTTTATTTCAGATATTTGACTTAGCTTAACATAAATCCTCAGTGTTTAGACATGTGTTTAACCTGTCACTATGGTTATTCCTGTGGTAATTTATAGCACTTCAGCTTAGTTCACTACCTTTGAGCTTAGCAACCCTTTTTCTAAATGTTTTTTTAATGCTTATTTATTTTTGAGACAGAAACAGAGTGAGAGAGGGGGAGGGGCAGAGAGGGAGATACAGAATCCAAAGCAGGCTCCAGGCTCTGAACTGTCATTGCAGAGCCCGATGCAGGGCTCGAACTCACGAACGGTGAGATCATGACTTGAGCTAATCAGGTGCTTAACTCACTGAGCCACCCAGGTGCCACACCCAGCACCATTTTTATTAGACAGCACGTTGAGTATCTGGAATTGGTGGGGCCAAAAGCCAGTGGCAGCTCCATTCTTTGATACAAACAATTGATGGTTTCTGTCTTTTGTAAAGAAGTGTGCAACCATGGTTTAAGATAGTACTGTAGGCACTTCCCCACCCTCAGCTATTTTGTTTAAAGCTCCTACCCCTTCCATGCTCTATATTGGAGCCAAACAATCTTGCCATCTGTTTTTGTATAGTCCACAAAGTAGGAATGGCTTTCCATTTTAAGTCGATTTTAAAACAATCAAAAGAAGAAAAATATTTCATGACACAATTATATGAAATTCAAATTTCATTGTCCATTTATAAAATTTTACTGAAACATAGCCATGTTTTGTTTATTTATTATATGGCTGCTTTCACACTGCAGCAGCAGAGTTGAGTATTTGCAAAAGAGACTGGTCTACAAAGCCTAAAATATTTACTGTATGGCCTTTCACAGAAAGTTTTTGACCTCTGAACAATACTACAGCCAAATTTATCTTTTTGAAAATGTATACCTACTAATATTAGCTTCATGCTTAAAACCCATTTCCCTTGGAATAAAAATCTAAAATTTTACTTAGGGATCCCATGATTGGGCCCCAGCCCACCACTCCAGCTTCATCTCAATGCATCCTCCCCATTCTTAAATGTTCTGCCTCACCCCTGCCCCCGCAGTAGGTGTTCAAGCATGGTCTTTATGCCTACTTCTTTCCCACCTCTAGTTTGAAATGAAAATGAAACTCATTAATAAGACTAAGTCAGGTCCATTCCTTCACCTTTCTGTAACATCTTGCAATTTTCCTTTGTAAAGTTCATTACACTTATAATTCTTTGTTCTATTTCTGTTCTCCTTGCTTGACTATAAACTCCTTGAAGATAAGGGCCATGTCTGCCTTGTTCATTGTTTTATGTCCAGTGACCAGGTCAGTGTTCACTATAGAACTGCTCTGGCATATATCTTGTTTCACTCAGTAACATCTGGCACTCTGTCAGTCGTGCCCTTTATTTTTAAGAGTGGACAGTAAGTGGGGTGCCTGGGTGGCTCAGTCGGTTGGGCGTCCGGCTTTGGCTCAGGTCATGATTTCGCAGTTCGTGGGTTCGAGGCCCGCGTCGGGCTCTGTGCTGACAGCTAGCTCAGAGCCTGGAGCCTGCTTCGGATTCTGTATCTCCCTCTCTCTCTGACCCTCCCCTGCTCTTGCCATCTCTCTCTCTCAACAATAAATAAAACATTAGAAAAAAATTTAAGAAAAAGAGTGGACAGTAAGTTGTAGTGTTATACATAGTTGATGCTCAATAAATACTTTTTGAATGATTCAGTTTAGTAAAACTTCAGTGATTTTAACTCCAGATGATCATTACATTTAAGTAACAAGACTTTTTCAATTCTCTGCTCAAGGAAAAGGCAAAGGATGGGGTGAAAACAGGCATTTAGTTATAGAAACAATAGTCAAGGTATGCCTTAGCTCAGTTTCTTAAACCTCTATGTGACATGGGAACAAATGATTATTTTGAAACACTGAAGAATCCTCAATTTCCAAAGGACTGTTATCTTTTGTATACTTGAATTATTAAGAAAACAGGATGAATATGTAAGGTTATTACTTAAAAATTTTTTAAAATGTTTATTTATTTTTGAGAGAGAGAGAGAGAGAGCACGCACACATGCAAGCAGGGGAGGGGCAGAGAAGGAGACCCAGAATCTGAAGCAGGCTCCAGGCTCTGAGCTGTCAGCACAGAGCTCAGTGCGGGGCTCGAACTCACAGACTAGGAGATCATGACCTGAACCAAAGTCGGATATTCAACCGACTGAGCCACCCAGGTGCCCCTATAAGGTTATTACTTTTAACAAGGCTTAAAACTTAAAAGTTTTTTTGGTTAAAGCTCAAGCCTCAATATTAATCCTTTCATGTTCCTAGTGATATTATCATATTATTGATTTACAATACAGGCAGGATGTGTATAGAATAAAAATGTTCTTTTTGTACTATTTTTCTCTCAGAGAGAAAATAGTGGTCTCTCTTGCCAGTATGTGGGGCTGCTATGAAACTAGTTCTCCATGCAAATTTAAGAATACATTTTGAGAGTGATTATTTAAAACAAGGGCCTCTGAGAGCAAAAATCTGCACTCATTTTAAATTTTAAGGCTTAAAGAGACAGACTGGCTTTCTGACTTATTCCCTAAGGGCAGAAGGAGGGGCATGTGTCAGAATTAGGGGTGAGGTGATGAGAGGAGCTCTTCTGATGTACACAGACATCCCCCCCTCCAAATTTTGATTCTTGTCATTCCAGCTTCTGTTTTGGGAATTGCTAATAGGCGAATGACAAAAGGATGTCCTATTCCTCAGGCATGTTGGGGAAAAGTGGATTTAAAACAGTTGGTTGGGGACACCTGGGTGACTCAGTTGATTAAGCATCTGACTTCCTCTTAGGTCATGATCTCACGGTTCATGAGTTAGAGCCCCACATCGGGTTTGCTGCTGTCAGTGCATAGACTGCTTCAGATCCTCTGTCTCCCTCTCTCTCTGTCTCTCCCCCACTCACATTCTCTCTCTCAAAAATAAACATTTTAAAAATAAAAAAATAAAATGGATGTATTTATATATACTTTATAGTGTATATATAAAGAACAAATATGTCAGTCTGAAGGGGGCTTGGCTGGACTTAGGCCAAGAACTTAGAACGTAGGACAGAAAAATAGAATTACAGAGGCTGACTGAGATCACTAGAGAAATGTACAGAGATGAATCATCAGGCCACACCAACATCACAGTTGGTCCTTTAAAACTGTCTACCTTTGCTCCGCTTCCATGCTTATCATGCAAATTTCTGATTACTAATACCTGACTTCCAGGGTGTTGAGCACCGTGTGTGGCTGAATGAAAGATTTCCAGTGACTAGAAAGGACTGTCCCCATGTTGTGCCTTAGTGTATTTATACCACTGAGTGAGTGTGTACAGTATGTGAGTGTGATTTGTTAAAGTCAGCCACTCTGAGCACAACTCCAGGTCACTGACAGTGCTGGGGCCATTCTCCAAAAGGTGGTCAGTTTAGGAAGTTAATGCCAAATTCTGAGATCTTTTGGAGGAGTGTCATCCAGCCATCTCCTGCAGACTCCTCAGCCTCGTCAAATCCCCTTATTCTTTCTCGTGCCCCTCCCCAGTGATCACTTGTTTTGGAATTACTGTACTTGGAAATCTAGAAGTTTTCCTGTAGTGCTAGAAATCTAAGTACAACATTCAAACCTGCCTGGAAAAATAAATGTAAAATTGCTAACTATTTTAGTCACATTTTCTATATAATAGCCTGGTAATGGAGAAGTATTTGTATTCTTATATTGTTCTCTCTGTTTTACCTTGTTGGTTAGCAGAACTCCTCCACCTATTTTCCCTCAGTCCGTGGAAGTGCACCTCCTTCTACCTGTTCACCCACGCCAGAAACCTGGATGTATCCTTGTTCCTTACCTTTCCTTTCCCAACCACATTGTTGTGTTGTTCACCAGGGCCCTCATGGTTTCTACCTTGAGCCAGTACAATAGTCTCCTAACTATCTCTTTTTAACACTGTAATCTGTCATTTAGATTGTTACCAAAGTGATAATGGTTTTAAAAGTGTATCTTTCAAAACCACAGTTTTGAACTTTTTACTTTTCTATGTGAAACTAGTAGGTGGCTTTTTATATATTTTTTTAATGTTTATTTTTGAGAGAGAGAGAGAGAGAGACCACGAGTGGGGGAGGAGCAGAGAGAGAGAGAGAGAGAGAGGGACTGAGGATCTTAAGCAGACTCTGCACTGACAGCAGAGAACCCAGTGTGGGGCTCAAACTCAGGAACCATGAGATCATGACCTGAGCTGAAGTCTGAGCCACCCAGGAGCCCTGGCTTTTCATATTTTAATAGTGTAAACCCCATATTCATCAGCATGGCATACAAGTCTCCTCATGCCCTGGCTGCTTCCCCCTTCCCCACTGACTCTTTCCTTCCCCTTTCTCTTCCTTCCCCCATTGTCAATGCTAGTCTTGGGGAACTGGCTGTTTCACTCCTTGGCATGCTTGCACATGCCATGGATGTGCTCCATGTACTTGATCTGTCAGCAACATTCCACACTACAACACACTCCCTCCATTTTGAAGCACCTTCTTTCCTTGATTTCCGTGACATCATTCCTTCTGGGCTTCCCTCTTACCTGTCTGGTATTTCCCTCATTAATTTTTGCTGGCTACTCCTTGTCAACTTAGCCTTTGTGTGCCAGGCTTTCTTGGGGCTCAGTCTTAGGTTCTATTTTCCCTTGTAAGCCTTCTAAATTTACTAAATACTTATTGATGGTTTACTATAGAGATGTTTATATGTAGCAAAAGTATGTAAGATCATTTACAGTATAGCTAAGGTATATTTTTCTCATAGCAGTTTGGTTACCATAATAAAGATATCTATCTACAATTTCAGTCCATGAGAATTACTATAATATGTCAAAAGCATTGATTTTAGACAGTGTACAGTAGCCCCCATGTATGCTTTCTTCATTTGAGGGAGTGGTATTCTCCAGTGTTGCTCTGGTCCTCATTCTACTATTGCATAAAATGATTAGGTTTTAGCAACCCCCCAAAAGGATATCCCTGCAGGTCACTGAGTAGATTTGATGTTGTCTACATGCCTTACTAAATTAAATGGAATAACTAGGTAGAAAATGGGGCAAGCTATGATTTTTTATTTACAAGAACATTTTTCTTCAGGGAAAGAAATTGGAATTGGTAGATGAGACTCTCTGTGTGTTTATTATAGCCCAGGTCCCTGCCAGGAAATTATTCTGAAGAAAGCAAAAAATGTTTTTAAAGGAAAGAACTGTTGAGTAACGAAGATGTAAACTTTTCAGTGATGAATGATGTGCTGAGTGCTTATTGGAATTGCTTGACCCGAATAGCTCGCTCTTCTTGCTATTTCCTGGTGTTCCATTTATTATACTCAAGAGCTCAATCTTTGATAGTTGTAAAGGGTTAATGCATGAGTCTGTTAGGGCCGCTTAACATCAATACTGAAGAAATGGCATATAAAGAAGTAATAATGACATTGCTAGAATTGAATAGAAAGCGTTAGCATGGAGAAAGAAATTTAATCCTTGATGTATTTATAATCTTTAAAATGAAATTGACATAGTAGTTGAGCATAAGCAAGATATTTTCATTTGCATTTTTTGTTTCGAAGTTTGTGTGGAACAGAAGAAATTGAGAACTGTCCCTTTAATAAAACCCTGTTTACCTATCCTCTTCTAGTAGGAGTGGCTTAGGAACCTGTAGAGTGAGGTGTAACTACCAATTCTGCATTCTGACCTGCAACCTTGGAAAGAGTGCTGATACTACAAACCAGGAAGTGACAAATAATGTGCTTTAAACTCAGTAGGACTTGTCTTTCATAAGGAAAAGCCTCTCATAACAAAAAGAGAAGATTGAAGCAGTGATTTTACGTAGTTGTCATTAAATATTTGGAACTCTGCTGCAGATAAAGACTTTGCAGAATACTTAGAATACAAAGCTTTCTGGGACAGAAATTGATCTTCTGGCTTTTGAGTCCTATCTGATTGCTGCTTGGTTCATCTTTATTTTGTTAAAGTACCCTGCAGGCTGAACCCGGAGAGTCTGTGTTTGCAGGTAGGTGCAGCCTTTGGTTAAAATTTAGGATGTTTTTTAAAACAACCTCTTCAGAGAATTATTATTATTCAGAGAATTATGAATATCAGTATGGATATATGTTTTAATGTTTAAATATTTAACATGACCATAAATGACCGCTTTTTTTTGTCTTTTCTGATAAGTTTTGTAGAAAAAGTTGTTTTTAACAAATAAGTAGATCTATAAAATGGTGAACTTAAAGAAAGATGGTGAATTAAATGAGTTCTATTTTGTTTTCTACTAATTTATATACATAAATACTTTATACTTTTATATATTTATACTTATATACGTAAATATATACTTTATATATACTTTATACTTTGTATGTATAGAAGTTTGTATATATGTATATATATACTAAGAAATAAAAAATATATTGAAATTATCCTATTAACTATTAACTTCCTGATAGTGTTTGATAATATGTTTAAAACATTTATGTAGCCAAATAAAATTGTGTTTTTATTGTTAATATTTTATGTCTAAGTTTCATGGCTTTCAGTTGTAGGAAGCCATCTGAATATTTATAATTGGTTTATCTACTTCTTTTAGTCTGTTTTTGGAATAGTTTGATATTATTTCAGAGAAATTTTTAAATGTTAATCTTCCACAAGTATATTGAAATATTTCTTGTTTCTCTTTATAAAGTTAACCATCCACTTATGACACTAGAAGTATTTCAAAGATAATGATTTTGAAAGATTGAGTTATTATGTGCTAACTGCTGTTCACAAATGGCTGTGGGAATCAGAAAAGAAATGTGTTAGGATCAAGAATCAAGTTCCTTAACTTTCTCTACCACTAGTGATCCTTTTTATTTTTCTTTTATGGACACTAGTCTTCAAAAGACTTTGTCCACCAAACAAGTGGTATATTCTAAACTATAAAATCTTAGAACATTATTGATTATTAGACAAACATTATTTGCAATGAGAGTTTCTTATGAGCCTGAATAACTCCTCTGGGCTAATGTAATTCAGCCTCAAAGAGACCTGACATTTTACTTAGCTCTAATAACTTTATTGTAGGTAATTACTTGGATATTTTCTATTTTTTGAAGTATTGATAATAATGTCTGAATTTTAATCAACTACTATTGTGGAATCTTAACCTGTCTGGGTATGGCAAATTGGAAACTAGCGGTCTAAAATGCAGAAATTTTGTTCTTAATCTCTTTAAGATTTCATAAAATATAAAGAAGGTCATCTAGTGTAATGTAACAAAGATTCCAAAGCCACTAGACATGGAAAAGAAACAAGGAGAAAGATAAAATGAAGTGGCATCTGTCAAGGGGGATATCAGGGAGGAATTTAAGGCATATATTTGGGCCCCTTAAATCTCCATATGTTTATCCCTATTTTCCAACTTAAACTTTTTTACCCCAGTTAGGTCACTAAACTGACTTCAAAACAAACATTACCTACGCTCTTTATGTATTTATTCTGTATTCATGTGTTGGTTTCTCTCTCTCAAAATTTTCTCATCTCTGTTTTCCCTATTCAAGTCCTTCCTTCAGCTCTGCTGCAGACACTTCTCCAATGTGAAGCCTTATCTGATCACGCTAATCCACAGTAATATTTCTTGCCTTTAGACTTCTATAGTATGTTGATTCTATCAGTACTTTAGTACTTAATATTATTATAGCCTGTCATATTTAACTTGAAAGTCTGCCATGTTTCTTCAACTATACCATAAGTTGTTTGAGAACAAGGAGCTTAACTTGTATATGTCGTGTTTATCCTTAGCCATCTAGTGCAGTGACACACGTTTCATAGGTTCTAAATAAATATTTGCTGAATGAGTGAGAGATAGTCTTGCCAACAGTTGCCTCAGGTGTTATGCTGCCTCCCTCTACTGTGCTTAATCATGTAATTAACCACCTAAAATGTTTCTAGAAATCAGACCATTGGTTATCATATTATTATTGTTTTTGTTTTGGTACACAATGCGTGCAAGACTTTTTTATATTAGATGATTTTAACACTGATATATTACCTACAAGGAAAGAACAAGCTGGATTTTGTTATAAATAAATTAAAGGAAATGTTCTGAATTCTATCCTGTTGCCTTTTATATTTTAGGAAAATATAACTTAAAGTTTATTGATATATAAGGTTTTAAAAATGGTCAAAATATTCAGATACATTATGGATTAAGAGAATGGTTTTGAGTTGATGATTAGAACTCTGCTGACTCAGTGGTCACGGTAGAAGGTTAGATTGTAGATTTTGTTTATTTATTTATTTATTTATTTATTGGATTGTAGAATTTAAATTGCAGATTAGTGATTGTCAAATACTATGAACAAACTATTTTATGAAGAGTACAGTAGTTATTATGTTACACACTTTAAAATCATTTTATCTACTCCCAGTATTACCCCTGTCAGGTAAGTTTTGTTAACACATTTTTTTAATGTGTATTTATTTATTTTGAGAGGGAGAGAGAGCAGGGTCAGGGGAGAGGGAGAGGGAGAGAGAGAGAGAGAGAGAGAGAGAGAGAATCCCACACAGGTTCCATGCTGCCAGTGCGGAGCCTGAGGTGGGACTCAATCTCATGAACCGTGAGATCATAACCTGAACGGAAATCAAGAGTAGGATGCTAAATCTATTGAGCCACCCAGGTACCCCTATTAACGAATTTTTTATAGATACAGAAAACTGACGTTTTAAAAGGCCAAATTACTACCAAACTTTCACATTTAGATTCTTCACAACAGGTCATTTTGAGTTCAAAATTCATGTTTGAATCACTATGTTATAGTATCTTATATTTTCCAGTACTCAGTGTAATTCTTCTGTCATTTTAGAGCCTGAGCAGACAGGAATTCTGGCAGCTGCTCCAGCAGAACTATGGTAATGAGCTAGGCTTAAATGCCGAAGAGATGGAAAACTTGTCTTTGTCAATCGACGACAATGTGCAGCCAAGGTAGAGCAAAATGTTTTTAACTATCATGACTTATTAATCATTAGTTAAAGCAGAATTATTTTAGACTTTACCAATTTAAAATTTCTATTAAATTATCCTTGGGTGGAATTTGCCTCTTTGGTCTTTGTAGTGGAATGAAGTGAAAGGTGAGGACATTGAATGGTTTGCTAAATTTAGGTAAGCAAATATAGGACATATAAGGAAATGTTAATTTTGTAACTCTGTTATCTAGGGTTTGCTTAAAACATGGTTTTAGTAAAGCTTTTTATATTAAGGATCTGGAGAAGTACCTAATGACATCTCTGAGGTTGTAGATAACAATAAAATAAATTCGCTGGTAGGTATTTTGAGGGATACGAAGATAATATGATGTTTCCTCAAGGAAACCCTAGCGTAGTACTTAATATGTAGTTGGCACTCAATAAATATTAAATACATTAATGAAAGGAGCTGATAGTACTATGGAGAATGCAAATAATTATAATACAGGGTTGAAAATGACAAAGGCCAAAAGGAGCAATAGATAATGTGATAAAGAAATTCAGAGATGAGATTATTTTTGACTGATGGGCATTCATTTGAAGAGTGGACATTTTTATTAACCTACACAAGTAAAAGTGCATTTTGTCCAACGGTAATTGAGGTCACAGCAATAAAAACAAGGATAATACGTTAAAATTCTATAGCAGACGTTGTAAGTGAAGGAGGCAAGTGAAAGATGTGAGTAACCCAAGACCACATATTGTACAATTCTGTTTATGTGAAGTGGAGTCCAGGATGAATCTATAGAGACAGAAAGTAGATTAGTATTTGCCAGGGGCCGGGAGGAAGGGAGAATGGGGAGTGATTACTAATGGGTACAGGATTTCTTTTTGGGGATGAACATGCTCTAAACTTAGATAGTGGTTGTGAGCTCTATAAACCACTGTATTGTACACATTAAATGGGATGAATTTTATAGAATGTGAATTATATCTTAATAAAACTCTTAAAAATTCTATAGCAAATAAATGTAAAAATAGAAAAATTTCAGAAGTCTCAGTGTGTTTACAGTTTTTCTGTATTTAGGTAGTCTTCTAGTTATGCTGATCCTCTTTATCCTGTTTCAGCTCAGCATCAATATTTTAGACTTTTTTACGTGGTTGCACATGCATATTTTATTAGTTTTCTGTAAAGTTAAAAATTTCCATTGTACTACTCTCCTTGTAAAGTTTACTAGTCTCTCTTAGGTACTGGAGCTGGGTAGAAAAGCAGTTGACATAATGTAGAGAGCCTTAGGTTATGGTGAAGATCTGGATTCAAGTCTGGATCTGGCCACCAAGTATCTGCGAAACCTCAAGCAAATCTCTTAGCCTTTCTGATCCTCACTTTACCCATCTCTGAAATGAGGTAGTTGAACAAGATAATCTCCAAGGTCCCTGCCAATGCAAGGAGTTTCTAGTCTTTGAAGAAGAAGAGAATAAGTATTTTTGACCAAATGCTTTATATACTCTAAGGTCCAGCTTTTTGAGGTCACCAGAGAACTTCTTCTGGTGATTGAGTGCTAAGAGAAGATGTGGCCAGATCTTCATTTCCCCTTCTCTTCCTTTTCCCTTTCCTCCTATTTCTAAAAGAAGAATATCTGTCTCAAACCTTTATTTTCTCAGCTCTTCTATCTTCTTTGTATTCATTTTCAATCTCTCCATCACTCTCTCTCTCCTCCTTTTTCCTTTCTGTATTTCTCCACAACTCACTCGCATCCTTAAAATACTCACATGCAGACACTCTGCTGCTGGGCTAGTCTCAAAGAGCCATTTTTCTTGTTAGGTCCCCCTCAGCCTTGCCATTCTACCTGGCCAGGAGTGACTTGGTGGCCGACCTAAGTATTAATTGGGTGGGGTAGAATAGGGATGAAAGGCCCTTTGGCTTTTCTCTTCCTTCCTCAGTATAACCTAGCTAAAGATGTTAGGCTGCTACTTGATTTTAGAAGAGCTTTAAGTCTCTATCTAGCAATGATTACATAAGAATACTAATTGCTCAGTAAGTTTGAGGCCTGGAAATTAGATCAGTTGTAATTCTTTTATATTTAATAGATTTTCTTTTCTTTATGCTCCTCCCTGAGAGAGGAAAAGCAAGTCCCAGGACATTTGTTGTAGTCATGTTCCTATGACCATTTGAAAGCTGTTCCTTAAACCTCGTTCTTAGGAACAATAAGAACAAGAAAAGGGGCATGGACTAATCAGTGGGGTCTGTGCTGTGACATTAGGAGCACCCCCTTCTGGGAGGGATTCACCACCTCAGCTGGAACTGAGTCAGAAGGAAGGAGATCTAAAGCTGCCTTCGGATGCTGACTAGCATCTAATCCAAACATGTAGCCTGCACATTTCAAAGCTTTGTGGCAGTCCACAGCTGGAATTTAAACCAGCTAGAAAATTCATTGGGTTACTTGCTTTTATTGCCATTTGTACTTGGTTAATTTTTTAATGGTTTCTAAAATTTATAATATCTCATATGAGCACATCTTATTTTCAGAAATAAAGTCAATCTGCATGTGATGTAAGAAGATGACCTTGTTATAAGTAGCACTTATTTGTTACGTTGCAAAAACCATCTGTTGTCAAAATGCTGTGTAATAGGAAAGACCTCAGTGGGGAGATTCAATCACTTACTTACATGGAATTGACCTTGATTATATTTCTATAATGATGTGTTTCTTATAGAAGTCCAGGAAGAAGCAGCTTGGATGACTGTGGGGAGAGAGATGAAAAATTTTCCAAGTCCATCAGTTTTACCCGAGAATCAGTTAATCGTGTTTCAGAAACAGAGTCAATTGATGGAAATTCACCAAAAGGGGTTAGTGTATCCCTTTTAAAATATATCTGATGCTGTCATGCGTTAGTCATAATGTAAGATCAAATAAAAATACAGTGTGCAGAATTTTTAAAATTTAAGATGTCAAGCTGCTCCTTTATTTTAGGAAAAAGGTTTTAAGTCTATAAGTAACTGAGGTTATATGGAAATAATATGTGATTCTGTTCAGAGCTGGATGTGGTATAAAACTACCAGACAGTTCTCTGAGCATCCATCTCTAAGGGGGATAGGCATCATTAAAAATAAATTAAGATAGAGAAATTTCTTAGTTTTCAGAATTTTTCTCAGGGTGAGTGGTGTGTGGTGAGAAGAATCTGTTTTGCAGGGGAAGATGAGAAGCCTGAGTAGCATGCTTGAGTAACAGTAGATGGTTCGTAAACTGACCATGAAAGCAGGCACATCCAGTTAATTAATAGTTTCTTCCTTTATTTTTTCAAACCCCCATTGCTCCCCCCCCATGGGTTTCTATCATTTAAGTCATTATTTATTATTATTTTTAATACTTAGTTTGTCTCCTCTGACAAGAGGAGCCCCTTCAGGTGGGCTCCTTTGTCTTTTAGAAATGATTGATAATCTTTGATGGCTTCCTTTCTTTCTGGCACAACGATGTGTCCCAGGCACACTTTGTATACTTACTGTCCCTGACTTAGTATTAGCCATTTTCCTAATGGGCCATCGTTCTTAGTGAAGAATGGTATTTAGAGACCACATTCTAAGTGCTGAGAGTGCTCTTACTGTACAGCTTTTGTTCTGCTGACTGGGGATGCAAGTCTGGAGCTAAAGCTGAATTTCTTGGTTTAAAGTAGAGTTTTGGTTTCAAATTCTACCTCTGCCACTTGCTACCTGAATGCCCTTAAGTAAGTTAACTTAATTACTTAACATTTCTATGCTTTTGTTTTCTCAGCTGTAAGATGAAGACAATAATACTCCACAGCGTTTTTTATAAGGATTACATGAATTAGTATATGTGAAATTGCTTTGAACAATCCCTATTACACATTAAGTATTCAGTAACCATAAGCTATTATAATTGAAGGTAAATTTGTATGTGGCCAGCAATGGGCATTGTGTAACTTCTCCCATGGAGCTCTCAGCATCTCCTGTGAATAAATGTTGGGAGAACATTGAAATTGAATATGTAAAGGCTGCCAAGTTATCAGCTTGTTTTAGGCAACCATCATTCATCTATCTCAGTCTGATTTTGTGTTGTGGATTTCTTGCAAAACTATTTATCTAGGCATTCTTGGGAACTTACTACTGTAGCAAGGGAGGTGATTCTGGATGCTTATCTCTTTTTGTGTTCTCATGGAGGAAACCAAACCACTCAATTTTGGGAGGTAACAGGACAGGAAGTCTCTTGCAATCTCCTGATCCTTATACAAAAATCTGACTTTGAGGACGGGATTCTCAAAATTACTAATCTTGAGTCTTTCTTACAACCTCCTTCACATCGTCTTCTGTGCCTGCTCTTAGAATAGTTACTCCATTGGTTCTTGCTTCTAGTTTTTTCTCTGAGGGAGGTCATATTTCATTTAAGGAAAGGGAATGGAATGTACAGGAAGATTTTAATGTTTTAAAATTGGTTCTACATTCATTGACATTTTCAGGTTATGGAATGCAATATAGAAGTTCAGTCCTTTTTTTTTTTTTTTTTTTTGCATTCAAGAACAGTAAGATGAGATAGATTCTCAGACGTCAACAAATACCATATGTCACTAACTTTGTTTTCTTTTTACTTCCAAGAAAGTTGGAAATAACAAAAAGTGAGAAATAACATTTTTTCTAAGATGAAATAGGTCTTTCTTAAGTTATAAAATCAATATTCTTTGTAAAAATTCAGGAAATATAGAAAAGAACACAAATAAATAAAAACTGGTCAGATGTCAACCACTAAAAGATAATGACTGTTACTTTTCCTGTATTTGTCTCTCTTCTTTATAATAGGAACCATACCTTAATTAAAAACAATAGGAGAAATATGTGTGTAAAATTATTCAGCATCTGCTAAAGAGGCTCTGGGTCAGCTAAGTGAGCGTGTTGCTTCGCAGTGTGGAACACCGAAATAAATCAAGTCTCAATCAATTTTAGCAGTAATCTCTGCCTGAAGAATCAGTCCTCTGACTAGGGTAGTTTAATCCTTTCATAAATTGTAGCCTGGGTCCCAGTTGTTATTCTGCTCTCTGAGTGGCCAATAGAAGCCTTTATCCTCCCTGGATCTTCAGTGCTGATCAAAGATCTCCTGGGTCAGGAAGTGCAAGGATTGTAGATAGGCTCTCTTTCAATGCAAGGAAGTCCTTTGCTGTATAGTTGATATTTTTTATGCTGTTCTATTAAACCAAATTATAATACTATTCTATTTGAATACTAACATAGCAATAGCATTCATACTTTAGTGCCTAACATTAATTTTATTATAGAAATGACATATCTTGATTAAACCATTTTCAGAAAGTATAGATAGCATCATATATTGAATATATTTTAATGCCCAATCCCCTAATCCCTTAGCAGCAAAGCCAACTGTGTTCTTAGGAGTTTGCTGTGAAATTGTTTCCTGTTGATCCTCTCTCCTCCAGTGTACTCTTATGTGACTCTTATTCTGTCTATTTTCTTTCTCTTTCCCCTGTAGTTACTGGTCTTGAGAACGGGGGAGTTCTCTTCCTTGAGATGATGGGCAGGTATTGTCTGGGGTCTAATCGTGTTTGACTCCTATTCCCTGCCCACCCTAAAGAACCTACTGTTCCATTATTGTTGTCCTCTGCTCCCCTTTCCCTTCTGCTCAAGCGATTCATGTGATGTTAACTGTGAGTTCTTTTTATATGATGTTCTTCCTAAATTTATTGTTCAGTACTGTGTAAGAAGATGATTTCAGAATATATTATCATATATTATTGTTTACCAATATTTTATGGACTATATTGGAAAAGTGATGCAAACGTAACACATTTTCCAAAGACCTGTATTTCAAAGAGTTTTTATTATTAAAGATCTCACTTTAAAGTGTAAGCCAATAATCTGTTTTTTAAAGTGGATTGTTTGCCTTTTAGGGGTTAGGGAAAGAGGAACCCCAAAGTGAGAAACAAATGAAAAAGAGTCCTTTACTAACTTCAGAGAAGAGGTTAAGTAGAGTGCCCTCAAAATCACTGGACTTGAATAAAAATGAATATCTTTCTCTGGACAAAAGCAGCACTTCAGATTCTGTTGATGAAGGTAAAGAATTTCTTACAAATTATAATAAAATTTCAGTTATGTCTCTTAATGTTTATTTTTGTATTGGGTGAGTGCACACTGAGAACTTATTCACATTCTCACTCTATAAAGAACCAAAGGAGGAATGGTGGAAGTTGATAGAAAATAGGGGAAAGAAGCTGCTAGATCCAACCCATCTCCACTTTTCAGAAGCCTGGATTGTGAAGATCTCCATCACATTTAGCTTTTAAAATTCCAAGCCTTAAGTCAATGGAGATGGAGCAGTAGCAATGGAAAAGTAAACCTGAATAAAAATCTGCATGTTGTTATAGACACGATAGATTGTACTTTCTTTTAACTACAAAAAAAAAAAAAGGAAGGAAAAAGAGAGAAAATGCAAAAGTAGAGAATATAATAAACATAAAACCCACCTGCTTAAAGGAAACTTTATAGAAAATCATGTTCTACTTTCTCTAAGTTAATACTGAAAACCTGGGGCTTATCATACTTATTAAGTGGAAATTTTAATGAATCTTTTTTTTTTTTTTAATTGTAATGTTGACATCTGAAGTCAGTGGGGAGACATTGGGAAAGATACCAAGTAGTGACTACTTTCTAATTTCAGGAAAGGGAACAATGCTAGTGGATTTTGCTGTATCTGCTTTCTATCTGGCAATGCTCAGAATATTGGGAATGGGGACATTATAGTGGTTTGGATCTGTAGCACATGACTGTATTTGCTAGTTCAGTTACTATTTCAGATGAGACCTGCTGTGGGATCTCCCGAAGCCCTTTACTGTAAGTGAAAACCAAATCCATGAAAACCAAAACTAAATCCAAGTCAAATCTAAAATCAAATCCAAATCCAAAAGCAAACCAAGACCCACTCTATGAAAACCAAAATCCACATTAAGTTAGAATTTGGTTTGCGAATGCTGTCATAAGTATCTTTAATGAAAACTAAATCCATGATCTTGAAAACATAAATAAAAATACAGTAGTTCCTAAAAGTAATAGAATGCATTTGGACAGTTGTTGAGTTCTTTTGAAAAGATAGTTGAGAGTTTTTTTTAAGAGGACTGAGCTTCATGAATGACTAGACTCTCTTAGTGTCCTTACCATTCATGCACTGGTATGCTGCAGTGTGTATGAATTAGTAATCTGCCTGGCTGAACTCTGACTTTAGGAAGATCTACTCTGGCACCCAGTGGCCAGATAGGTAAGTGACACCAAAACAGGATTTTTCCCCCCTTTTCTTTCACCTGCTCTTTTATAAGAATAGTCCTCAAAATGAAGCTTCCTTATTGATCCTGTAAAATTGACACTAATGATAAGTTACATAAAGGATAATATTATATCTTGTATAAACTGTGTTCATATCTAGAAATAAAGAATAATAGCAGTGTAGTTGTTGTATTGCATGTTAGCCCTGATCACATTTCCTCCTTGCTGATGTCCCTTTAAAGATTGGTTTTACAGCAGTTAAGACCTTACATGTAACATTTAGCCTTACTTTATGGAGGTTTTCTTTAAGGTGCATGTGATGACTGTGATGACTTTTTCCTTATTAGATTATCATTAGATAACAAATCAAGTACTTCTGTTGTTTCCCCTAAGTAGATTTCAAAATTTCAGCCTTATCATACATATTAAGTGGGTATTATAATGAATCTATTTTTTATTTTCTGGAAGTTATGAGGTTATGAAGATACTTAAAATCAGTTAAGTGGGGAAAATAATAAAGGTCAAAAGAAGAAAACCATCCCAGGAAACCTGTGTGTGGATTTAGAAAGAGTTAGGTAGATGGCAGATTATTTTAAACCAGACATTTTATTTAAAATCATAGTATTTTGATCTACCATTGTGAGCAGGCTGAGTGAGAAAATGAGAGAATTTCCATTTTTTCTCTCTTCTGCCACCTATAAATTATAATCTTTGGGAAGGGGGCACTGGACAGTTTTGAAGGAGAGACTCCCTCTAGACTCATGTATCCTCCTGAGATATCTTACAGAGGGGCCTCAAACAACTAGGATGCTCCCTTTGATGTGGAGTTTAACTAAAGCCCATATAGGAAAAGTCAGCCTAGAATCTGCTTTGACTGGTTCTCTTTTAAATGTTCTTACTCTATGGTAGGGAGTTTAGAACCCACCAAGGTTGAAGGGAGCCTTTTTTAGGGATATTTCTGTACTTCCAGAAATGGGTTCTGGGCTGCCACCTCCTGAACCAAATGCTGACTGTTGTGTTTAATCTATTAAACCATATATAAACTTAAAAATTCGATATGTAATACTTCACAGAAGAAGCTGTAGAAGAACCTTGTTTATCTAGAGTGCTATTGCTGATAGGCTTTCCGCAGCTTATTAACTACATGCTCCGTTTTGGGTAGAGGTTCAGGGAATTTGAGAAGATGCTAGGAGTTTCCTGGCAGATGAAGATGAGTTGACACAATGTATCCATATCTACAAGTATAAGGAAATTGTGGCTATATTTTTGGCCAAAATAATATTTCTGTTGCTGTCAGGATTTACTTCTTTCATCTGCCCTGCTCTATCATGTCATGGATAGTCTGTGAAACATCTGCCCCAGGAGGTAGATAGAGCCTTGAATGGAAGCTGACAAACTGGCTGATGGCATGAGACACCTGGGCTGTGTCATGACAGAATTAAGTTTAGTTTTAATTGCTGGGATTAAAATTTGGTGTGACAGGGTGCTCTAACCAATGTCACTTATGTTGAGAATGAAAGCAAAGTGAGGCAAAGATTAGGCTGGGGGAGGGGCACATAAGAATAGCAAAATTGGAATCCATGGTCTAGAGCTGACAGACCAAGATGAGTTAGAAACTCATGCAAAGAAAAATAGGAATCAAATATCAGGTGATGCTTATTAATAAAGGTGAGAACAAGTAGGCCTCTGGGGAAAGCACAGAAAAAGCCATGAGATAGTCTAGCACATCAGAGAAGGGCCATGAGACTAAACCAGGTAACCCTGACATTGTTACCTGAGTCAGGCTTTTGAACCATACTCTCAAATTGAACTTGGCTTTTCACATGTAAAGAAAGCCCTCAAACTATGTCAAGAAGACAGCAGGTCACCAGTTTTTAAGAAGATATAGGATAGAACAAATTGTGTGTCCTTAGTTACTCAATTAAACTCCACATCTGCTTTTCTTCCATATCTACCTAGTACATTTTTCATGAATTCTCAAAACACTGTCAACATATGGTTTTAGGTTTATTCATGCCCATGTCCCTCTCATATTTATTTATCTGACTCACTTTTCCCATCATTTCCACTGACCACTTTCAAACTGATAGGTTTGAATATTTTCAATTCAAGAAATATTTCTTCTTTATCGGAAAGAGTTACCTGCTCTCGGGTTGAGTGGTGTTCCTTTCCCTACTTGAAATACCACTTGTTAGCATTACATGTCACAGCAGAATCACTGGTGATGTTACTTGGATAGGAGGCTTTAAAGTACTGTGAATGTCATAAATAAATAATCCCAGATGAAAATAGTTTATTTCATGTTCTTCCTTGAATTAATTTCCATACCACAGGTACTATTAAGTTCCAATAGTAATGCCACAAATTCCATTTTGTCAGTCATAATATAGAACAATTGATCTAATTGTGGAGTTTAAATGAAATATGAAAATGTATTGAAATGTGTATGTGAGTGTAATTTGTTTCCTTCATAAACAAGAAACTTACTTTTGAAAAATTACAGTTTAAGAGCTCCTTAGAGAAATGACTGCTTCTAGGGCTGAGGTGAGGAATATGCAAAATGAGGCTGGAGTTTCTTGTAGGGCCAGAGATAAAGAACTGCTTCAGAAGAAAAAAAAAAAAAAAAAGAGGAACATCAAAAGGGCATAGGAGTCAACCTGAAAGAGCTCCTAACGGCCAAAGTAAAAAAATTTGAGCAACAAAATAAATAATGATAGTATTGGATTATAACCTAAAGTATAAAATAACTATTCATAAGTCTATACTGATACAAATGATCAAATAAATATGTAAAAGGGGGAGAAAGCACAAGTCTATCTTACAGACTTTTGAATAATATACATACATGTACTCCCCCTTCTAGAAAGTGGAGCTTAATTCTCCTCCCCGTGAGCATGGGCTGAACTTAGTGACACATTTCTAACAAACAGAATATGGAAAGCTAAAAATGGTAGCTTCACAGTGGAGGAGACTGCTGGACACCCCTTAACCAAGTGATCAAGGCCACCGGTATCAGAAATCATGCTGATCCTCGGGATCCCCTGAGTTTGATAAGAAGGGCACTTCACCTTTGTGGCTGTTCTTCCCGAAATCCACAGCCACAGTCTAATCGTGAAAAAAGAGATGAACCCAAATTGAACGACATTCTACAAAATACCTGACCAGAGTTCTTCAAGTGTATAAGGCCATTAAAAAACAAGGAAAGAGTGAGGGACTCTCACAACTGGAGGAGACGAGGGAGATAAAACAATGAACTGCAATGTGGTATTTTGGATTGGATCCTTGCACAAAAAAAGGACACTGCTGGGCAAGGGTAACAATAACACCCAGCTTCATTAATTGTAAATCTAAAATTATTCCAAAATAAAAAGTTAAAAAATATGGTTGCAAAATGTAAGTCCTATAAATAAAAATTAACCGTAAAATACTTTTTGAAAGCATTTTCAGTAGTCATTCGTTCAAAAATAGTTATTTAACACTTATTATGTGGCAAATACATAATGTATACAGGTGTTTAAAATTGATGTGATCCCTACTCAGATAGAACTTAGAGTCTTATGCAGGAGAGAGGCATTGAACAAGTCAACAGGCCAGTAAAAATAATAATGACAATTCAGGATAAGTTCATGAAGGAAATGAGCAAGATTAATAGAATCATCTATACTTGTTTGTTTTCTTTGTGAATATATGAATTATTTTTACAATAAACATATATATATATATATATATATATATATATATATATATATAACTTCTATTTCAGAAAAAGCTATTTCTCAAGCCTAATTGGGAAGTTATCTCAGAAAACCTTAGCACATTACCTAGTTTCAGTGATTTATTTCTCTACTGAAGGAGCCATTATTTGAAATTGCTGTGACTAGCTTTTGCCTACACAAAGTATTGTTGCAGGGAGAAGGTAAATCAATATCTGCCTGATATCCCTAAGTTCTTTGCACCTGTAGCAAAATAGAGAAACACAAATCATTTGATGGGGGAGAAGAAATAGTTGGGGTGAAGGCAGAGCTAGAAGAATTTTTCTGATTCTTAGACTATTGCCTTTTGCTTGACCAGATTGCTTCCCATGGCTTAATATTGACAGATGTTCTATACAAACCATTCTTAGAGCATGATATCTGTAATATGGGGGGCGTTTGTCACAGTTTTTATTCTGTATTGATGGAGCATAATCCTAGTCCTGAAATCATTAAAGTTTCATAGTGGATTGCTTTACTCTATTTCCTTTACCAGGTTCTTATTCCCAGCTATCTTTTTTTTTTTTAATTTTCTTTTTTATTCTTCTAAGTTAAACTCCTGGCAGTATAAAATAGAGGTTAAATTTGTGTTGCCCTGGAGCTGGAGTGAATCCAAATTCCATTTCAGTCACTCACTAGCCATGGAGCTTTGGCAGTTCTCTCTCAGTGCCTCAGTTTCCTCATCTATACAATGAAGATGATGATAATACCACCCATCTCACAGGATTGCTGCAAGGATAAGAAAAATGGGTGCTTAGAAGATGCTTAGTACAATGCCTGATATATAGTAATTACCACAGAAGCATGGGCTATTTATATTTTTCCAGGGAATATGAGGAGAGGTGAGCAGATATTGCTTTTTCATTTGCTACCGGTAGTTTTCAACATCATCATTACCAGATTCCCAGAAAAATTAAATATTCCACTGGGAATTATTTAGCTTTGAAGAATACTTTTCAGAAGGATTTCATAGTTCTTTTAATGTATGGTATTGAGAATAGGTTGTGGATACAATGGTACTTGTCTTGGGGCAGGCAGCTTTAAGTCAGGTTGGAAACGTTATTCAGGCTACCAAGTTGTGAGTGGAGCAGATATTAGAGTCACTCATGAGTTAATATTTGCTGAATGTGTGACCATGCAGATGTAGAATCTGCTAATTGCTGTGGTAGATACACCCCTATATATCCCAGTATTAACCTTGTCACTTTTGAAATACTCTTTTGAGTGATATAGTACAAGAGTTTGGTATCATTCAAGTTAAATATTTTTATATCTTTAGGGTTTTGATGACTGAAATATTGATCATATATAGTTTAATTAAATATATATTATGTATAGTTATATATAGTACATACATATATAATGCCAATTTAGACTTTTAATAGTGTTTTGGAATGTGCTGATCATTGTAATCACATTTCCATTTCGTGCCAAAACAAAACAGAATCTTGAAATTACCATTCCTTAGTTTCTTCCCTTTCAGTCCTGTTTTTTGTTGTTGTTGTTTCCCCAGAAAATATTCCTGAGAAAGATCTTCATGGAAGACTTTATATCGACCGTGTTTTTCATATCAGTGCTGAGAGAATGTTTGAATTGCTCTTCACCAATTCACGCTTTATGCAGAAATTTACCAATTCTAGAAATATAATAGGTTGGTTTTGTGTTTATCTAATGATAAATTTGGGAGAATTTTATTATCTGTTAAGAGTTGGGCCTATATAAATTGATTTATGTTGTCAGGGGGAAAAATTAGACTTCGATTTTATTTTGGTGATAGATAAACTAGTATTTAAGTATTTATTTAAGTGTTTTGGTTAAATTTACATGTAAGCAGTATAATTGTTCAATTAGCAGATCCTACCTACAGTGAAGTTCAAACCCTTTGAAAACTAAAACCCTATTTATTTATTAATGTAGCAGTTCAGTTATTTGAACTTAATTTAAAAGGATTCCATTGCAGAACAGTTGGATTCTACTAGGCTGTAAATTGGTACAATCACTTTGCAAAATGGTTTGGCAGTAAGCTGAACATAAAAATTCTCTATGACTCACCAATTCTACTAGTAGGTATGTATCCTTTAGAAATGGGTACCTGTGTACTTTGAGTGACACGTACTACAGTGTTCATAGCAGCATTATTAATAATGGTTGCAAAACAAAACAGCCCAAATACCCACCAGTAATAGGATGGATAAACACACTGTGTATGTTCACACAAAAAATTACTAGCAGTGAAAAAAAAAACAAAAACAAATTGCTGCTACTTCTAACAATATCAGCAAATCTCACAGATTTAATGTTAAGCAAAAGAAGCCAGACACAAAGGAGTACATACTATGATTTCTTTATGTAAAGTTCAAAAACAGGCACCATGAATTTATGGACATAAAATCAGCATAGTATTTACTGGGTGGAGAATTGGGTGTGTAAAGAGTGGGAAGGAGCTTCTGGGATATTGGTAAAGTCTATCTTGATCTAGTACACATGTGTGTTTTATTTGTGCAAATTCATGGAGCTATATATACACTCAAGATTGCAGTGGCCTATGGTATATCTCAATGAAAATACCAAAAAAGAAAAAAAAAAGATTCCAGTTAGGAAATTAGTTATACTCATAAAAAGGAGTTCACTGATTATGTGTTAAAAGTTCTATTTTGGTAAACATCTCAAATAAGCTTATAGTTTGAAACTGAATTTATCCAAAATATTTAAAAATATTTTGTAAACTTTGGGAGCACATGGTTGAGATTGCTATATAACATTATAAAACAGTAGCAGCAGAGATTCACGGAAGTTGAGTCATTTGACATAGTCAGAGAAATTTATTCTACAGTCAGTTTTAAATATAGTTTATAACTGAGCCACTTTATTAGCCATTAGATATTATTCTTTCATTTCAAACTTCTATGTAGTCATAACTATGTATTCATAAGTTATATCACTGATATGGATTCTAGATACAAAAAATACTTTTTTCTTATTATTCATAGTAGTATAGCAAAGTGATTTCTAATTGATAGCTATTGAGTCTTGTAATTATGTTAAGAACTTTATGTTTAAAAAACCATTTTTTTCTGTTCTTCTAGTTTTAAGAATGTGGAATATCTGAGGAATATAAATTATCTTCTCCACTCAGTAGCTTATATTTAACTATATCTCTTATATTTAACTATGTATATTTAACTATATCTAGAAGTGGTCTTACTGGATCATAAGGCAACTCCATGGTTAGCTTTTTTGAGGAATGGCCATAATGTTTTCCATAATGGCTACATCATTCTACATTCCCCGCAGAATGGCTGTATCATTTTACAGTACTCTCAGCAATGCATAAACGCTCCAATTTCTCCATATCCTTGCCAGCACTTGTTATTTTCAGTCTTTGTGGTAACATCCATCCTAATGAGTGTGAAGACTTACCAGTTTTACAACTTTATTACATCAAAAGAGTCATATAGAATTCAGTTCCTGCTTTTTATTACTTAAAATTTTTTTAATTTATGTTTATTTATTTTTGAGACAGAGAGAGACAGAGTGCGAACAAGGGAGGGGCAGAGAGAGGGAGACACAGAATCTGAAACAGGTCCCAGGCTCTGAGCTGTCAGCACAGAACCCGACACGGGGCTCGAACCTACAAACCGCGGGATCATGACCTGAGCCAAAGTTGGACACTTAACTGACTGAGCCACCTAGGCGCCCCTGCTTTTTATTACTTTAACTCAGTATATCAAAATGGCTGATGTGTTCTTTGTATATTGTTGTATTTTAAAAATAATTTCATCCCTGATTTTTTATATCATGATGAGCTTTACTTAGGTATTGCGGGGCTTGATGAGTGCAAAATGTTGTTAACTGTGTTCTGGTACATGATATTCAGTAGGCTTCCGGCTGACACTGGTGACAATACAAGTGGAAGACATACTTTTACCCTTGTTAACAGTTGCTTTGTTGAATAGTGTGTAGTTTAAACAGCAGAACCCAATGATATCTTAAAATTCTGTTGCTAATTAACAATGGATTATTTGTATAATTTTTCTGAAACAGACTGACATATGACCAAAGTAATCTTTTGAAAAGTATTTTAGAATAAATTTTGTTTCTTCTTTTATGTACAATTAAATAGATTATTTTTTACAGCAAATTCTGTATGGTGGGGATGCCTGGCTGGCTCAGTTGGAAGAGCATGCAACTTTTAATCTCAGGGTCATGAGTTCAAGCTCCATGTTGGGTGTAGAGATTATTAAAAATAACTAAATAACTATATATAGTTATAGTTACAGAATTTTTATTCTGTATGGTAGATTCTATAGTTTGTGATGCTGCCTTTTAGCTTAAAGATTTTTCCACATACTGAAAATGCAGCTTCAGGGTCCCTCAAAAAATCTCAAGGCCTAGCTGTATGAAGGAAGTTGAGTAAAATTGTCTATATCACAAAGTCTTGCTTCATTTTTTGGTGATGGGTAATGGATTAGATAAGGCTTCTGTATTTTAAGATGTTGAAAAATAACAGTCAAGTCTACTAATTGCCTGAGTCCATTTGTGCTAACAGCATTAGGTGATTTAGTCAGAACTTTGAAAAGAGCTCATGATGCCGTTACCTATTATTCCTAGTCTTTGCCTTGTTAAATGGCCTGTGCTATGTCCTAAAAATATATTTCTGTTCCAAGTATGTTTTTACTCACTGTGTAGTCATTGGGAAAATAAGAGAGGATTTTAAACAAGATCTTGAAATCAGAGAAATCATCCTATAGCTTTCTTAACTTGGAAAAGGTTATATCATTATATTCCATATCCCCCTTCTTGATTAAAGATTTTGACAGATAAGCCATTAACATTACATGATTTCTTATTACATGACTTCTTATTAACATGATTTTTCCACAAGTTGGGATCAAGGTCTTATTGTTACATAATAACAAGGTTATTGTCCTCAGTGATGAGAATGTTAAAGTGTTGTTCTGTTTGTATTTAATAAGGCTGGTGCCATTATTTCTCTTCACAGGTACTGGGGACTTTAAAATGAAGCCTACAGATGAAACAACTTTAAATTTTTTTTTCTAAAGAAAAGAAAAAAATATATTAATAGACAACAATTTAGAAGTAAATGGATCAAAGATGGGGAATATGTCACATAAAAGAAGAGGGCCTTACATTTAATTTTACTATTCCTTAATGTTAAAATAATAACACTGTCAAAAGGATGTTAGGACTGGTCGAAAATAAAAATTTAAATAATTAAAAACTACTTCTTTCCATTAATCATCAGGGAAATACAAATCAGAACCACAATGAAATACCACCTCACACCTATCAGAATGGCTAGAATCAAAAACACAAGAAATAACAAGTGTTGATGAGGATGTGGAGAAAAAGGAACTCTTGTACACTGCTGGTGGGAGTGCAAACTGGTGCAGCCACTATGGGAAACAGTATGGAGGTTCTAAAAAAATTAAAAATAAAATTACCATTTATCCAGTAATTCCACTACTGGATTTTTACCCAAAACAATGAAAACAGTAATTCAAAAAGATATATGCACCTCTGTGTTTATTGCATTATTTACAATAGCAAAGATATGGAAGTAACCGAGATGTCCATCAACAGATGAATGGATAAAGAAGAGGTGGTGGTTGCGGTGGTGGTGTGTGTGTGTGTGTGTATACATATATATACATCTATCTATCTATCGATCAATCTATAGCTATCTATAGATATCTATATCTATAGTTATCTATAGATAGATAGCTGTAGATCGATATGTGTATACAGATACATACATCTATCGATCGATCGATATAATGGAATATTGCCCAGCCATAAAAAAGGAATGGGATTTTGCCATTTCCAACAACATGGATGGACCTGGAGGGTGTTAATGCAAAGTGAAATAAGACAGAGAAAGGCAAATACCATATTATTTCACTCACATGTGAAATTTAAGAAAACAAAAGAAAAAACAACAAAAGAAACCAAAAAAAAACAGACTCAAATATAGAGAACAAGCTGGTGGTCACTGGAGGGGAGGTGTATGGGGGCATGGATGAAATAGGTGAAGGGGATTAAGAGTACATTTACCATGATGAGCACTGGGTGAGGTATAGGACTGTTAAATCATTATTTTGTACACCTGAAACTAATACAACACTGTATGTTAATTATACTTTAAAAAACCCTACCTCTGATTCCATTTCAAGTCACACTTTTGAGAGTTTTAGAACCAAATCTTTACGTTTGCTGTGATTAGATGTAGTGTCCACCCCTTGGAAAGTAGAACCTGGAGGTGATCAACTGAGAACCATGACCTACACTATAATCCTTAATAATCCACTTACTGGAAAGCGCACCACTGCCACTGAAAAGCAGGTATGTTTACTCCATCAGTATTCCAAAAGAATCATGTATGTGGGAAGAGGGAAGCCTGTCATAGTCACCAGTTTACAAGACAATTTTAAGAAATAAATGGCAAAAAAAAAAAAAAAAGGGAGGAGAAACTGTTACAGATGAAAAAGACTGAAGAGACATATCAACCAGATCAACCAATCCTAATTCAAACAAACCAACTAAAAATATATTTAGGAGATTTAAGGAATTACTATTTTTTTTACATGTATTAATGGTATTGTAGCTATATTTTAAAGAATAGAATATCTTTTAAAGAGACACACTGAAGAAATAGATACACTGGCATATTTATGAATAAAATTATTCTGATGTCTGGGGTATCCTTTAAAAGTAACCCAGCCAGACAGAGCATGGTGGTAAAGGGAGGGAATGTGGGGATGGGATACAGGTGAAGCAGGACTGGGTAAGAGTTAACGTTGTTGAAGCTGGTTGATTAGTTTATGAGGGTTCATTATACCTCATTTTTACCCTTGTGTATGTTTTAACTTTTTCATAATAAATTTAATAAAGAACACTACTGGAATCTGATATATGGGATCATGTCAAGAGTTATAGCCAAATAACTAGAGGGGTGCTGTGATGTATGGGAAGAGATAATAATATATTCAGTGCTCTACTCAGTGGCCAGTGTGTCACTGTCTTTATAGTAGAGTTTGTGTTTGATCAATTTGTGTTGAAGTATAGAGTATCTGTTCTGCAAATAGTTAGAAAATATCTTAACATGTGAACTAGTTATACTATTATAGTTTTTGTCCAGTGTTTAAAAGGACTTAATTAAGAAAAGCTTGGTATTTTGATATTAGGGAATCTTTGATAATGTTACAGGATAGGTAGAAAGGGTACAGTTAAAATGAGGAAAGTTTGGCCAGTAACCACTCCAAATCCTGTTTAAGGAAAGCAGTGTTTTCTTTGGTGTCCCCTTCCTTTGCTTATTTGTAGAAGTATGATTGTTAAATTTTTATGAATTTTGGGGCCAGTCCTTGCTTCATTCAGTTTGAATTTTGAATTGTTCCCCTAATCAGGAACATTTAAAAATCTTTATAAACAATAACATACACAAGAGACTCTCCTCCTCATACATAAAAGAAAGAAAAAAATAATTGTACAATGAAATGACAGAGAGGCAACAAATATTATTTCTGCAGGTCCCATCTTCTTAATTCATAGATTGTATGGCCAACATGGAGGCTCTTCTGGCTTTGTATATAGGCTTCTCATGTCTTTTGTAAGTTGTGAGAAAGAATTCTAGTATATATGTTCTAAATTGGCAAGGAATTTGATATACTAAACTTGAACATGTAAAAATATGTTTAATCTTATTTTGACAGACACTGTATAAAGAAAGTCGGGAAGCACAGTTTTATCTGGTAGATTCAGAAGTACTGACACATGATGTTCCCTACCATGACTATTTCTATACCCTGAACAGATACCATATCATCCGATCCTCAAAACAGAAATGCCGGCTGAGGTGAGCTATCATAAATGAGTGTTTTAGTCAGGGTAGGTATTCTGGAACATATCAATCCTAAAATCTTAGTAGTGGCCTTAGACAACCAAGCTTTATTTCTTGCTCAAATTATATATCCACCAGTGGTCAGCAGAGGGGTGGGGCTCCTTACTCAAGGCCACAAGCCAATGAACACTTTGACATTCTGTAACTGCACCATCCAGGATATGTGTTGTTTCAGTTGCTACAGGAAAAGAGAGTTGTAGAATGGCGTTCATCGTTCAGTGGCCAGAACTAGTCACAGGACCCTGTTTAATGTCAAGGCAGCTGTGAGTTCTCGAAGAGCACATGGTGAGCAAATTGCTGCAATGGGAAATAAAAAATGTTGGAAGATAGTGATGGGCCACCATGTGCTTTGCCTGGTCTTAGTTAATGTAGTTACTTTCACCTCATTTATGACCACTAGAGATTTTTTTATACAAGACATTTAGAAAATTTAGAATTTATTTTGAGCCTTTATTGCTGTTTAAATGAAGAAAATTCAGGGCTAGAGAAAGGAAAGAAGAAAATGCCAAGTACTTAGAAGGAAAATTTCGTGAAATTATTAGCAGTATATAGTAATTTTTTTAACAAGTCGTCATCAGTGAATACATTTTCTTTCATAGTCTTAATGACTTTGAGTCCTTTGGCTTTCCAGTGGATATAATCTTACATTTAAATTATAGATAGAACTATAATAGAACTAAATTCTTTCCTTTCAGTAAACTTTTTTCCTCCTTATTTTATTAGAGTTTCTACAGATTTGAAATACAGAAAACAACCATGGGGCATTATCAAATCTCTAATTGAGAAGAATTCCTGGAGTTCACTGGAGGACTCTTTCAAACAGCTTGGTTTGTAAATTACTTGATTTATCTATTACTTGATTTATCAATCAAAACAGATTGATTCCTCATTTGGATTCATAACAGATGACATTGAATTGACTCCACTGAAGTGGTCCTAACTAGCCTACTTGGAATTTGGAAACTTTTAATTTTCACTGGTCTAACAAACACTCACATTATGCTTATTATATGCCAGACATGTTCTGTATGCTTTATAAGAATCAACCCATTACAACACTGTGTGGTAGGTACTATTATTTTTTTTCCATTTTACTAAAGAATAAATACTGAAACAGAGAGGTTAAGTGACTTGTCCAAGATCACACAGTTAGGAGCTGTCATACTCCCTGCAAGGAGCCAAGAAGGCTGACTAGTGAGAGACTGCATAACTTATCACAAATATGCACTTGTGTTCCTTGGTGGCCCCACCTCCACCCTACAATCCTTATCAATGCAGCTTCCCTGGTTTATGCAGGCCCACGTAGCAATGGTAACACATACGTGTATGGAATTGGTGGAGGTGGGGACTAGAATGGGGGAAGTGATATAGTTGTTCTGTTTGGATATTCCTTAAAATAAAACATGAGAAAAAAAAATATGAACATAATTCTGGTTAAAGAAAAGCTGGGGGTCAGGCAATTCAGGGTAAATTAAGGCTTGATTATCTAGTTTGTTGTTTATGTTTCCTGGTCTTCTCTCTTGGCTATTCATTATTGAGCTCCTAATCAAGAGCAAAGAAAATGAAATTCAAAAATTAGTTTGACCACTGGATAATGAGCTTCTAATAAAAAATCTGGTGAAGGAAAGGTTGAAACAAATGACAAAAATGAGGTTTTCAGGTTGTTTGCAGATTTCTCTTACCAGTACTTACTTTTTTTGCAAACCCTCATTTATAAACTAGAACTATTGTATGCTCCTCCTTCCTTTGATATTGACAATCAAGTACCACAGTCTTTCTTGGAAATCTAAGGATCCAGTGTAAGTGCCTAGCCTATTGTTTCCATAACTGAAATCGTTATGTTAATATTTAATATAGCACATGGTGAATTTGCTCTGATGATCCCATCATTTATTAATACAGTTCATTCTTCCTAGAATAGTGAGGCCTCATTCAGGCCTCATTCAGGCCTAGATTCAGACCATAAGAACCTAAGTAGTAGTTAAAGAAAGTTACCAATGCTTTAAAAAACCAAACTGAAGGAGCCCCTGGGTGGCTCAGTCAGTTAAGTGTCCGACTTTGGCTCAGATTCATGATCTCATGATTCGTGGGTTCAAGCCCCGCATTGGGCTCTGTGCTGACAGGTCAGAGCCTGGAGCCTGCTTTGGATTCTGTGTCTCCCTCTCTCTCTCTGCTCTTCCCCTGCTCACGCTCTGTCTCTGTCTCTCTCAAAATAAATAAAACAATTAAAAAAATTAAAAACAAAACTGAAAACAAAACAACCCCCTCTCCACCCTCACATCTTATAGTTAAGAAGGTTTCTCTGCTGTCTAAAGATTTTTTTTTCCTTCTTAGAATCAGACTTATTAATGGAAGAATCTGTGTTAAATCAGTCCATTGAAGACACGGGAAAACTTAGTGGCTTACGAAGGAGAAGGCGAACATTCAACCGAACAGCAGAAACGGTTCCTAAACTTTCTTCTCAGCGCTCTTCTGGAGACGTAGGCTTGGATGCCAAAGGGGATATTTCAGGTGGCTATTACGTAGTAAACAGATGGAACATTTTAGTTTACTTATATGAAGCAGAATATGTCTCATTTATAGGACATAGCAGTTAGGAGGTTTCCCTTTTTCCTCTCTTTTTCTGATGTTTATCAAACTCGAGTTCCTTCAGTTGCAAATGTGTAAGCGTAAAGAAGCAGTTGCAAAATGGCAGGCATATGGCCACTAGATGTATTTTATTGGGCCCACATGATATTTTAAAAGGTGAACGTTTTTAGGTAAAAACCTCACATCTGACAGCTCTGGACCCAAATCCCTTCACAGCAACAGTGAAGCTTAGTAGAAGCTGCACCCTTAGACAGAGCATGTGCCCCCAAGTCATCGGTCCCCACCACTGTCCCTGGCTGCTGGCTGCTTCACTCATTAACTTCCTACCTAGCATTTACAGACATTTGACTTCTGCCCTTGAAAGTACTAAACTGATCGATCATATGCTTTTAGTCCTTCTGTACCTGTCAGGTCCAAGCCAGCAAATTGTGAAGATGGAATTTGACTCTTATTATCCCCATTCTCAAATTTGAAGACATCTTGCCTCTACTATTATTCCCTCTCTCTTAGAACTATAAAACTGTCATCCTTCTCATTCTACATTATCAAATCCTCTTCTAAGGCTTTTATCTAAGTGTGAATGTTTATTTACTATTTAAGCTCTTGAGTTTTGGAATCTAAAAGTTTGGGCAACAGAGAACAGGTGAGGATGATTAAAAAATTTAAGGAGGAAAGCATTGTATATAAACCCAACTCAAATATTATTTGCAGAGATGGAATTCAGCTAGAGATCATACATGATGCATTGAATGGCTTATTGATTTGGAGTAAATTAATTGTAATGTAGGCCAAATTTGCTGGACTAACATAGGTTTTCTTTTTGTAGATTTGTTTCACATTAGTCAGGACATTAGGAATCAAAAAAAGAGTGCTGGGAATTTACCCTATATCAAATTGGTTTTACAATTCATGTACAAAATTTCTTCTCCATTTCTTTTCAAATGAAATTATATTTTAACCATTGTTAATCACAATCCTGTTCTAATGTAGATTTTTGTGTGTGTGTTTGTGATCTGCAGGAAAGAAAAAGGAAATGGAAATCTGTAACACTGCCCTTATTGTGGTGATGAGTATTTTGTAAGTATTTGTTTTGCATGCTTATTTTGCTTGTGTCTTCACTTATCTTTTAATAGTTTCCAAAAGGATTTGAATGCATTTGTATGTTATTGTGTAGAAATTACCACTATTTGGGGCACCTGAGTGGCTCAATCAGTTAAGTATCCCACTTCAGCTCAGGGCGTGATCTCATGGTTCGTGGGTTCGAGCCCTGTGTTGGGCTCTGTGCTGACAGCTCAGAGCCTAGAGCCTGCCTCAGACTCTGTGTCTCCCTCTCTCTCTGCTCCTCCCTTGTTCATGCTCTGTCTCTCTCTCAAAAATAAATAAACATTAAAGAAATTAAAAGAAAAAAAGAAATTGCCACTATTTGACTAATTTTGGTCTACAAAAACATTAATTTAATATGCTTCAGTTTGACAGTTTTTGATGTATGATTTTCAGGAGAATTATTAAATCTGAGGGAATAGCAAGTACACATTCAATAAATGTTTTGTTTTTAAAAAATTAATCTGATTTATTTCTACCATCATAGGTTTTTACTGGAAGTTCCATAGATTTAAAGAGAATATTTATATATGCAGGCTGGTGAAATCCCAACAGTGCTATTTTGCTCTATTTGGTTAGACCAATGATCCTTACCCTTTAGGATCATTTGCTAAAATGCAGATTTCTAGGCCTTAGTCCCAGAGATTCAGTCAGAAGGTCTCAAGCAGTGATCAAGAACCTCAGAGTATTCTATAGGAATCAGCTCAGGCAGACATATTTAGACGACTGTTATCTACATGTCTGTATTTGAATATTGAGGTAGTCCATTAGATGTAACTGAATTGGTTCTGACTGGGTGATGCACTCTTGGTGTATATATTTTGGAATGAAGTTCTTATATATGCTATTTTTTCTAATTATAGATTTCAGAACATACAAAATGTTTGATATACGTTTGAGCTTTACAAAAGGTTTTCATATTCTGCTTAAGTCGGTTTGCTCTAATAATTTTGAATATTAAATATTAGCAGTGATCTTTTGTATTACTATGTAGAAAATTTATAGTCAGAGGTTGAAATGCTGATCTGTATACCATTTCAGTGCCACAGTAATTTCATAGATTTGATTTTCTTACCCCTACCTTAGCTTTCATTTTTTAAAAAAAATCTTCTTCTGGGCAGGTAAAGATGAATACTATATATTTTTAAGGGCATTCAGTATTTTAACAGAAAAAATAGGAGAGATATGATGCCACCTATATATTTGTATATATGTGTAATAAGAAATACATCTATTCACTTGAAAGGCTGCTGTGAGAACCAATACAGTAAATTCATTTAGCATGTAACATTTTATATATGGTACAATTCATGTATACTTGGGATTTGATACTTCCTTTGTCTAAGTTGAACTAGAAGAAAGTTTTGCTGAATAGTAATTTTAAAAATTTGTTTTGGCTTTCCCAGGGAATAAGGTGCATGACCATCTCCGTAAGATCAAGTCCATATTGATCTTCATTTCCTTTTTGATTGCAGCATAATGGGGGTATAATTGCTTAAGCTGAAAGCACCCAAAAATAGATCTCTAAAGCTTACCTGGTAGATTTCTAAGCTGATGGTCACACATCAGCACTGGCTGGGATTCCTTGCAGAGAGGAAAGATGTCAGGGATAATCCCAACCTGTCTTTTTGAGGACTTTATTGTCACCCAATTACCTTCTAACTTTTTCCTCACCATCCACTGATTACCTAAAAGTAATTATCTCATACAATAAAATAGAGATAACTGATTTAAATAATAACAATAATTGGAAACTGGTCTGGACAACATACATTTTTAAAGTTTTTGTGTGTCTGTTCTGCACATGGCAACGTGTTAGGTCTGGGTCAGAGTGGAGTAACCAGGTACAATTTGCTCTGTCTAGTTTGCTGTTGCTAGTTCTGTTGAACGTGACGCTGTTTCTGAAGCTGTCAAAGATAGAATCTGCTGCTCAGTCCCTTTACCGTCTCCACCTCCAAGAAGAGAAATCTCTGTAGTAAGTCTTTTTCCCCCCCAACCTGTTATTATTTCAGTAATTCTCTAGCTGCAGAAAACTGAATTCCAGTTTAGAGACTTTGGTCTACTAACTATACTATAGTCATAAGCTTTTTTTTTTAATTTAATTTTTTACTTTGCTTGTAAATTTATAGGACACTGATGATTTCTAGAAATGATAAGATTAGAAGCTATTCCCCTCATTTTTAAGATGTTGTTTTATTTTGTTTTGTTTTTTCAGTTTAGCCTCTGGTATGCTGTCAAGAGCAGAGAATATTGAAAAGAACAAAGACCAGGCCCACCGTTTAAAAGGAGTGCTCCGAGACTCCATCGTGATGCTTGAACAGGTAGGCAACTCTGTGTACCACACTTTCATACCAGTATGAACCACTTACTCCTCTGATTGTGTGAGAATATTTACTACACCATTATTTGAAGAACCCCCTCCTAGAGGCAACTACCCTTGCCAGTTTCTGTAGTATGCATTTTATATGTGTAGTCACTTGTATTTTTTTCCAAAATGGGAGTATACTGTACACACCATTGCATACCCTCATTGTACAATTAGTATTATATTTTGAAGATGTTTCCATATCAGCATGTACATTGGACTCCTGAATAATGCCGAGGTTAGGGGTGCTGAGCACTGCACAGTCGAAAATCACATATAACTTTTGACTCCCCCAAAACTTAACTACTAATAGTCTACTGTTGGCCAGAAGCCTTACTGATAACACAGTCGATTAACACATTTTTATTTTATTTTATTTTACTTAAAAACATTTTTTTTGTTTATTTATTTTTAAGAGAGAGAACCATCATGATCAGGGGAGGGGCAGAGAGAGGGAGACCCAGAATCCAAAACAGGCTCCAGGCTCTGAGCTGTCATCACAGAGCCCAAAGCGGGGCTCAAACCCACGAACTGTGAGATCACGACCTGAGCCAAAGTTGGATGCTTAACTGACTGAGCCACCCAGGCGCCCCTCGATGAACACATATTTTATATGTTACATGTATTATGTGCTGTATTCTTACAATAAAGTAAGCTAGAGAAAAGGAAATGTTATTAAGAAGATCATAAGGAAAACACATTTACAGTACTGTCCTGTAAAAAATCTGCATGTGAGTGGACCCTTACAGTTCAAACCTGTGTTATTCAAAAGTCAACTGTATACATCTACCTCCTTCTTTTTATTGATACTTCTACATAAAAATTTATGCTTAATATTAACTTTTTATAGAAGAACACTGTATACACTGTTGATTATTTTGTTTTTATCTATTAACCATGTATCTTGGAGATGCTACCGTATTAGCATATAAAGCAGTTCCTCTTAACAAGTGCATAGAATTCAGCTGTATAAGTGTGCCATAATTACTTATTTTATCAGTTCTCCACTAAAGAGTGAACACTTAGGTTGTTCTGAGTGAACACTTAGGTTGTTCTGATGTTTTGCTATAAACATTTATCTCTTGAAGACAGTATCATCAATATGTGCTGCTCAGTTCCATGAGCCAAAACTGAGGATTCCCTTTGAAAAATCAAGACTACTGTTTTCATCATAATATAGTATATCTGTACTTTTCAAGATTAAAACAGTGAATGGTAGAAGAGAAGAAAACCTATAGTTCTAACTTTCAGACATAGCCACTATTAATATTTTGCTTCCTTCTTCTATGCATTGCTTTCTTAGAAGATTTAATTATTGAGCATTTCTCAGGATACCATGTGGGGCATTAAAGGTGCCCCAGAATTTGTCACATGCACGGTGTCTACAGCTCCTGGTGCCGTTCTCTTCCCACTCTCAGCGGGAATGGGTCATATTTGCACTTTCCCTCCTCAGCCTCCTGTTTCTCTGACTCTCAACTGATGACTCTGCCTCAAAGAGAAAAGAGAGTTTTCCTCTCCTTCTATAACCAGATCTACAGACCTTCCAACCGCTGCACCCCGTCCTCTTGTCCACGACTGTCAGAGCATGCCTGTGAGGAGAGTCCCAGCAGGTGCTAGTGGGAGACTCCATCCGTCCATCACCCTCAGGCTTCCCATTTTCAGTCTTCCTCATTCAACTGGATCTTTCCCATCTGCACGTGGCCTCTGCTCTGGTCTCTCCTACATTGAAGCACCCACGCCATCCACATCCTTCTGTCTCTGCCCATCTGTCTCTTTGCTCCCTTTCACAGTTGGGCTCTTTCCCAGTTGCCTGTGGTGGCTGTCACTACTTTATCCTTCATAACCCATTAACTTTTTTAAGGTTTTATTGTCACTAAAGTCACTCCTTCACATGGTTAACTTGTTCTACCAGGATTGTTCAGAAAAACAGCAGTCCCACTATATACTGTCCCAAACACAACAATCTTTAACTCTTTTAGTTTCTTTTGGTGTTTACCTCCATATTTATAAATGAGCTATATTGATACTTCCTGATTTTTCAGTTTTAGATCATTTGACCTATTATGGAATACAAACATTTTGTTTCCTTTTCTTTCACCTCTTCCTGCTCCCATTTCTGATTCTCCCATCCTCCCAAGGAAGTGATAATTTTGGTTTGATCAGTATCTAGTGTTTACTTTGTTTTGACATAATTTGCTCTTCTGGGCTGAGCCATGGAATAAACCAGAACTACTTTTTCTTTTCTGTGCTTTTTCTTATTCCTGAAATTGCCTTATTACAGTTGATTCATTAACCATTTTATTTATAAGTATCTCATCTCCTAAAGCTCTGCTTGTTTATAAGTCTCCTTTCATAACCTTCATTCACCTCGGGTATTCTGTGCGTGAAGCCTCCTGACTGGCTCCTGTCTGGCCCAGGGGCCCTCTCTGCAGGTCCACAGCAACCGTCCTGGGTATTCCTGGTGAGCACCTGCTCTGCTTCCTGTATCCAGAATGTTTTCTGCTTTCCTGGTTTACTCCCTCCTTTTTTAATGGAGCATATTCTCTAGCAGTATCCTAAGAAAGAGAGCATGGAGGTAAATATTTTAAGACTTATCTTAAACTTGTGTGCAAGTTTTTTATTCCATCCTTCCCCTTGATTACTAGTTTGGCTAGGAAGAGAACTGTAGCTTGGAAACAATGTTCCTTCAGAGTTTTTAAGACATTGTCCCATTGTTTTTCTGCTTCTAGTGTTGCCGTTGAAAACTCTGAGGCTGTTACCATTCCTCATCCTTTAATCTGGAAACTCAATCCCTTTAGTTCTAGGAAATACTGAATTATACAGTTGATGATCTCCTCTCCTCCACTCTCTTTTCTGACTTTCTGCAGCTACTGAAATTGAGATGTCTGCCTTCTTTTGGACAGGCTGTCTAATCTTACTTTTTCTCTTCAGCTTCCATCTTTGCCTTTTTGTTCTGCTTCCTCAGAGTTCCTCAACTTAATCTTCATTAAATTGTCTCTTCAATTGTTAGTAACAAGTTTTTGATTGCAAAGCCCTGTTACTTCTCTGAATTTTCTTTTTCATGGCATTATGATCTTTTTAAATGCCTATAGTATCTTCATTTCTCTGATCATATAACTGATGGCTAAAAACTTGTCCTCTTATTCTTGCATACTCACTTTTCATCAAGATCTTTCCGCCCATTTTGATTTCTGTCCTTAAAGTTAGATTTCATTAGATGTCTGTAGTTCTTGGTTGTCTGCTTGTGTGGATCAGAAACTCTTAAGCCTGTAATGTAGGTTGGGCTGGTGTCTCCTAAACTTCTTTGTAGATCTGGCTGGGCTGTTGGTTGAGAAATCCTGATATCACTCCCTTTACGTCTTTCCTCCTAGATTGGTCAGTTTCTACAGAGAAGAGTCTTCCAGTCTCCACCAGAAGGATTAAGGGCTGGCTTCCAGCATTTTAGGAGCAGGGCGGAAGTAGAGGGATGGAAGAGGGCAGGGCAGAGGAAGATGGTCTCAACACTTTTTTGTATAATCCTCATTTTGGGGATGGCACTACTGTCCTAGGTGTCTTATTGTCCCGTGTCAGCCAGAGATCCTCTGTTCTAGCCCCTCCAGAAAATAAAGTTGTAGACTTCTAACAGGTAGTGGAAGAGCTCAGTTGCCATCCAGTCGTTACATTAGTCCCTCTTCTTTATTCCCACTTCTAGAGATTCCCGTCCTTCCTGAGGCTTTTGAGGATCCTTCAGGGTAGATTTGGTTGGTTCTCAGCTTTCTCTGCAGTTAGCTTAGGAGTCCACTTTTTCTGGTCTCCTAGGTCATCCATCTGCTTTCTCGTTTCCAAAGTTGTGTTGCTGCTTTTTGCCTTTCTGTTCTCCCTGTCCTGTCCTTGTGGATTTATGCCTTTCAAGAGTCCCTTTATTGTGCTTTTAGTGGAGTTTCAGGAGGGAGCAAAATTGGATGCCTATATTTAAGCCAGTATTCGCTCTTCAGCTCACTCCTGTCTTGTTTTCTTCCCCACACCTCGCACTGATATTGCCCAGGCTTAAAGTCCCCAGTGACAGACTCTGGTTGTTAAAATTAATATAGTTTTTTTAGTTTTCATCTTACAGCGTGAGCATTTGACAGAGCTGACCACTCTTTTCTTGAAATGTATCTAATCTTGCCTTCTTCAAAACCATAAGAAAAAAAACCAGCTTTATTGTGCTTTAATTGACATACTATAAAATTCACCTTTTAAAGAATTCTTAATATACTCACAAAGTTATACAACCATCACCACTAATTCCAGAGCATTTTTATCACCCCCAGAAGAAACCCTACATCCATTAGCAGTCTCTCGCCATCCTTCACTCTCTCAGCTTCTGCAGTCACTAATATACTTTTTATTCCTATGGGTTTGCCCACTCTGGACATTACATATAAATGGAATCATATACTATATGGTCTTTTGTGACTGGCTTCTTTTGCATAGCATAAAGTAAAATGACCTTTTGCTGGTTAAAACTATCTCCTCTACCTGACCTCTTCCTGGCCCAATGCTCCAGACTTTCTTCATTAGATTCTCTTCTCTTCGCCTCGCCTTCCCTTCAGGTGGCCTCTTTCACTCCCCTAACTTGTGCCGCATGTTCCATTGACTCCCGGATCCATCTCCCTTACCCTAACCTTTTCCCTGAGCTCCACGCATGTGGTCACTTGCTGACTTGGCATCTTCACCTGGATGCTAACAGGCCACCACACATTGATCATGCCTGAAGCAGACTTCAGTTTTCATCCTGAGCTAGGCCTAATTCTCCCCTAACTGACATAATCTCAGAAAATGACACTACCATACTCCAGTCAGAAATCTAACACATTGCGTGAGCATATATCTATATATGTGATGGTACGTCTTAGCCCTGTATCTCTCACTAGTCTGTCAGCTCCAGGATGGCAGGGATGGTGCCTCTTTGGTTCACCATTGCACATGCAGTGTCGAGCTTAGTACCAACCCAGCATGTATGAGGTAAGCAATTACCATTTACTGAATGAACAAATGAATGAATACAAAGAATAATTCTTGTTCTCAAGTTGCCGATAATTTTATTAGAAAAATCAGATGTCCATGTGTGTTGTTAAAAACTATAAAAATGTACAAAGTTGGGGCACCTGGGTGGCTCAGTCAGTTGAGCAACCACCTCTTGGTTTCAGCTCAGATTGTGATTGCAGTATTGTGGAATTGCACCCCTCCCCCCCCCCCCAGGTTGGAGCAAAGCCTGCTTGAGATTCTCTCTCCACCTCCTCCCCCCTTTCCCTTGTGCACTCTCTCAAAATTAAAAAAAAAAAAAGTACAAAGTTAAGTGTCAAGTAAGTAGTAATGCTTTGGGAGTTTAAAGGCAGGAGGATGAAGGAATGTGACATGGAGATGGTGGGGATGGGTATGTTTCAGATGGGTGAATGCAAGCATGAAGGAAATAGCAAACACAGACCTGGAGGTGGAACTTGAGTCATTCAGGGGACAGTGTCGAGACCACTTCCACTTAAGAAACCATTTCAGGAAATCACCTGCTGGGAGGCAAAATGTGCAGCAGGACCTTGCAGGGAGAAGAGCAGGGCTAGGCAGACAGGAAGAGCTCCTGAGCAGGCGTACTGATCTGTACCTGTACCCGAAGCAGCCGGCTATTTTATAAATTCGGTCTTTCATGTGGGCATCAGTATAAACAGAACTATATTGAATATATAAAATGTAAACTTTTGGCATAAAAACAAGCAGATAAAATTTAATCTGATTTTGAAAATTAATTTTGTTTGCAGTTAAAGAGCTCACTCGTTATGCTTCAGAGAACTTTTGATCTACTAAATAAGAACAAGACAGGCATGACTGTCAAAAGCTAGTGATCTCAAGGCCTGAGACTGTAGAGATACTTGGAACTAAAAGAAAACATCTTGAAGAAAACCAGAGGATGAAGGATTTTAATTGTCACAGGAACATTTCCATATTTTCTCATTATTGGTACTTCTAAATACGAACATTCTTTTTAATAACATTAATGTGATGACTAATCTCTGATGGCCTTAACAATCCATTCTTTCACTTCTTATACGTAATTCTAAGCAGTGGATTTCTCCAGTGGAAATATTCTCCAGTGGCTATTTCTAGTGAAAAATGTCATGGACTTGAATTTCTACAATACAAAAAGAAAATGAGACACACCAAACTGAATAGTATGGCCTTGTTTTTACAGGGAGGTTTGAAGTTTGATGCTTTATGTGTTAGCACAGAATCAGTACGTATCCAACACGCTGCTTCCCAGCTGAGATACATTCAAGATAGTAAAGAAAACAACTTAAGAATAAACCTCTCTATCATCATGAATTTTGAAGGACCAGGTTTCAGGCATATATTATAACATTTCTAAGTACTGTAAATATTACAGTATCTTCATTTATTTTTTTTTAGCATGGGAATTCAGTAGTCAAGTTTTGAATCTGCAACTTGGTAATTATTATCTGAAAGGTTCTTGAGCCATGTTGTATCTTTTTGAAGATATAGTTGTTTCAGGAGCTATGAGAGGTGAGATTATCTTGCCTCTTCATGTATCAAATGGCAGAAGAGTATATTCTGGAAAAGGAGACATGTAGGATACCAACACTCAAAATGAAGAACCATGCTCTGATTTTAAAAACGAGAGGGTTATGTTAAAATCTGGGCACTTAGTGACAGATCAAATGAATACTTGAACTAAGCGTGGCTTCAGCTTAGCACTCTTTCATGGTGGAAGTGAACCACCTGGTTGAAAATAATCTGTGGGTTACTTTTCAGTAGTCATATATGTCTTCACTTATTCATTCATGTGTGTGGCTTGTTTCAATTGGTAAGTTATAACCAGACGCAAACTTCAGCTCTTCAGTAAAAACTTTTGGGGGCACTATGTCCCAGTACTAGTGCACTGACTAAAGTTCTAAGTCAGACAGAAGCTTTGGCTCTTTCATGAAAAGTTTTTAGGCATATATGTCTCAATATTATGTCTTTGGAACAAGAGAAAGCACGGAATAATGTATATATATTCGTACTGTTTGGACAATGCTTCCCTTTAGTTGTATGTTTCTTTTTTTCAACCCAGAGTCACCAAAGCCACATGAGATTGCTTAAGTAATTTTTGAGATGCCTATAGAGAATGAAAGTATTGACCTGATTACAGGAAAAATGGATTTCTCTGGGTGGTTCCCAACAAACCTACTTTGGGGTACCTGTGTGCTTTACCTGGGTTTCTTTAAATAAGGATTTATGAAGTGTCTGGCTGTGAGCATGAGTCACTGGATATGAAACTTGAAGACTTGTTCTCTGTTAAATTCACAAAAATGATCAGTGGCAAGCTGAATATTTTTGTGATGTTCTTTAAAACTCGAACTTCATAAATACACCTCAAAGAAAATTAACAAAGTTGCTTTATAGATTAAGACTCAACATGTATGTATGCAGAATTAAATTAATTGCATTTAAACCTGTTATGTAAATTAATATCAATAAAACCCAAAATGTCTGAGTTGTAGTTTTTCTTTTTATGTTACCACCCCCCCCCCCCGAAACAAAAATAACTAGAAACGCTGCTACAGTGAAAAAGTGCATATGGGCCTACACTCTTTTAAAATTTTGTGCAAAAATAAAACCCAAAAAAGATTCTACTCTCATCTTCAGGCAGTTTCATTTCAAATATGCAGACTGTTGGAACAAAAGTACCAGTAGGCCTGCTGGTGTAATGTAGAATCTGCTTGCCAGAAATCATGAAAATGAACAAGCTTTAAAAATTAACAGATCAAGGACGGCGATGGGCCTTTAAGGGGAAGGCTGGAGAATTTGGGGGCGGTACCTAGGTAACAGTTCGCGGTGGAGATCTCCCCCTAAGCCTGTTGCCAGCGTCTGAATGAAGGCTGGCCGACCCACGAGTCCCCGGTACTTGGGAATCCTCCGGGTTCCCGGGATTCCCGACTTTCCGTGGGCACCTCCCCCGGCCGTGGGCTTGGGCTTGCCCCGCCCACGTACCGCCCGCCCGCAGGCACCGGCGGGGCCGCACGGGGGCCGGGCGGGGCGGAGGTGCCGGGCCAGCCCTGCGCCCGCCGCCGGCGTCCGCGCCCGGGAGCGCGTCCTCGGGTCCTCGGATCCCCGCGTCCTCCGGGCGCGAGGGCCTTGGGCCGGGGGAGGGGTCTCACCGGCGGGCTCCGCTGGGCGGCGGGCAGTGCACGTGCGGGCGGGCAGGGATCCCCGGCGCCGGAGGCGGGGCACCCGGAAGCGCGCGGACTTGCCACGCCGAGCCCGGCGGGCAAGGGGGTGGCGGGGAGGCGGGCGCACTGCCCGGGCCGCGGCTGGCTGTGCTCACAGGTGGGCGGCGGCGAAGGCGCGCGGAGCGGAGCCGGGGTCCTCGAGACTCCAGCCGTCACACAGAGACCCCAGCGGCCGCGAGCTGGGAAGACGCGTCCGCGTCTCGGGAGGAACCAGTCGTTCTCCCCTCCACCTCGGCCTCTTTGGCTGCAGCTGCACCTTGGCCCTGGAGCGCAGGTAACTTCCCTTCCAAGGTCATTCTTCGGGCGGGGCGGCGCTCGCGGCCCTCCCACGCCTCACGGTCGGCGGAGGCGGGAGAGGAGCGCCCTGCGCGGAGCCGGAGCGGTGGGGCTGGACCGCGACTCCGAGCGCTGCGCGGGCGCCTGGTGGCCTCCCCGGAGCCGGGTGCATACGCCGGCCGCAACCCCGAGGGTGAGTTTCCACCTGCGCCCAGGCTTTGGGCGGGGACCGCGCGGCCCTCCGCAGCCTGCTCGGGCAGGTGAGCGCAGCCGCCCGCGCCCTGGCTGTCCGGGGCCGTGTGGTCGGCTGTCACCATGGGAACGGCTGGTGCCCAGACGGCTCCAGCCTTGGTGGGAAGGGGCGGTGAACGCGGTTGCGAGCCCCTAGAGCTCCCTGTCTGGCCAAGCCGAGAGAGAAAAAGCCTGATGAGAACGAGACACCCCCTCCCCCCGTCTTTATTCTTATTTTTGATTTCGCAGGCGTTGGCGGAAAATCAGAGAGAGGCGTGGATGTGTTTACAAGATGAGTTGTGTTCTTTCCACCTTTATCTTCTGAGGGCTTCTTACCACTCATGGTGACAGGTGGGAATCGCGACACAGAAGGGCAGTATGAAGCCAGTGAAGACAAACAAAGCGGAAGAACCTGAATTGGAGCCCCTGTGCTGCTGCGAGTACATAGATCGAAATGGGGAAAAGAACCACGTGGCTGCCAGTTTGTGTGATTGCCAAGATCTCGATGAAGGGTGCGATAGGTAAGGGGCGGAGTGTTTCTTGATGCTGAGCCCCTGGCCCTTTTGAGAACTACCATGCATACTTCAAGCTTAGCCATCCACAACACTAGAATTTGCTCCTCATGCTATTTCCAAGGGTCTAAAATTGAGAGTCGTCTTCTGTGTCAAGTGTGAGGGTTTTTGTAAAGGTGAATTACTCGTAGTGCACAACTGCACGGCTGTCTATTCGGCTCAGTTTGGTAGGACATTATTATTTTTTTCATTTTTAAAGGGAGAAGATGATGGAGAGAACAGGCAAATAAAGGGACAGTGACACGTTAAATGTATAAAAAGAATAAAGTGCAGGCGCGCAGAATCCGTAAATTTAAAATGAGCACATTAGTACCAGGAAGTGCCTACATTCTCAGTGGTCTCAGCATCTTGTGACCAACTACCTGAGGCTGGACTGCACCTGGCTGTCTCAGAGGGTCTTGAGGGCTGAACGATCACGTTCCTGCTGTTGGAACTGGTCTCACCAGAAGGCACCTCCCTTCCCTGACTGGCTGTTTTTCAGCGTGGGCAGCAACACAGTCTTGACCGATCTTACTGTATTTGGCTTTTATTTTCACCATTAATCCCAAGTGTTGGAAATTACTATCCAAAAAGATGATTTTTAACATGTGAGAAAAATTTGGTGCGCAACGGTAATAACGAGGTTTTTATCCATTTTTAAAATAATTATGTATCTAAAAATTGTTGCCATATGGAAAGCATAGTGTGGGAGAAGAATAAGGACGTTTGCAAGGTTGCTTTTCCTTTTAATAATTATTTCCGGTTAAAAGAGTCACCGCAGAGGCACGTTGCCGTGCATCCATCTCGACATGAAAAGCGTCCTTTCGACGTTGTCGTTTACTACCAGAGCCCTGAAGGCCCCATTGTCCTCTTGTAATTCTTCTCTGATAGTGTCTGTAGTCTTTTTTACAGGTGTTTTTAAATGGACTCAGTCTAAAGTTCATACTGAGAAAATGGAGTACTCTGCTTTAATGAATGGAAAAACGATGCTGTTTCCACAGCTTCCATCAGTGGAGACCACAGCTCTTCCATTAACCTTCCAGCTCTTCGTCTCTCCTAGCCCTCGAGACCCGGGCTGTCGCCGCATTCTCTCCTTACCTTTCTCTGGAGATAGGCTCCCGGTCTTTCCGCTGTCCTGCTGCTCTGTAACTGCTCCCATGTAGTTATCTCCCCTCACCTTCAAGTTGTCGCCTTAACTTTTCCAAACTGTCTACGGTCAGAGTTATTCCTTGAACTGATCATTGTCTTACCAGCCCAAGTGTGCAAAAAAAGCCAACAAATACCGTGTGTCCACAAAGCTCCGTTTCTCCTCATCAGTTTGATCTCCATTCTTAGGCAGCCCCTGGCCTTGCTAGACTGGTTTACTCCCAGGGCACAGGACAGGTCTGTGCTGTACACGTGCTTCTGCACTGGGCCGCCGCCCTGCCTCCCGTCCCCCCAGCTCCCCGCACCAGTCCCAGCCAGCCATGGGGGGGGGGGGGCAGGAGCAGAGCCCACCTTTTTTTCACAGAGACCCCTCTAGTGGCTCCACCCAGCAGTGTTCACGCTCGTCTGAGCACCCCTCACAGCGTTTGCCCACAATAGTTCATTGGGCGATTTGGCTGCTTTGTTTCTTACCTGGTATTTCCTGAATTCCCATGTTGTTTTCGCAACTAGATTGTGAATTGTTTCGAGGATCTTATGTCTCTATACCCTTCTAAATCTAAACAGTACTCGTACAGAATATGTGTGTATTCCTACGTATTTGCTTCAAGGAGAAATGGTTTTAACTGTTGAATTTCTAAATGGTAGCTTCTCTTTCATATTAAACAATGATATGTGATCCGAAAAGCTCACATTTAGTAGTATGGAAGCGGAATACTTGGCCTTTGGCCTCTTTTATCATTTATCCTGCTGTTTGGCCTGCGGTGTTCAGTGGTTTTTCATTTAGCAAACCCCATGTGAAGTGCCTTCTCTTTGTGCTCTTCTGAATAGATGGATTACGTGTAAATCCGTGCAACCAGAGACTTGTGAAAGAATCATGGATACTATTTCCGATCGCCTCCGAATTCCTTGGCTTAGGGGAGCCAAAAAAGTTAACATTAGCATCATCCCCCCACTCATCCTACTGCCCGTCTTCCTCCGCGTGGCTTCCTGGCATTTCCTCCTGGGGGTGGTGGTTTTGACCTCCCTTCCTGTGCTGGCTCTGTGGTACTACTACCTCACTCACAGAAGGAAAGAACAGACTCTGTTTTTCCTGAGCCTTGGACTGTTCTCTCTGGGCTACATGTACTATGTATTCCTGCAGGAAGTGGTCCCCAAAGGGCGTGTGGGGCCCACTCAGCTGGCTCTTCTTACCTGCGGGTTATTTCTGATACTCTTAGCCTTGTACAGAGCCAAGAAGAATCCAGGCTACCTCAGAAATCCAGCAAGCAGTGACAGATCTCTCAGCAGCAGCCAGACTGAATGCCTGAACAGAAAAGGGCAGGAGAAGACCAGAGGGTTCCCTGGCACGGAATCGTCCAGCAGTCTCAATAACCGCACGCTGAAGGATGATCCTAAGGGCTCTTCCAGGGCGTTGGCTGGAAGCCCCACCAAGGTCAAGGAGGACTGGTGTGCCAAGTGCCAGCTGGTGCGACCAGCCCGGGCGTGGCATTGCCGGATCTGTGGCATCTGTGTGAGGAGAATGGATCACCATTGTGTCTGGTATGTTGGGGAAGTCTGGGGACTCGCAGAGTATAAATTCACACGAGACTCTGGCCGAGTTTGCTCTTCCTTTGCGCCCCCCTGAAATCTCACTTGTTCCCAGCTTTACACCTTGCAGATATTTGTGCGCTGGCGTGATGTTCCCACTGAGTCACCAGCTTCCCAGTCTCACAGATGTAGCCCCCTCAGTCGTTTCCTGAAGGGTGGTGGTGGTGGTGGTGGTGGTGGTGGTGGTGGTGGTGCTATTTTGCTGTTCCCTTCTGAGTGGCTCCTCATTTACCTTCTTCCTGCAAGAGAAGTATCTGCAGCCGGATGGTGTGTTTTTAAAAAAGAAGGGATCAGAATCCATATAGGCACATTTCCCTGTGGTCTGCCTTTTGAACACAGAGCTCAAGAAAGTGTTCCCTGGCCCCTCACCGCAAGTCCTTTACCATTCTGATGACTCCTGGTCTGCATTGTTGAGGGAAGGCCCTACCAGGTACCTTCCTGTTTTGTTATTTATAGAGAGGTGGGCTTTTTTGTTTGTTTGTTTCGTGTATTTATTTTGAGAGAGATAGTGGGGGAAGGGCAGAGAGCGAGAGACTCCCAAGCAGACTCCACGCTGTCAGCACAGAGCCCAGTGCAGGCCTCAAACCCACAAACCACGAGATCGTGACCCGAGTTAACCGAGTCACCCAGGTGCTCTGAAAGTTGGGCTTTTTTGGTACCTCCCAGCTGGCCAGTGCCAAACTAAGACAGTAAGGCCCATACAATATGAAGTGTAACTTTTGAAGACAGTGTTGCTGTTTCACTGAGTGAATCTAAAAAGGGGTGTAGTTGATTCTGATGCGAATGCTGTAAGTAGTGCGTTTGCACGTTTGCTGCTCTAGCTCTCGAGGCGCTTGTGGTCAGGGAATTAAGCTTCTTATGGCTAGGGTGCTGAGGATTCTGGTCATGTAGCCTGGCCCCCTCTCCCCCCCGCCCCCAGAAGGGGACGTAGGGGAGGAGGAGGGTGCAGCAAGGCCAGGAGGGCCTTGGAGTGGACCTCAAGTGTGTGTTCAAGTACAGGGACAACTCTTTTCTGGGGCTTTCTTTAGGAGTAAACAGGTATTTTCACTTTTCACTTTTCCACTTCTGGGTGTTTGTCATGTATTCTTATGCACGCGTGCGTGCATGTGTGTGTGTATGGTGGCCTGTTTACAGTGCTGGTTTGCAGGGGGCCTGACAGCTCTGTGTAGAAGATCTCTGCCCACTGGGGCATCTAGTTGCAGTGGGCATGAGGGATGCCAGTATACTCTGCCCTACACGTGGCCATGAGACAGTACTTTTTCCCTGATGATTAGTCTGTGTATTACCGAGTCGTTCTCCACCCCACACCATGTTTCTAACCTCTTGGGATTTTTGTGTTGATATGTTGATACACACACACACACACACACACATACATACATATATATATATATATACACACACACACATATACATATACACACACACACACATCAATTTAACGTATTTTTTCCCATACCGTAAAATACTTCTGGTTTAGTATTTTTAACTTTTCATAACTGATATCACCCTTTCCTTATTGTGACTACAGTATTAACTCTCCTCATAGTTGGGTAATAGATTCGCTACTATTTAGAAAGATTTGTTAGCTGGCTTCTGCTTTTTACTTAGTTTTTCCTTAAACTAATGATATGATTTCACTTTGGAAAGAGCAGAGAATATGAGACTCTTCCTCTCAGTGGGCAAGTGTTTAATTCCCTAAAGTTGAAAAATAAGAGAACTTAGAGTTTAGTTACTGCAATTCACACATTATCCCTGTCTTAAAAATTTTCTTGTTTATTATGTGAGTTACATGGAGAACCTTTCTTTTTCATTGAACTGAACTTGATCTACAGTGTTATATGTTACTTTCAGAGGCACAGTGTCGTGATTCAGCATTTGTTCATTATGAAATGATCACCATGATGAATCTAGCTACCATCTGTATCGACAACTTTTAAAAATGTTTGCTTTTTCTTCCCCCTATGCTGTTTTGAGGATAAATAGCTGTGTTGGAGAATCAAATCATCAAGCATTTATACTTGCCCTTTCGATCTTCTTGCTCACCTCGGTGTATGGGATAACACTGACCTTGGACACCATTTGTAGAGAGAGAAGTGTCTTCACAGCTCTCTTCTATTGTCCTGGAGTTTACGCAGATTACAGGTGAGATGTGACTGCCATAGCACAGAGGTCCGTAGAAGAGGGAAGGGATGTTGCGGTTAATGTAAGGGTCTGTGATTTGCTGCCAGCTCAGGAGTTTCCAACCAAAATGTAGGACAGGTTATCAGATGCTGGGTATCCTTGAAATTGCCAACAAAATTGTGCAGTGGATAGGTGCTTTTCTCTAGGGTGCTGATCGTTGACCCTTACGGACTGAGGAACTAGTACGCCGCAGGGAGGGCCGGGCTCAGTCAGGGAAGTCCAGAGTCAGGTAGGTGACCACGTGCATGCCCGAGGTAGCAATAAAGCCATAAATGAGGGGTCCCAGGGTATGTGTGTGATCTGTTTTGCCATAGATTGTCAAGGCAGGACATCCCTATGGTGTGGCTTTCTCATGCTCCTTAGTCCTATCTGGATTTATTGCTTCTGACCCTTTTGTGGTGTGCTCACAATTTCTGTAACATTTCTTTACTTTGTAACCTCCATTGGTTTTCCCTGTTCTACTTTTTTTTTTAAGTCACCACTCATGATGAGTGTGGTATTTAGGTCACAACTTCCTTTGTTAGGTTGGGGCACATTTATATATCGTGGAGATCTTAGATTGTCGGAAGCCCAGGTTTTGCAGCTTTGGCCACAGCCAGCCCCTCCCCAGAGCTCCGCAGGCCCGCTGCCTGTGTTCTTTGCATCCTCTCCTCCATGTTTTCCTCCAAGGAGGATGCTGTGTGGGGTCTGTGGCCCCCATTCTGAGCTAGGACAGCTCTGCCCCCATGGTCCTTGTCTTTTTTCTTTTTTTTTCAAACATTTATTCATTTTCAAGAGACAGAGAGTGTGAGCAGGGGAGGGGCATAGAGAGAGGGAGACACAATCCGAAGCAGGCTCCAGTCTCTGAGCTGTCAGCACAGAGTCTGACGCAAGGCTCATGAACTCTGAGATCACGACCTGAGCCAAAGCCAGACGCTTAACAGACTGAGCCACCCAGGCTCCCTTCGTCCTTTGTTTTCAGAACAGTTCCCACTTTACCTACATAGTGCCTCTGTGGAGGTATTTGTTTATATTAGTCTGAGGCCAGATCCCCCATTGCTATTCTCCATCTAGAGATTTGTGAGCATTAGTAGAATAGATTGGTCCTCCTCCTCAGGGTCAGTTCCTTTTCTCCTGTACTGAGAGTGTTAGAGGTTGTGAAATGTGGGTGATAAAGTCCCAAAGCAGAGCATGTCTGTGTGTTGCTAAGCGCAAGTTTTGTGAACTTTCTGGGGGCTGCTGACATGGAATGTGCAACATGGTCTGCCATTGGTACTCACCCTCCATACAGGTGCTTCACGTCATCCCGTTGAGCCCTGGTTTTCCTCATCTCTGTGGTGAATTAATCATAGCTCTGAGTCCCTTTCAGGTTAACAAATAAAGATTCCTGGGGATGGGTTCATGTCCTGCTGACCCTTCATTTGCAAATGTTTGAAAAGAGTCAACTGGCAGACAGTCGACAGCCTCTCCAGCCTCTCCTCGAAGGCTTACTGATGAGCTGAAAGGAACTCTCTTGTCTGGTGTGGTTCTGTTTGGCTTGAGGAGGCTGGATTTGAGAGGTGATGGGGCTCCTCCATAGAAGTCAGGGCTTGTTGTGGTTTGTGTTCATCAGCGTTATACTGAGTGTACTGAGAAGAATTGAGATGCAGGGCCTTAGCACTATTCCGCGTTCCCACCCACAGCGTCCTTGACGTTTATAGCAGTGTCTGCTCAGTTAAGAACGATTTTGGAATTGTTCATTCATTCGATAGACTCTGGATGCTGTTATGTGAGGCACTGTGTTGGTTGAGTGGGGGACACCAAATACAAAAACGTCTGTGCTACTGTAATATAACATTCTAGAAAAAGAGGCACCAATAATCATAGCATAAAACAGGACGTGGGAATAGTCCTAACTTAAGCATTCTGGCATCCTGAGGGTAGAAAAGTGTCTCCCAATTGGGATAACTGGGGAAGGCACAGAAGTCCTTTGTAACGAGTACTGTGTGTGTCAAATGTTACAATGTGCCCCTTTCCCACCGAAAAGATGGGCAGTCCTGACCCACGCTTTCTCCTCTCAGCTCAGCGCTGTCCTTCACCTGCGTGTGGTACTCCGTGATCGTCACGGCAGGCATGGCCTACATCTTCCTCATCCAGCTGATAAACATCAGTTACAACGTCACCGAGAGGGAAGTCCAGCAGGCCCTTCGACAGAAGACGGGGCGCCGGCTCCTCTGGGGGCTCATTGTGGACACAGGCCAGTACAACCGGGGCTTCCTGCGGAACTGGTACCATTTCTCCACCCTGGGCGCCCACCCCTTCCAGCACCCTGCCGAGGACATTGTCTGAAGTGCCTTCCATGTGGCCCCTCGAGGGATGGCCCCTTGCTCTGCTCCCTCCCACTGTACACATCAGTGTCCACACAGGATGTTCGTTTTTATCCCCAGTTTCTCAAAGGCTGTATAGGGCCATGCTCAGGTTTAGACATTGGACTGGGAAGAAATGAATTTTCCTGACTTCAACCTAAGAGATTTTTATATCGAAACAGTCAAAGTAGAGCCATCTTTTCCAGTCACCTTGTTAACCAACTCCGTCACCATGTGGAAGAGGATGTGGATTGCTAGTGCACAGATTGACAGAAGCAGTTCCCATCCGTTAGTAGGGGGGAAAGAGTTTGGATTAGGGTAGTTTCCAGTCCCTCTTTCAATTCCTGATAGCCATGTGACCCTTAGTTGAGTCACCTCCCTGAGTCTCAGGTTCATCTGTGAAGTGGGGGTAGTGCCTGCCCTGGCTTACCTCACAGTCGTGAGGGTCATGCGAGGGATGAGGTATGTGGAAAGCACTGGAAAATGACTAAAGCACTCAACAGGTATGAAGTATTATTAGGAAAATTCTAAGACTGAGAAAACTGTTTATAGATCAGAATGTTGAAGCCAAAACAGAATAATCTGCTTTCAGCATTTCAGAATGAAAGATCCTGAAATACCACATTGTACAGTTATGGCAATTTTACTCTCTGAAGTATTAGACATTAACTACCCAAACGGGGTAGAGGATGACCAGATGGATTTGGACAATCATGTGGTGTTGAAGGGACAGTTGAAAACAATTAATTACTGGTAGTGTAACATACACTGGTCATGAGTTTAGGTGATGAGTCCTTATTTTTTATCTTATTTCTTACATATTCATTCTGTTTGGATTTACTTACATAACTCCAAACTCCGGTAGGCATTCCTGGTTTTTTCCTCTTTCCATGTTTCACCTAGGAAGGTGCTAGAGCACTTAGGACGAGGCTGGAAGAGGAGAACAGACACCCCCGTGGGGAACATTTTACCCTCTTTCCTGGGTAGGGTGGCTGGTTAATATCAAGGGCTTGATTTTTTTTTTTTCGTGTAAGTAATTCAAGCACTGTCACTTACAGCACTCGGTTGCAAAAGCCAGTCTCTGGCATTCACATTCTTCTGGCATGAACTCTCTGAGGAATTGATTGACATTTCCTACTTGCACATTACTTCTCATTCACCATTCCCTAGACAAAAGTATCTCACTTGGAGAGAAGAAACAGGGTATATGTGGTTTCCACTAATTAATGGACCATGGTTCCTCCTAGCTCTTCCTAAAATAAGTTGTCTGTTTAATCGTATCTTTAAAAAAATGTACAGAAGATTAAATATTTATAGAGAACGGGTCTTTTCTGCCATAGAATTAAGATGAGGCGATTTTGGATTGGGGAAAATACCCTCTTGAAATGTTTCGTTTTATACGTATACTTATTTTGCAATCCCAAAGAAAATTCATGAGTCCTTAAATTTGCTTTGGCTTATAGCTTCATATAGGGGAAATATTGCCAGCTTTTCCTGTCTTTCTGTGCTTGCTGCCGTAGTAAGAGGTTTATAAATGTGGAGAGGAAATACTGCTACTTCCTGCAACTCTTCCCTCTGCAGCTGGCACCGTCCCTAGTTCTGCCATGAAACGAAGCTGTCCTTAAGACACTCACCACATTTTTATAAAGGCTTGTCGCTGTCGCTGCTCTCCCCAGAGATGGATTGTTTAACCAATGAGAGGCTCCATATTCCCCTGGGACGAGCCAGAGAGCAAGTCTGGGGATGTTAGTCTGTGGTTTCTACAGTGATGCCCTTGCCCTGGCCCAGAGTCCAGCATTTGTTTGGAGTTAACGTTGGCTCTGAAAGGATTTCTCTGCGTGGGTTTGAGACAGTAATAATGTCAAGGACAGCCCATGTGGCCAGAAATCTCTAGTTGTGGTCTCTTGAACACCAGGTGTGCAGGCGACTCTGATTGTCTAGCAGTTAATGATAGAATTCGTAGAAACGTTAGCATAGTCGGTAATTTGAGCCTCTTGCTAAATCTTTAATAACCCTTAAAATCGGACATGATAAAGACGAGTAGTCCCTGAAAGGCCAGGGTCATGTGGGAGGATTGGGAGCGACTGCCGTCTTCATAACGCATGGCCCTGGAGTTGACGCGCACAGGGCCTCTCAGGCTCCTGCACCTGCAGGTCTCCTTGTATATTATTCTGGCTGGTGGGAACTAAGATGCTTGTGTTAAGTTCCTCAAGATCTTCATGATGGGAGTTTTTCAGAAGAAAGCTCAAACTTTTGAAAACTTCAGTGGTTTAATGGGGGTAAAAGCCTGCTGAAGTATTTGCATGAAAAGGAGCAGCAAACAAGGGGTTCTTTGTGAGCCGGGTTTCTGCAGGCCCTCGGACACCCTTAGTCTACACTCCTAGATTCTTACACCTTGTTATAACCTTGTTATAACTATTTGAGGGATTTTCCCCCCCTTTAAAGGACAAGGCCTCTGTGAATGAATGAGTTCCAGAGAAACAATTGGTGATAGTGGCCGTAGGGAAATTGGTCTGCAAACCTATAAACCAGCAGTTTGTTGGCCATAGAGGCAAGCCCTCCGCCCCCCCCATTCCCATCCTCAGCCTGTTAAGGAACATATTGGATATGGAGCTTTGTAAATGAGCCACTCTATTCTGACCACTTACATTATGGTCATGCCATTGTGTATCATTCCTAGGGAAGAGAAATGAGTCCATTTGGAGGATTTAAGGGAAAAAGTAGTTAAGGATTAGGACTGCATGAAAGGAGAAAGTCCTTAAGTATTTAAAATGTTTTTTTTGATACCCAAAGAGTACTTCATGGTTACAGCGGGGCCCACCTGAAATGAACTGACCATTAACAAGCCTTAAGTGAGTTTTAGGGACACTGCTGCTCACCTCACCTCAGCCACCTCTGTGTCTGCTTATGATGCTGGAAATCTTTGCCATTCAAGTAGCGTTGTCCTTTGGCGAATGAAGTAATTGTTCTCGTCCACTGTGCCACCTGCCTAGTGGAAAGACTGCTACAAACTCTTATGCAATAATTCTAATATTTTTAGTAAGAGAAAATTTTCTATACTAGAATCTTCCACTGCCAGAAGACAATGCCAGTAAGGTTCTCTGGAATACTGACCATCTGCTTAATAGACTATATTTCCTTTGGGTAGGAAATCAGCTTTTTATTACAAAACTAATATAAGCAAAAATACGACATCTAGAAGCACAGTCTGAACCAGGATGTTTAACCATGTTTTATGAGCTTTAAGGGTCTCTTTAAACGAGGTAAGTAGGTTTATAGGACTTCATTTGAGCCATATTTTGGTCCCCTGCATTAGAAAAAAGAGAATTTCCTCAGACAAGCACAGAAAGAGAGACTTTTGCTTGCGGCACCTGTGTGGAATCTGGCGTTCTCAGCAGCAGCGTGGCAAGCATGCCATGTTCTATCAGACACTGCCGAGGTGACGCAGGGGGGGAATGAGAGCTGTGCTTAGTGCTGGATAAAACCCCCTGTGTTCTCCTGGGTGTCTGCTGTGATGAATAGAAACTTGTTGCAAAATCAGCTACATGTAATCTTGTTGCTCGTGGGCTGTTAACACCACTTCAGGCGGCACCAAGTGCTTCATGTAGTTTTAGCAGCAGCCAAAGGCCCAGTGGTTAATGGAGGCAGTTTTCTTAGAGGCTGTGGCTATTTCTAGCTACATATCCAAGTAGGGCTTTCTGACTTCCTGCTACTCCAGCCTTCCTGGTGGCACCTCCACTCCTAGAGAATTCATACTTTAGAGGCAAAGCTTTAAAAGCAGAGCTAGTCTATGCTAGTTATCGATGCGACACACATCCTGTATTTCTTCTCACGGCACCACTGCCAAGACACCACGTCACGGAACTTGGGAGCTCAGCCTGCTGTGGACCCTATGGTCTGGGTCATTTGCTGGTTTGAGTTGTTAGGGCTGTGGAGCCGTTTCACTTAATTACATTTCTGAGTCTGATGTTAGACGAAAGGACACCCAGGAATATTTACTATTCAATGTTTAATGTACTGGCCCGGCAACGTTCGAGGGGATTCCGGACGCCAACTCTGGAGGCTGTGGGCTAAACGTTTTGCACTGTTTTAATACTTGTATTCATGTCCTCTTATCACCTCAGACTCAGACACAAGGCCTTTTACATGGAGATTTAAAAAATTACTGCCATTTACGTAAAATAATGTACTGTGACCAAGTTGCTTAAGTGGAAAATAAAGTGCTTTCTTTAAGGGAAATATTGTTTCTTAGTGTGTCTCCTGAACCGTTGCTGTGAGAGAAGTCTGTGTCAGAGCTGCGCCGCTGCTTTGGCTACTGAGGGGTCCCCTCTGACCTAGGTTACCCCCAGTCCTGAACTGTCCTTTTCCTGCTGGTTACATTTTCTAGTATATCCTGCTTGTTTGGGCGTTTTGTTAGTGGTAACATTTCTAATCATGTCTTCAGGATAGTTCCGCAGGAAGCAGAGGTCATTGACAAAGTGATTTTCCCGTGTCTTTAGAAGGTTCCTGAAGTAGGTAAGAAGTCCTCACTGGCCCAGTCACGATATGTATGGGTTGCTAAAGACTCACTGCCTAACTGATGCGCGAGGTGAAGGCAGAATAAAGGAAGGCTTGAGGGAGAAAACTTAAGCTTTATTTGGGCCCTTGGCATGTTGACTTAACCCCTTCCTTATCTGCAGACTTGGAACTGGCCTAAAGTTGGTATTTGGCGTCTGGGTGCTACTGGGCGCCAGGGTTCTGTGCTGTACTACAGGCCAGGGTAGCAGAGGGTGACTTGGATGGAAAGAGATTAAGTATGAGTTTGTTTTAGTCCTGTTTTCTTTAGCACTTGTTGGTCTTAAAAAGAGTTTTTAGGTGACATCTGTATACTCACAGGAAAGGATTGTGGGGACAGGGAGTCTGTAGAAGAAATAAAGTTTGGGTGAGGGCGTTTTGTCAGTTCTGAGTAAATCGTCACACGTGTTCCAGAGACAAAGGACGAGGTGGCTGTGCCGGCGGCGCAACGGCACGTCCCTTGTAGGGAGCGAGAGACGACAGCGGTTTCTTGAGCAGCACACAGTTTTATTTTACCAACTGAAATTCTCAAGTTACCAAACAACAGTAGTGACTTCGGGGCTGCAAGGGGCCTTCTGGTTTGACTGGGTGCCCTTCTCTATTACTTGGATTTGTTATGGTAATCCTGTTGTTTGTGATGAAGTGTTTTTTTCTAGCACATACTTCAGACAGTCCACAGGAGAGCATTCTGTCAGTCTTTATAGTCTTCTGCACCTTAAAGGTAAATCCTTTCGAGAGAAGCAGCTCCGTGCGTGCATCAAACGGAGCTGAGGACTACAAGACAGAGCGTATTACCTCGAAGCCGAGGTTGTGAGCAAAAACACACATTTTAACGAACTTCTGGACTGCTTCTGATGGAGCCGTTGGCTTTTAGAATCCCCTTCATGCTGGTGAGGAAGCACCGAAGGGAGGGATCTCTGGTGCACAGTTTCTCTTAACTGACGGTTCGCAGCTGGCCCTTTGCCGGAGCTGCATGGAGTCCCGTCTGATATGTGCTTTTCCATCGGGGGGTGGGCAGAAGGATGGGGCCTGGCAGAACGTTCCTGATGCTGACCTTCTAGATTGTGGAGCACCTGTGACTCCTTTTCTAAGTACTTACTACCTTTCTCTTGAAGGTACATTTGTCAACAACTCATGTTAAACCATAAGGCCTTCAAAGACTCAGGCAAGCAAACACTTGTCCCCTTTAAAGTTTATGATGCTAAAAATATGTAGGATGCATTTGAATAGTTGAGCTTTAGACTGTTCTTCTGAATGATCCTGCTGTGATAAATGCTTTAGTGAATTAGCAATCCAAGAGGAACCAAAGAAAGAAGTGAACATTCCCCCAGATAATCCCTCCGGTCCAAGAAGTATTTGACGGAACACAAAGCAGGCGTATGCCTATGTGTGCAGACGCCCACCCCACACGCCGCACTGTGCGTGCGCACCGTCCCCCCAAGGACTCCTGGGACACAAGGGCCAGCATCTGCTGCTGCTACGACAGTCACAGTGGCCCGAGCATCTGGAAGTCCGGGAGAATTTCAGCTACCTTCCTGCGGAGTTGCTTTCGCCTTTCTTCTTTTATCCTTTCTTCTTTCATAGAGTTTGCAAGCTTCTTCCACGTCTCAAATGTGATCCAGAGAATCCTCCTTTAAAAATAAAAAGTAAGAAAGAGTAAAACACTAAGGGAAAAGTTGACTTTCCATCGGTAGAAGAATAAATCTTTGAATAAAATGTTATATAAAGATATGGAGATCAGAATTGGAATTCAGACAGTGAAAAGTGCTATGAAGAAAATAAAGCAATGAAACAGGATGGAGTGACTGGTAAGTTTTTATTTTCCATCTAGGGGTCAGGGAAACCCTCTGTGAGGTGACATTTGAGCAGAGCACCCAGTGGCCTCTGACCGTGCAGGCCATGAGACATTCCCAAGCGATCTGCTCACAGCCTGCACCTTGTGCTCAAGACAGGACCAGTGGACCAAGGGCTCCAGCAGCCAAAGCCCTCAGAGCAAAGATGCTGGAAACGCAAGCACAGTACCACAATCACAGACTGAGGCCCAGGCACTCAGACGTATGGGCGTACTTTGTTTTACTGCATTTCGCAGATACTGCCTTTTTTATAAACTGAAGGACTATGGCAGCAACCCTGCACTGAGCAAGTCAGTCGGCCCCACTTCTCCAGTAGCATTTACTTATACTTTGTGTTTCCATGGTGCATGTTGGTAATTCTCGCAACATTTAAACATTTTCATTATCACAGTATTTGTTATGGTGATCTGGGATCAGTGACCTTTGATGTTAACATTGTAACCGGAGCACCAAGACCCATGCCCAGACAAGGCAGCACACTTAACTGATGAATGTGCGTGTTCTGACTGCTCAACTAGCCATTTGCCCCATCGCTCTCCTTCGCCTCAAGCCTCTTTATTCCATGAGACACGACAATATTGAAATGAGGTCAGTTAATAACCCTGCCTTGGCCCCCCATTCATTCAAGTGAACAAAAGAGTCACACACCTCTCACTGCAAATCAGAAGCTAGAGATGATTAAGCTTAGTGAGGAAGGCACGTCCAAAGCCAAGAGAGGCCAGAAGCTAGGCATCTTTTGCCAAACAGCCAAGTTGTGAATGCAGAGGAAAAACTTCTTGAAATTAAAAGTGCTTTTCCAGTGAGCACGAGAATAACTAAGAAACCAAAACAGCCTTATTGCTGATATGGAGAAAATCTGACTAGTCTGGATAGAAGATCAAACCAGCCACAACATTCTCTTCAGCCAAAGGTTAAGCCACAGTAAGGCCCTAACTCAATCCTAGTTAGGCTAACAAGGGTGAGGAAGCTGCAGAAGAAAAGTTGGAAGCTAGCGGAGGTTGGTTCGTGAGGTTTAAAGGAAAAAAAAAAACTGTCTCCATAACACAGAAGTACAAGGTGAAGCCACAGGTGCTGATGTTGAAGCTGCAGCAAATGATCCAGAAGATCTAGCTCAGCTCAGTCAATGAAGGTGGTGGCCATTCTAAACAACAGGTTTTCAACGTAGATAAAACAGTTTCATTTTGGAGGAAGACGCCATCTAGGATTTTCTTAGGAGAAGTCAATGCCCGGTTTCAGAGCTTCAAAGGACAGGCTGACTCTGTTAGGGGATAAGGCAGGTGGTGACTTAAAAGTTGAAGCCAGTGCCCACTGACCATTCCAAAAACCCTAGGACCCTTAAGAGTTCTGCTCAATCCACCCTGCCTGTGCTCTGTAAATGGGACAACAAAGCCTGGATGGCAGTACGTCTGTTTACAGCATCGTGTACTGAATATTTTAAACTCCTGTTGAGATCTGCTCAGAAACAAAGAATCCTTGCAAAATATGACTGCTCTCTGACAGTGCACTTAGTTGCCCAAGAGCTCTGATGGAGATGGACAGTGAGATTAATGTTTTCATACCTGCTAATACAGCATCCATTCTGCAGCCCAGAGATCAAGGAGTAATTTTGACTTTCAAATCTTATTAAGAAATACATTTCTTAGGGGCCCCTGGGTGGCTCAGTCGGTTGAGCCTGTAACTTGTGATTTCACCTGTCATGATCCCAGGGTTGTGGGATCCAGCCCTGCATCAGGCTCTGCACTGAGTGTGACGCCTGTTTAAGATTCTCCCTCTCCCCCTGCCCCTCTCACTTTCTCTCTCTAAAATAAAAAGATAAACATTTCTTAGGGCTGTACCTGCCATGGATAGTGATTCCTCTGATGGATCTGGGCAAAGTGAATTAACCTGGAAAGGATTCACTATTCTAGAGGTCACTAAGAATATTTGTGGTGCATGGGAAGAGGTCAAAATATCAGCATTCGCAGGAGTTTGGAAGTAGTTGATTCTAACCCTCATGGGTGACTTTGTGGGGTTCAAGACTTGAGTGGAGGAAGTAACTGCAGATGGGGTAGAAACAGCAAGAGAACTAGAATCACAAATGGAGCCTGAATGAAGATGGGACTGAATGGCTGCAATCTCAGGATAACACTCTAATGGACGAGGAGTTACTTCCTACGGATGAGCAAAGAAAGTGGTTTCTTGAGATGGAATCTACCCCTGTAAAGATTCCAAGAAGACTGTTGAAACAACAACAAAGGATTTAGAATAGGACAGAAACCTAGTTGATAAAGCAGTGGCAGGGGATGAGAGGATGGACCCCAATTAAAAAAAATTTTTTTAATGTTTATTTTTGAGAGAGAGAGAGAGAGACAATGTGAGCTGAGGAGGAACAGAGGGAGAGGGAGACACAGAATCTGAAGCAGGCTCCAGGCTCTGAGCTGTCAGCACAGAGCCCGATGCGGGGCTCAAACCCACAAATCGCAAGATCATGACCTGAGCCGAAGTCAGACGCTCAACCAATTGAGCCATGGACCCCAATTTGAAAAGTTCTATTATGGGTAAAATGCTATTAAACAGTTATCATGTGCCACAGAGAAAATTGTTTGGGAGAGGAAGAGTCCAGTGATGCAAACTTCACTGTTGTCTTAAGAAATTGCTACAGCCACCCCAGCCTTCAGCAGCCACCACCCTGATGAGTCAGCATCGTTAACGTTGAGGCAGTTCCTTCTACCAGCAAAAAAGATTATGACTCCCTGAAAGCTCAGATGGTGGTCAGCCTTTTTTTTTTTTTTTTTTTTTTTAGCAATAAAGTATTTTTAAAGTAAGGTATGTACATTGTTTTTGAAGATATAGAATTCTATTGCATATATAATAGTTACAGTGTAAACATAACTTTTATAAGTACTAGGAAACTAAAAAATTAATTTGACTCACTGTATTGTGATATTTGCTTTATTGCAGTGGTCTAGAACTGAACCCACAGTATCTCTGAGGTGTGCCTGTATGTAGTTTAAAAAGGCCACTGGTAACGTCACCTCCAGTAACAAACAAAAATAGCCTTGAATTTTAGTTGAGAGAAGATTACCCTGATGTCACGATATGGAATCACAGTTCTGGAGGGTCACATGTCAAAGCCAGGGAGACCTGCAATGGCCTTTTAGGATAACACAGCTACCTGCACACTGGGAACTGGAAGGTAAGCCAGATAGTCTCCGCCCACACAGGGAGTTAACCTGGTAAACAGATCAGTGCAGGGAGGAGCTACCATGGTGCAGGTACGCACAGGGTACTCGCCAGTCTTGTGGTGAGGAGCATCGGAAGTCTTTGAGAGAGTGAATGGAGTTTTTGTCAGACAAATGGCTTTTCTAGAAGAGGGCATGTCTTGAGTAAAGGCAAAGAGGCAAGAATAGCATGGTGTGTATCAGGAATTATAAACAGTCATGTTGTGGAAACAAAAATGCAGAGTAGCTAAGTTTATATTTTCACAACCAGAGGCATAGATGGGATTTATCCTGGCTTCTTGACTCTCTCACGAAACCCTAGAAGGCATCACAGCCCCCATTAGTTCCGTGGCTGATGGTTATTTGCTGTTTCTGATAATGGTGATTTTTGTTGGTGGAAGTTAAAAACAGAAAGGCTTCAAGAAGTGCAGCTACTTCATTTGCTTTCTTCCTTCGCCCATCCAGTCCTCCCTCTACACAGCCTGTTCTCGACTGTCTTCCCACTCTTACCTCTGTTCACATCTTTCTCCTGGCTCCCCTCCACTTTCTGACTTGTACATTTTATCTCCTACTGTTCTCCCCTAACGGAAATGGTCTGCCCTCTCGAGGAAATCTTCCTAGACCACCTTTGCCTGCATTTATCTTTCCTTCCTCTGAACTCCTCCTATAGCACATGGTCACAATAATTGGTCTGGCACTTATTTATGGTCCATATGTAACCATGTATCTTTCTACTCTGTTACATTTTCTCCTGAATTCTGAGAGCCAGGCACTGTGTTATTAGGTATTTTTTATGCTTGGCAAATATGTCTTGATAGAATACCTGTGGATGTATTGTATAATAAATGTGATTTGAGTCACCAACATAAGAGTTCTTAATGTGAGGTTCACAGATTCCTTGACATCTTGTGTAACATTGTAAAGATGTGCATATGTGCATTTCTAGGGGTATAGTAGGTCTGTGACTGTTATTACTATGAAGAAGCCTATCTTTCCAAAATGCTTCAGAACTGTAGTACTGAGGCAGTATCAGAAATATAAGTCCTTCTTTGTCACTTGTTACAGTCTTTGTTTTAAAGTTTGTTTTGGGCAGCTCAGTCGGCTAAGCGTCCGACTCTTGATTTCAGCTCCGGTCACATGAGTTTGAGCCCCGTGTTGGGCTCTGTGCTGACAGCATGTAGGCTGCTTAGGATTCTCTCTCTCCTTCTCTCTCTGCCTCTCCCCGGTTCATGCTATCTCAAAATAAATAAATTTAAAAAAAAAAGTATTTTTTGTCTGATATAAGTATTTCTACCCTGGCTTTCTTTTCACTTCTATTTGCACAAGTGTCTTTAGGTCTGAAATGAATCTCCTAAAGGCAGCATATAGGTGGGTCTTGCTTTTTTATCCATTCCATCATCCTATGTCTTTTGATTAGAGCATTCAGTCCAAGTAATTATTGATAAGTATGTACTTATTGCCATTTTGTTACTTGTTTTATGGTTATTTGTGCAGTTCTTCTTTGCTCCTTTCTTTTTTTGCTCTCCTCTCATGGCTTACTGGCTTTTTTTTTTTTTTTTATTAATCAGTTTGTTAATCAAGGGGTACTCATGTCTACCCAGTAAATAATGATCTTTGAAAGATGAAGTTGCAAATGCATTACATTTCAGGTCCAGCGAAACTTCCTTAGGCATTCAAGGGCATATGTAACAGTTCCTGTCTTAAACTGATTTTTGAATAATGATGTCTTATGTTTGATACATCATTTGGTATTTTTTAAAGGTTAATTTGGAGTACAAAATTCTGAATAAAAAGATACAAAACATGGTTGTACACAACAAAATATACGGGATACCTGCACGGGATACATGACTTTAGTTATCTCTCCATTCTTTATGTTCATGAAATTCTTCACTATCTCTATTTTTTCTAATTTATTTTTAAAATTTACAGCCAAGTTAGTTAGCATATAGTGCAACAGTGATTTCAGGAGTAGATTCCTTAATGCCTGTTACCCATTTAGCCCATCCCCCCTCCCACAACCCCTCCAGTAACCCTCTGTTCTCCATATTTAAGAATCTCTTAGGTTTTGTCCTCCTCCCTGTTTTTATATTATTTTTGCTTCCCTTCCCTATGTTCATCTGTATTGTATCTTAAAGTCCTTATATGAGTGAAGTCATGATATGTCTTTCTCTAATTTTGCTTAGCATAATACCCCTAGTTCCATCCACGTAGTTGCAAATGGCAAGATTTCATTCTTTTTGAATGAGTAATACTCCATTGTATACATATACATCTTCTTTATCCATTCATCCATCGATGGACATTTGGGCTCTTTGGCTATTGTTGATAGTGCTGCTATAAACATTGGGGTGTATGTGCCCCTTCGAAACAGCATACCTGTATCCCTTGGATAAATACCAAGTAGTGCAATTGCTGGGTCATAGGATAGTTCTATTTTTAATTTTTTGAGGAACCTCCGTACTGTTTTCCAGAGTGGCTGCACCAGTTTGCATTCCCACCAGCAGTGCAAAGGAGATCCTATGTCTCCGCATCCTTCTTTCTCCTCATCCTTGCCAATGTTTGTTGTTGCCTGAGTTGTTTATGTTAGCCATTCTGACATGTGAGGTGGTATTTCATTGTGGTTTTGATTTGTATTTCCCTGATGTTGAGCATTTTTTTGTGTCAGTTGGCCATCTGTATGTCTTCCTTGGAGAAGTGTCTATTCATGTCTTTTGCCCATTTCTTCACCAGATTATTTGTTTTTTGGGTGTTGACTTTGATAAGTTCTTTTTTTAAAAACTTTTTTTAATGTTTTATTTATTTTTGAGAAAGAGAGAGAGAGAGAGAGAGAGAGAGACAGTGTGAGCAGGGGAGGGTCAGAGAGAGAGAGGGAGATACAGAATCTGAAGACAAGCTCCAGGCTCTGAGCTAGCTGTCAGCACAGAGCCCGACGCGGGGCTCGAACCCATGAACCATGAGATCATGACCTGAGCCGAAGTCGGACACTTAACCGACTGAGCCACCCAGGCGCCCCAGAGTTTGATAAATTCTTTATAGATTTTGGAGATTAACCCTTTATCTGATATGTTGTTTGCACATATCTTCTCCTATTCCTTTGGTTGCCTTTTAGTTTTGATGATCGTTTCCTTCGCTGTGCAGAAGGTTTTTATTTTGATGAGGTCCCAATAGTTCATTTTTGCTTTTATTTCCCTTGCCTCCAGAGACGTGTTGAGTAAGAAGTTGCTGTGGCCAAGGTCAAAGAGGTTTTAGCCTGCTTTCTCCTTGAGGATTTTGATGGCTTCCTGTCTTAAATTTAGATCTGTCATCCATTGAGTTTATTTTTGGGTGTGGTGTAAGAAAGTGGTCCAGGTTCATATTTCTGCATGTCGCTGTCCAGTTTTCCCAGCACCACTTGCTGAAGAGACTGTCTTTATTCCATTGGATGGATATTCTTTCCTACTTTGTCAAAGATTAGTTGGTCCTACATTTGTGGGTCCATCTCTGAGTTCTCTATTCTGTACCATTGATCTGAGTGTCTGTTTTTGTGCCATTTACTGGCTTTCTTTAGTGATATATTTGGATTCATTTCTCTTTATTTTTTGCATATTTATTACCAGTTTTTGATTTGTGGTTACTGTTAGGTTTATATATAACATCTTCTACATATAGCAGTCTCTATTAAATTGACGGTCACTTAAGTTTAGAACCCATTCTAAAAGCACTAAATTGAAAAAATAAAAATAAGGGGCACCTGGGGGGCTCAGCTGGTTAAGCATCCAACTTCAGCTCAGATCATGACCTCCTGGTTCCTGAGTTCAAGCCCCATGTTGGGCTCTGTGCTGAGGGCTCAGAGCCTGGAGCCTGCTTCTGATTCTGTGTCTTTCTCTATATATACCCCTCCCACACTCACACTCTGTGTGTGTGTGTCTCTCTCTCAAAAATAAACATTAAAAAGAATAAAAATGAGAAAAATAAAAGCACTACATTTTTATCCACCCCACCTTGGTTTAGGTATATCATGTCATACTTTACATTTTTTTATTTTGTGAATCTTGACTGATTTTTAAAAAAATGTTTATTTTTGAAAAAGAGCATGAGCAGGGGAGGGGCAGAGAGAGAGGGAGACAGGATCTGAAGCAGGCTCTGTGCTGACAGCAGAGGGCCTGCTGTGAGGCTTGAACTCACGAACTGTGAGATCATGACCTGAGCTGAAGTCAGATGCTTAACCGACACCTAGATGGCTGTCTTGACTGATTTTTATAGATATACTTAATTTTACTGCTTTTGTGCTTCCTGCTTTTCTTCTGCTATGGTCTTTCCTTTCCACTCACAGAGTCCCCTTTAATATTTCTTGGAGGGCTGGTTTTAGTGGTGATGAATTTCTTTAATTTTAACATGGTCTGGGAAACTCTATCTCTCCTATTCTGAATGATGGCCTTGCTGGATAGAATATTGGTAGTCACAGATTTTTTTCCTTTTAGCACTTGGAATAGATCATACCACTCCCTTCTGGCCTGCAATACTTCTGCTAAAAGATCAGCTCATAGCCTTACAGGGTTTTCCTTTTCTTTTCTCTTGCTGGTTTTAAAACTCTCTCCTTATCACTACTTTTTGCCATTTTAATTACCGTGTGTTATGGAAAAGACAAAGAAGGATGCTACCTAATCATAAAGGGAACAATCCAACAAGATATAACAATTAAAAATAATTATGCACCCAACATGAGAACACCTAAATCCATAAAGCAGCTAATAACAAATGTAAAGGAATTAATTGATAGTAATACAATAATAGTAGGGGATCTTAACACCCCACTTATATCAATGGATAGATCATCCAAACAGACAATCAACAAAGAAACAATAGCTTAGAATGACATATTGGACCAGACGGATCTAACAGATATATTCATAACATTCCATCCTAACACAGCAGAATACATATTCTTTTCAAGTGTACATGGAACATTCTCCAGAGCCGCAAACCAAATCTCAAATTGAAAAAGATCAAAGGCATACCATGAAATGAGAAATCCACTACATGAAAAAATCTGGAAAGACCACACATACTTGGAGGTTAAATAACATGCTGCTACACAATGAAAGGGTCAACGAAGAAATCAAACAGGAAATCAAAAAATACATGGAGGCAAATCACATGAAAATAGAATGGTCCAAACTGTTTGGGATGTAGTCAGAGCTGTTCTAAGAGGAAATTTTATACAACACAGGCCTACCTCAAAAAGCAAGAAAAATCTAAAAAAAAAACAACAACCTAACCTTACACCTATGGGAGCTACAAAAAGAAGAACAAAGCCCAAAACCAGAAGAAAGGAAATATGAAAGGCTAGAGCAGAAATAAATGAAATAGAAACTAAAAAGCAAGAACACAAGAAACAACAACACATCAGTGAAACCAGGAGATGGTTCTTTGAAAAGATCAACAAAACTGACAAACCTTTAGCCAGACTCATAAAAAAAGGCTCAAAATCAGAAATGGAAGAGGAGAAATAACAACCAATATCACAGAAATACAAAAGATTATAAGATATTGTGAAAAACTATATGCCACCAAATTGCACAACTTAGAAGAAATATATAAATTCCTAGAAACATAACACCTCCTGAAACTGAATCAGGAAGAAATAGAAAATTTGAACAGACCAGTTACCAGCAATGAAATTGTATCAGTAAAAAACTCCCAACATACAAAAGTCCAGGACCAGACAGTTTCACAGGTGAATTCAACCAAACATTTAAAGAGGAGTTACTATCTATTCTTCTCAAACTATTCCAAAAAACAGTAGAGGAAGGAAAACTTCCAAATTCATTCTGTGAGGCCAGTATTACACACATATCAAAAGCAGATAAAGACATTACAAAAAAGAACTACAGGCCAATCTCTGATGAAGATACAAAAATCCTCAACAAAATACTAGCAAACTGAATCCAACAATACATTTAAAAAATCATTCACCACAATCAAATGGTATTTATTCCTGCAATGCAAGGGTGGTTCAATATTTGCAAATCAATCAGTGTAATACATCATAACAACAGAAGGGATAAAAATCATATGATCATTTTGGTAGATGCAGAAAAAGCACTTGACAATGTACAACATCCATTCATGATAAAAACTCTCAACAAAGTAGGTTTAGAGGGAACACAACCTCAATGTAATAAAGGCCATATATGGAAAACCCACAGCTAACATCATATTCAATGGTGAAAAACTTCCCTTAAGATCAGGAATAAGGATGTCCATTCTCACCATTTTTATTCAACATAATACTGGAAGTCCTAGCTACAGCAATCAGACCAGAAAAAGAAATAAAAAGTATTGAGATTGGTAAGGAAGAAGTAAAACTTTCATTATTTGCAGATGATGTGATACTACCTATAGAAAACCCTAAAGACTCCACCAAAAAACTAGTATAACTGATAAATGAATTTATTAAGGCCACAGGATACAAATTCAATATACAGAAATCCATTGCATTTCTACACACTAACGAAGTAGCAGAAAGAAATTAAGAAAACAATCCCATTTCTAAGTGCACCAAAAATAATAAAATACCTAGGAATAAACTTAAGTGAAAGACCTGTACTCTGAAAACAAACACGCATGAAAGAAATGGAAGATGACACAAACAAATGGAAAAATATTCCATGCTTATGAATTGGGAGAATAAATATTGATAAAATGTTCACACTACCCAATTAATCTACAGATTTAATGCAATCCCTATCAAAATACCAACAGCATTTTTCACAGAACTAGAACAGATAATCCTAAAATTTGTATAGAACCACAAAAGACTGAATAGCCAAAGCAATCTTGGAAAAGAAGAACAAAACTGGATGTATCACCATCCCAGATTTTGAAATATACTACAAAGCTGTGGTAATCAAAACAGAATGGAACTGGCACACAAACAGACACACAGATCAATGGAACAGAATACAGAGCTTGGAAATAAACCCAACATTATATGGGCAGTTAATCTTCAACAAAGAAGGCAAGAATATATGATAGCAAAAAGTTTGTTCAACAGATGTGTTGAGTAAACTGGACAGTTTATGCAACAGAAAGAAACTGGACCGCTTTCTTATACCATACACAAAAACTCAACATGGATTAAAGACCTAAGTGTGAATACTGAAACCATGGACATCCTAGAAGAGAGCACAGGCAGTAATTTCTTGGATATCAGCCATAGCAACACTTTTCTAGATATGTCTCCTAAGGCAAGGAAAACAAAAGCAAAAATAAACTATTGGGACTACATCAAAATAAAAAGCTTCTGCAAAGAAAACAATCAACAAAACAAAAAGAAAACTTACTGAATGGAGAAGATATTTGCAAATGATAGATCAAATAAGGGGTTAGTACCCAAAATATATAAAGAACTTCTACAATTCAACACACACACACACACACACACACACCCAATCCAATTTAAAAATGGGGAGAAGACATGAAGACACATTTCTCCAAAGAAGACATACAAATGGCCAACTGGGCACACTAAAAGATGCTCAGCATCACTCATTATCAGGGAAATGCAATCCAAACCACAAAGAGATATCACCTCACATCTGTCAGAATGGCTAAAATCAAAATCCCATGCAACAAAAAGTGCTGGCGAGGCTGTGGAGAAAAAAGAACCCTTGTGCACGGTTGATGGGAATGCAAACTAGTGTAACCACTGGAAAACAGTATGGAGGTTCCCACCACAATTGAAAATGGAACTACCTTATGATCTAGTAATTCCACTACTGGGTATTTACCCAAAATGTGAAAACACTAATTTGAAATTTTATGCACCCCTATGTTTATTGCAGCATTATTTATAATAGTCACGTTATGGAAGCAACACAAGCGTCCATCAATAGATGAATAGAGAAGATGTGGTATATATAGAATGAAATATTATTCAGCCATAAAAAAGAATGAAATCCTAGCAACAACATGGATGGATCTAGAGGGTATAATGCTAAGTGAAATAAGTCAGAGAAAGACAAACACCACATGATTTCACTTACACGTGGAAAACAAAACAGAGGAAAGGAGACAAACAGCCTCCTCCGACAGGCTCTTAAATATAAAGCACTGGTGGTTGCCAGAGGGGAGAGGTATGGGAATGGGTAGTTATCGGTGAAGGGTTAAGAGCGCGCTGTTATCAGCCCTGAGTAATGTATAGAACTGTTGAATCACTATATTGTATATCTGAAACTAACACTGTATATTAATTATACTGGAATTAAAATAAAACTGATGATAACAATAATTGGTTAATCATGGAGATGTCATTTATTCAATGCCATCACATGTAAAACAGAAGAGTATAGTATAAAAATATATGTAAATATATACTGGTTCATCTGAGAGGAACCGGACAGGCGTACGGCTGAGCTCTAACTACAGAACCACACAGGAAGTGTTGATAATGAGACACTTAGGTCTGGCTGACATCGTTTAGCCCTGCCAAGTATAAAATTCCAGATTTATAAAATTAGAAATCTGTATGTAATTATAAAGTAATATATTGAGAAGTGATACAGATATGCAAGATTACACCTCATGTTCTTAGTAGGATCATCGGTCAGAGTTACTGCAACTTTAAGGTGAGGACTCACACTAATAAATATCTCTCCTTCCTTCTTTTTCACCCACAGCTTTTCTAGACAGTATTCCTTCATTCATATAACATTGAATAAGAACTTTGAATATTAATTTGTAGATGCTAAAGGTCCTTTTAAAAGACCCATGATTAAATGACAGTGTCATTCCTGTAAGAAAATCCATTCATTTATGTACCAAGTATCTGGGCATTTATATACCTGTGTACTGCGCAGTGTCACGCACTGAGAACACAGTAGTGAGCCAGATGTGGCACTTCTGCTGTCGGAAAGGACAGACAATAGATGTGTAAACAATAAATTATGTAATTTCAGAGATTCTTGAGTGCTGTGAAGAAAACAGGGCAGGTCAGTGGATAGACAGGGATTGGCGATAGGGTGGTCAGGGAGGCCGTGGGAAAGCCGTGAAGCAGACGTGACATTTGTGTGAGGAACACCAGGAGGCCAGTGGGGCTGCCGCACAGGCAATGGAGCAGAGAGCAAAGCCACGAAGTTTCCATGACGCTTTTGTGTCAACTAGACACTGGCCGACAATTTGTTTCTTGTTGAATGCGTGGATTCCCACATTGATTTCATAACTGAATATTCAAACCCTGAATAGGGCCACTATTTTACTACTATATGTTATAGTTTACAAATGAGACTGAATTAGAAAACTGGGGAAGGAGATGGATATAGCAAGAAGAGAATGGTTTGGAGTTGGAAAGCCTGAATCAGAGCCCAGGCTTCACCATTTGTTCCTTGTGGCCCTTGGGCAGTTTACCTACCTGCCAGCAGCTTCAGTTTCCTTGCCTGAAAAGGAAAATACTGACACTGCCCACCCCTGTGGTGTGTGAGAAGGCCCTCATTAGCTGTCCTGAGCCCCATCAGGTGGCCGCCCCAATAAGTCTCTCAGTCTGTACATGACAGCTGAGAAACAGAGAGAAATAAAGGTGGACAAACAAGATGTTTAATAACAAAACATTGATAACGACAGTAAACAAAACAGCTATTATTTGGGGCTAAGCATGCGCTAAGTGAGGCATATGTTGCCCTGTTTCGTCTTCTCAACAACTCCCTAAGATTGGTTCTGTTGTTATCCTCGTTGTACAAACAAGGGAGGAGGAGGCTTCGAAAGGTTATTTGTCCAGGGTCATATAGACACTGAGGAAACTTCAACCTTCAAAGTGAAGTGTTTATTCAAAGGCGAATCCTCTGAGTACCCTCTCTCATTGCTTAATTAATTAATTAATTAATCTTTTATTTATTTTTGAGAGAGAGAGAGAGTGTGAGCAGGGGAGGAACAGAGAGAGAGAGAGAGAGGGAGACACAGAATCCAAAGTAGGCTCTGTGCTGTTAGCACAGAGCCTTACATGGGGCTTGAACCCACAAACCGTGAGATCATGACCTGAGCCAAAGTCGGACACTCAACCAACTGAGCCACCCAGGCGCCCCTATTTTATTTTTTTAAAGTTTATTTTTTAGAGAGAGAATGTGAGTGGGGTAGGGGCAGAGAGAGAGAGAAGCAGGCTCCAGGCTCTGAGCCGTCAGCACAGAGCCTGATGCAGGGGCTCAAACTGATGAACCATGAGATCATGACCTCAGCAGAAGTCTGACGTTTAACCGACTGAGCCACCCAGGCACCCCTCATTGCTTACTTTACTTTAGACAAAATTAGAATCAACTTGCTAATGTTTTCCCAGCTCACAGTTTTCAGTAACCTGTAAATTAAACAAGGGTGAGGCAGGCTTTGCTGGTGGGGGGCACCCTAGCAGCAACAAGATAGGAACACTTTAATAAAAACCAGACACTCACACAGGCACATACACACAAGTGAAAACAAAGCAACCAAAAATCAATCTGGGCGTAGTGAGGAAAGGGTCCCTCCACCTACACAACAATCTTCCCACGTCAGAGCTTGGAGGCTTATGCCCACCACATTATGCTCATAAGCAACGACAACAGGACACCAAAACATAGGTCATTTGTTTACTCTCAAAGGAAGTACGTAATGAAATTTAGAACATTTCTATCCAAAATGCCTAAAATTAGAAAACCAAGAAAAAACTTATATAGAATAGCTTATTCTCCAAGCACACTAGATTAAATAAGACATCACTGTATTATAAAAATATTGCAGACAACGTGATTTTACTTTATATATAAAGTTCCAAACCAGGCAACATGAAATTATAGCCTTGAAGGCTGCATCCTTAGGTCAAAGGGAAAATAAACACAAGGATGTGCTCATTATTTAAAAGTGAGGAGAGTAGTTTACCTTTAGGAGGGACAGGAGAGCTTGCAATTAGGAAGGAGCCCGCAGGGATTTCTAGGGGCCAGCAATGTCCTATTTCTTGACCTGAGTGATGTGATACGGGTGTCTAATTCACAGTAATTCATTAGGCTGTATTTGTATGATTGATTTAAGCACACTTTTCTATATTTGTGTTATATTTCACAATGAATGTTAAAATAATTGAACTTAAAAGATAAACCTATATGACTAATAAAGTAGACAGTACATTTTGCTCAGGTGTGGTTCACGGATTCCCTATCATTTTATCCTCTGGGCAGTCCCTGTGAGGTAGAGGGCAGGCATCCTCTTCCTCATTTTAAGACTGGGACCCTGGCGTTCTAGGAGTTCACTGCCTTGCCTTCACCCTTGTAGTCAGTGGGTGAGCTAGGACTCCCACCCTTCTCTGGTATCTTCCAGTGTCCAGCTCTCCTGGCCCCCACCTCATCTTTCAGACATATTCTGGGCATAGAATATACTGCGGAGCAGGGGCACCTGGGTGGCTTAGCAGGTTAAGCATCTGACTCTTGATTTCAGCTCAGGTCATGATCTTAGGGTGGTGAGATCAATCCCTATGTCAGGCTCTGCAGTGAGCGTGGAATGTGCTTAACATTCTCTGTTCCTCTCTCTCTGCCTCATGTCTTACTTGCTCTTTCTCTCTCTTTAAAAAGAAGAAAAAAAAAAAGGGAGCTCCTGGGTGGGTCAGTCAGTTAAGCGTCTGACTCTTGATTTAGGCTCAGGTCATGATCTCATGGTTCCTAAGACTGAGTCCTGATTTGGGCTCCATGCTGTCAGTGCGGAGCCTCCTTGGGATTCTCTCTCTCTCTCTCTCTCTCTCTGCCCCTTCCCCGCTCATGTTCTCTCTCTCTCAAAATAAATAAATTAAAAGAAAAGAATATATTGCAGACAATATATTGTAAAGTCTGAGTGACTTTTCTCAGAGATCAGAACCTCACCTGTCACTGTGTTCCACCGCAATCTTGAGCTTGCTCTGGGAATCAGTCTTGGCCTCCCTGACTGTGTTACACCAGGCCCTGAATATCTTCTTCTGAAGAAAACGTACACACAGTTTTCGTACTTCTTCCTCCAGATCAGTCACGTGCTAGTGATAAGGACAGGAACAGAAGTGAGACAAATAATATCGTAAAGAATTAGAACAAATAATACAAAAGAGAACTGAAACAAATGCAAAACAAAGGAAGAAAGGACACTGGAGGCAGAAGGAGAAAAAGACAACGTGGCAGCCACGATAATATCCTCTGCAATGTATTAAATAATGGAACCAGAGGTGTAGAAACAAGTATAAGCCTGGGGGGTTAGGGTTCTAGTAAAATCTTGTCTCACTTATGAATAAGAAACAAGATATGAGTATAAAAACAAAAGCTGATATAATGATACATGACAGTTTATAAACAGCTTATGAACACTGCGTGAAAAGAAATGTTTTATACTAAGAATTGGTTTGACATTTTCATATTCATTTCAAAGCAAGGAACTGAACTGACTATTCTATATTGTTCTTGAAAAAAAACAATGATTATGGATATCTGGATTGCATCTAATTTTCTTATATGGGACTGAGCAGAGCCATGTATTTAAAGCTTCCTTCCCTGTGGCCTTACCTGTAGCCAGCTCCGGAGAACTCTCCTAAGCAATATTTGGCAATAAAGTTCATTAGCCCAGGCTGTCCTCCTAGCCAGGCTTTCCTGACTATACTGGAACCAGGACAGCAGGCATTTCCTCTGTAGAGCCAAAGAGTGATGTTCTTCGGCCACCTGGGGAGTTTTTTACATGAGAAAAGGAAATTATTCCTTATATGTTTAATCATTTAAGAAAGCACACATCACCGTAGCAGACGATGCTATAAAACACATGTAGGCAGCTGTAGAAGGAAGAATCCTAAGGACATTCAGACTATGTCCTAAGAGCTTTGACTGCTGACCCTTTTTTATGGGGATTTTAGATTCACATCATGTATAGACTTTCAGTGATGACTCCCTAAGGACCACAGGGACTGGCTGGTTATTAGGGAAATGGAATAAACCTCCAAAGCTGTATTTCACTTGCACCGCGTTTTATAGTGAGTAGCTGACGACATTCTCGGTTTGTTCTCCCAGACCTTACACAGCAACTCCATAGTAAACCCCTCCAGTATGTACTTAACCACCGTCTGACTGAGGAAATGCCAATACTTTCAATTAGTTTTATAGTATGAGCTGTCACCAGCATTGAAATTTAGGCATTATCAATAAACCACAAAACCATTTGATAGGAAAATAACGTGATGAATAATTTAATGTCTTACCCACTTAAAAGGTTCAGAGCATCATTCTATCAAAACAAATATGTAACTCAGAGTTTTATGGGTTTTAAAAGGTAACTGTTATATTCTTCTAAGAGGCAGGAGGGAAAAACGCTTCTCTCTTAATCTTGTCCAATTACACCTTTTCCCAAGCCCTGTGTAGCTATCCAGGCGAACCTCCTGACAGTCATATTTCTTGGCCACCATAACCATCCAGAAGGCCACTGTGGCACTTGAGACCGCTGCCTGTCCTGACTCATCCTGGCCTGAGGGCCAAAAGGCAAGGGGAGCCTCCTATTCTCCCTGATTTTCATTCTCTGGGAACAGAGAACCAGGAAAAAAAGATTATCAGAAAGTCCCATGGAAATTCTGAAAATGGCTGTTGGAATAAATAGCATAGAACACATATGAGTTTAAGGGAAAAGCTAAATAACTCTTCTGAAAAAATGTTACAAACAAGCCAGGAACTGTTTAACTGGACCTTTCACTTTTTTATCCCCTCTGGAAGCCAACCCTGATGGGTAAAGCAGCAACCCCTTCCTTTTACTGTCCGCCAGAACTTTTTCTTTTACTTCTTTTTAACTTTCAACTGGTGGTTGTCATCTACACACTCTGATTTTTATACAGTTCAAAGGAATGCTAGACCTGGACAGGATTCCTGGAGGAAACGGGTGCCACACTCTAGCTTTGTAACCAATGTGCTGTGTAACTTAAAGCAAGTCAGTTCTCCTCTCTAGGGCTCAGTTCCCTTAGTACATATTGAACAAGATGGAGAGGACTGCTAATGTTCTAAAATTCTACTCTCTTGTTGTGATAGACTGCATAGTGGCCCCTCAGGGACAGCCATAGCCTGATCCTGGGAGATACGTTCCCTTACATGGTAAAAGGGATTTTGCAAATGTGATTAAGTGAAGGATATTAAAATGTGATTAAGTGAAGGATCTTAAATGAGATTATCCTGGATTACTGGGAGAGCCCGAAATGTAATTCTAAATATACTTGTGGGGGGGGGCAGGAGGGGGGCGGGTTCAGCATCAGGACATGTGACATGAAAGCAAGAGAGAAGAGTGATTCGAGGAGGGGGCTGGGAGCAATAGAATGCAGGTGGCCACTAGAAGGTGAAAAAGGCAAGGAAACAGATACCCCTTGGACCCACCAGAAGGGACGTACCTGCTAACAGTCTGACTTTTGCCCAACAAGTCTGATTTTAAGATACCGAGTACGTGCTGTTTTAAGCCACTAAAGTTGTGGTAATTTGTTGTACCAGCAATGGGAAGCTAATACTGTTGCAAGCTACAGAGGTGATTTCCAAAATGTGGTGCTTAGACCACTCAAATTCCCTGGGCTACTTTTTAAAAATGCAGATTCTCTGACACATATGCCAACCAACAACTCAATCCTGCTGAGAATACCTGGAGGTGGGACCAGGGAATGTTCATTTTTAGAAGTTTTCTAGATGAAAAGAAAACAAGTTTTATGAACAGAAAAGTATGGAAATGCTGGTTTCAGATCTGTTTTCCTATTTTTATTTTAATTGGGCTTTCCTATTTTTAAAGTCTGTAGTCATCCTTTTGGACTCAAACTCCTGTTTCTATTTTTATATTCTAATAAATTAAAAAAATTTTAATTCGGGGCACCTGGGTGGCTCAGTTGGTTAAGCATCCGACTTTGGCTTAAGTCATGATCTCACAGTTTGTGGGTTTGAGCCCCACATGGGGCTTTGTGCTGACAGCTCAGAGCTTGGAGCCTGCTTCGGATTCTGTGTCTCCCTATCTCTCTCTCTCTGCCCTTCCCCTATTTGTGCTCTCTCTCGCTCAGAAATAATGAACTTTTTTCTTAAGTTTATTTTGAGGGAGACAGAGACAGTGTGAGTGGTGGAGGGGCAGAGAGGGAGACAGAATCCCAAGCAGGCCCTACACTGGTAGTGCAGAGCCTGACACGGGCTTGACCTCATGAAACTGTGAAATCATGACCTGAGCTGAAACTAAGAGGTGCTTAACCAGCTGAGCCACCCAGGTGCCCCAATAAATAAACTTAAACATTTTTTTTGATTATTCACCTATAGATTCAATTTTGTTTCAAAATGTTACCCTTTTTTGGTTTCATTTAGTCAAAAATTAGGACAAAAGAGAAGAGCTGATAAGAATGTAAGAGTGAGTCTTTCCACTCCCTGTCTACTTTTTCTTTGTATATTAATAATTGAAAATCTTCCCCAAATATATAAAAGCCAGATAAAACAAAACTAGAAGCATTCAACTGGATAGCAAACTATCAGATATAACCAACTTATCACTTGGTACTATACTGTAAGGAGCAAATTTCAATTCAAATTTCAAATTTCATTTCCAGATTCATTCATAGAGAAGACCAGGGAGTCAGCCCTCCTATCTCATTACTAGGAAGAAGCCAAAGCAGAATAGCAGTGGCTTGGGGCACAGATGGATGCCCCCAGGCCTGATCACCACAACCTGGCTTCCTCAGCAGGTCTAGAATACTCAGTAGTTCTGGAACCACTGGTAAGGAGGCTGAGGACAAAAAATCAGGGACAGAGAAAAGACAGTGGGAAGGACATTTTAGGAAGGTAAAAAGAAGGAAAGTGTGAAAAACAGGAAGAGAACAAAGAGAATGAAGAATGAATAGATTAGGTAGGGAGGAAAAAAACCAGCCTAAGTCATGTGCACAAAGGTGTAACCCACAGAATTACTCAATTTTGTGGGACTCTTATTATATTTGGTTTTCAGAACCAAAAATGCTACTTTTACTTTTCAGTATTAGCCTGGCCAAATGTATAAGTAAGAGTGGTCATAACTAGTATAGATTACTGTGCTTATAATTAAATAGCATTCTGAAAATAACATTTTATCTATTTTGACCTTCTGATCATTTAGTTTAGAATGCCCTGCCCTATGTACTGGGTAAATTTGAAATTTAATGTTATTTGATTTTATGTATCTCTGTGTGGCAGAGTAGATTGTTGTCCCTATAATAGGATTATATACCCATACTCTTTGTGTGTCATTTCATAGTGCCTCCCAATGAAATAGGAGCTTTTTCTCCCCTTAACAACCTTGAGTTTGGCTCTAGGACTTGCTTTGGCCAATGAAATGTTAGTGAACATGATACATGCAGAGGTTTCATATTGGTGTACATATTTGGGTTAGCTGTTGTACCTTAGACATCTGCCAGGTAAAAGCATGGTCTGAATTACTGCTGAAGCCAGAAAGAGGCTTTGGAGAGATCTGAATGTAATCCATAACTGGGCCACAGACATGTGAGTAAGAAATAAGCCACTGATTATTGAGGGCTGTTTGTTATACAGCTTTATTGAAGCAGAAATCTGACTAATATGCCTTATAGTAGTCATTTTCTCTTTATTAAAAACATGGCTAAAATTGAGAAAGGGATCTATTTATCTTACTTTGAAAGTCTTTAATAAAAAAAAATTCCTCATTTTGGGGCGGCTGGATGGCTCAGTCAGTTGAGTGTCAGACTCCTGATTTTCGCTCAGGTCATGATTCCAGGGTCCTGGGATCAAGTTCTGCCTTGGGCTCTGTGCTGAGCATGAGGCCTGCTTGGGATTCTCTCTCCCTGTCTCTCTGTACCACCCCTACCCCCCAATCCCTCTCTCTCCCAAACTAAAAAAAAAACAAAAACAAAAACACAAAAAAACAGAAAAGAAAAATATTCTCATTTTGTTTCCAACCTATCCAATCACAGAAATCTTTCTCCATCTTGGATGACCAAATCTGAGCCCTTATCCCAAAAAAGAAACATATACACTCAAATTAGTGGGTCTGGAATAATATTTCTGGCTTTTAAACACCAAACAACCCTCAAATCCTAATTGGGGTTTTATTCTATATGAAAAGGCCATTTTGTAATTTTGAGAGGAAGCTCATGACACTGTACCTGAATGTTTTGCTTGCTTTGCATTCTCAATCTCTTCCAAGGCTCCAGGCCTTTTTTTCTTAGCAACATTCTTTCATAATGTACTTTGGCTGCTGCTTCCAGCTGTTGGTTTCTCTTAATTCTCTTCTGCTTCTCTAATTCTTTCTGGGAAAAATTAAAAAGTAAAAATGCTGAGGAGGAACCAAGATGGTGATTAGGGGGTCCCGGACTTCCCTCTTCCCTTGGATGTACCCAGTGTGTAGCCACAGATGGAGCATTTCCCTCTGAAAGAAGTCCAGAAACTAGGCTGAGTGACTCCCATATCAGGTGAATGAGAAAATACCCACATCAAAGTGGGTAGGAAAGGCTGAAACACACTCTTGACAGAAACCCCATCCCTGGCTCAGCACCAAACATAACCCAAACATAAATCATACAGCTGAAGAATACAATAACTGAACTGAAAAAATTCAACAGAGGGATTCAATAGTAGACTATATCAGGCAGAAGAAAGGATCAGCCAACTTAAAGAGAAGAGAATAGCTTAAGGGACAAATGGTACACCATCACGGGTACAAATATTTGCATTACAGGGGTTCAAGAAGAAAGGGGCAGAAAGGTTGTTGAAAGAAATACTGGCTGAAAACTTCCCCCACCTGGGCAATGAAACAGACATCCACATCCAGGAAGCCCAAAGAATACCAAACAAAATGAATCTAAAGAGACACACACCAAAACTCATTATAATTAAATTGTCAGAAGTTAAAGACAAGGAGAGAATCTTAAAAGCATCAAGGGAAAAGCAAGTTGTTACGTATAAGGACACTCCCATAAGACAATTAGCGAGTTTTCCAGAAGAAATCTAGCAGGCTAGAGAGAGTGGGATGATATATTCAAAGTGTGAAAGAAAAAAACTGCCAAACAAGAATACTCTACTTAGCAAAGGTGTCTTTCAGAATTAAAGGAGAGAGAAAAGAGTTTTCTAGACAAACAAAAGTTAAAAAAGTTCATTACCAATAGACCAGCCTTACAAGAAGTATTAAAAGGACTTATTCAAGTTGAAGTGAAGGACACTAATTAGTAACATGAAAATATACAAAATTATAAAACAATAAAATTCACTAGTAAAGGTGTGTGTGTGTGTGTGTGTGTGTGTATGTATGTATATGATTTAATCCAGAATATTCTAATATTGTAATGGTGATGGGTGAATCACTTATAACTCCAGTATAAAGGTCAAAAGACAAAAGTATTAAAATTAACTATGATAATTATTTGTTAATAGATACACACTAGAAGAATTGTAAACTGACATCAACACAAACTGTGGGGGGCGCCTGGGTGGCTTAGTCGGTTAAGCCTTGGACTTCAGCTCAGGTCATGATCTCGCAGTTTGTGAGTTCAAGCCTCATGTCAGGCTCTGTGCTGACAGATTGCTCCCTTTAGTCTCGAGGAGATTTCACTTTAGTTGGGGATGCTGAAATCAATAAGACAACCACAAAATATATGCTTAATTACAAGTCCTGGTAATGTTTTAAAGGAAATATATTTCAGAGTCCATTAAGGGGAACTTAACTTAACCTAACCTAACCTTGGGTGGAGAAGTGAGTGTACAAGGCAAGAAAGACTAATCTGGAAGAAGTCATCTGAAGAATGAGCAGGTTTTCACTAAGGTAGAGAAAAAGGGTAGAGGTGTGAGAAGAGTGTTCTGGTTGGAAGTTCTGGAATGGAGAAGGTACATGGGGCCACGGTAATGCTCACAATAGGCTTTAAAGGACAGGTGGCTGACCAAACATTTGTTACAAACCATTTTCTGCAGTCTCTTCTCTTCTCGTTTTTTCTTAAGCTGAGCTTCCTTTTCTTCTGCTTCCCTCTTCTGACGGTCCTCCTCTTGGGCCTTTAACTGGGCCTGATCAAGATTTGAGTCAATAAAAAATGAGAACACTGTGTTTGTATGGAAATAAGATTTTTCATATTGAAGAAAGTCAAGTATCTACCAAAGTGCCCACTCTGTCCCTGTAAGAAGCCTATCCTTCGTAATAAAAGTAGAAAATCCAACCAACAGGTGGTCAGTTGTGTAACTTAAAAGTATCTCCAAAATAATCCTCTTCTACTCAGGAAGGTGATACTAAGCAAGAAAAGAACACTACTTTTTCATCAAAAATGATTACTTTTTAGTTATTTTCACCTGTGAAACACTAAGTCCAAAATCTATACAGTGTAGGAAAATTTTCTTTCACTTCATAAACAAGAAACTCCCAAACTGTTGGAACTGTTTAATTTTTCTTACTAGGTACAAAATTTACTTTCGACAGTCTAGGTCACAACTGCGTATGATAGGAACTACTCAACTTTGTAGCTTAGCAGATCAGACATCTAAATCTAAATGTGCAGATCTTCCCAATTGCTGGCTGTCATCAACTTTTATAACATTTCCTTCCTGCTACACTAATGGTGTTGCTGTTTTTTACTTTATTTTCCTAAAATTTTCACAGAGTTCAGGCCAGTGGGTAAAAAACCATTTCTAAAGTTGATCTAGCTCTATTGTCTCAAAACACCTAAATAAGCTAGGCTTCATTTTTTTTTTTTTTAAATAAAGACCTATATGAATCCTTTTTTTTTGGCCTGGGGTTTCATTCTTGATTTACCAATTTCTCCTCTTCTTGTTTTTTCTTCCTTTCTGCCAAGATCCGCCTACGTTCAGCTCGCTGAACTGCTCTCTCTTCCATGGCTAGAAAATAGTAACACAGCTCCAATATCAAAAGTATAAGGAACACTGCAAAAAAAATGTCTCCACATATTATAGCAAAATTTAGTGTTTTTGTTAGGGTTTTCTTGAAGGTTGAGTGTTTACTCAATCTCAGAAACATTTATTTGCTTATAAACATATAAATAAAAATTCATATAAAATATAAGTTGTAATTGTGACTTACAAATATGTAAGTATATATATTACTTATATACCCCCTACAAGTTAAAGACCTAAAATCCTATCCTCAGCAATGATGAACAATTTGCAAACTATGTTTTTATTTACTTTTCTATTAGAATAAATGTTTACTGATTTAAATAAAATAATGTGCCTTGATGATACTTTTCTTACTGAAACCCAGAAACCAGATTTTTTTTTTTAAAGTAGGCTTCATGTCTAGCATGGAGCCCAATTTTGGGCTTGAATTTATGACCCTGAGATCAAGACCTGAGTTGAGATCAAGAGTCGGACACTTAACCAAATGAGCCACACTGGTGCCCCCTAGAAACCAGAATTTTAATTTGATGATTTCTTTAATGAATGTAGAAAACGTTAAATACATCTGACACAGACTTTGACAGTACAATCAGTCCTCAAATCCCACTGGGTCTGCTATTTTTCCTAAGTCATTATATGTATGTCTGTATATGGGACAACAACAACAAACAAACTAAAGTTTAGGGTCATGATGAATACATTAAAATCTAGTTTTAAGGTCTGGAGAGATATCCAGATGGGCAGGAAATGGAATTATACTAGGCATTTGGAGAACTGGCATCTGAGTGAATTCAAGTGTCAGACTCCTGTTCTTGACAGTCTATTAAATATCGATCCAAAAGAAGCAAATGTTCAAGATGGTCTGATAATATGACTCTGTCATCAGTTGGGACAAGAAGACGGGGATGGGTGGGAGGAGTATCAAGTTCTGCCCACCTACGTCAGCCAATAGTTACTTTTGTTTCCTTGTGCCATGTTAGAGAGGAAAATTTTAAGTCCAACTTTCAAGAATTAATAAACAAAAAACTCACCAGGCTATTTCTTACAGATATTAAGTGTCTGCTTTGCTGGAAAAAGAATAGTGCGGGAGCTGCAGATGGCGGCAGTGAGGCTGTCTTTAAGGAGGCAGAAATAGACTAGAGGATTAAAGCAGAGCCCTGAGGAGCAGAGCCTCTGGTAATAAGCGCTTTCCCCATGTTTTCCAGAGCGAATCATTAAAGACTACTTGAAAAGAAGCCTGCATCTCTAAAATATGATAACCCCTTGATCCAAACAATAATCTTTTAAAAATAAGCACACTGAACTAGGCATTTCCTGACCATTCTCAGTGGGTGACAAAGATGGCATAGACTGCTTTCCCGGCAGAGTCAATGCAAAGACTGCTACTTTCTTCACGAAAAGGAAGGACTTCAGGCACAGTGTGCCTGCAGATGACATCACTTCTTGTTAGGGCAGCTATCTTGCCATAGGTGAAAACTCGGATTTACAAACCACAATATAACTGAACTGCCAACGTGCCTACCACTATATACAAACATATACAGTGTATGACTAAGTATTCAGTAAAAACAACCAGCAGACTCACTAGGTAGAGAATGCTTTTCTTCTCATAGCATTATTTGGTTTAAATAATGATTTCCACATGTATCAAAATGTTATTAATGCCTGGTTTGTAGATTTCATTAGTTAAAGCCTATCATCAAGGTACAACTCATTATAAGATGATGTAGTAACTTGACATGGATTGCCATAAATGCATCAATATTTTAAGGTTAACAACGTATAATGTCAGGTGATCTTTATCAGTGTTTGTTGTTAGCAGTTACTCAGAGTTTTCTCATTGGTGTAACTGTCCCATTTCCCCCCCCACAATCCAAATCTCATATTACAGAAAGATGATACACCTTTCAGTTTTTGTTTTTGTTCTTTTTGTATTGGTTGGGAAGGCCAGAAAGTTTGGCAGAAGGGGCGGGAAAAAAGTTGTGGAACTCTCTGGTGCACTGGTCTCCTCACAAGTCTACCCATCTTTGACCAGGTTCTGCCAAGTCTCAAAACCCAAGAGTTGCCGGATCCAGTCCCAGCATATTCTATTTCAGGAAGGAAGAAAATCCCCATCAAACCACCACCAAGACCGCCCTGCCTTTTAGAATGGGGTGGGGTGCCATCAGCTGCCTTGGGTTCCTTCTGGCTCCAGCAGAATTTTGGGAGTCACTTCTACTAACATCAGTTCCAGGAGAAGCAACAGGCGAGCTGGGGGTTTAAAAAAAAAAAAAAAAGGAAAGAATTCAGACCAATAACTAGCTTTGTTCAAAACTCTCGAGCCTGAGGAACTCAAAGCATTTCACAAATTTTAATCAATCTTTACTCTCTAAGATGACTATGTACTATTATACCCACTTGATAAACTGGTGTAATGAGGCATGGAAAGGTGAGTGACTGGCCTCTGTCTGCAATGTGAGTCAGGTGCTTGGACTCCCACCCCAGGGCTTCAAATCAATAGGTATCTATCACCCACTTCTTACCCTACCATTTATCACATGTATTGAGTATGTCTCAAGAATGTCTGAAACTACCATATGTGGCTTTTGAGAAATCTGGACTCTTATTTCAGGCTCAAAGATGTTCACTTTTATCCAAAACAACTACACATTTAAGCTAGGTATTTAGCCCGTCCAGGGGATGCTCCATTTGCACCTGGAAAATTGTCCAACCTGGCTTCTCAGGATGAAACATAATCAGAAACCCAGAAATCAAGTTAGAGCAAGCAAGGAAGCACTGTTCTCTTTTACTGGTATAGCAACAGGGCTCCTCAAAAAAAGACAGCCACAACGAAAATGCTAACTGTATAACTCACAGGTAGCCAGTGGCCTCAAATATCTATTACTACCTGTCAAGTACTGATCACAATGTACTGGGGCTTCTTTGTTTTGAGAGTACACGATAAAAGAAAGGGAGATATCAAGGAGTCTGGAAGCTGGCAAAGAAGTTCAGGGGCCTTTCAAACACCAGGTGAAAAAACCCAAATCATGAGTCCAAAGAGTGTTCTGACATAATGGACATACTTTGGAAGCACCTGGCAGGTTCTTTTAGGTTCTTTTGCTCTGGGGTTTGACAGCTGGCAGCTCTGTGCATCTGTGACTACTGCAGCCCTCTCTGCTGCCCACCGAGCCTCCGCTAAGCGCTGGCTTTCCTTCAGCTCCAGAATTGTTTTCTGCTGTTCCTGAAGTTTCTTCTTTTGCTTTTCAATCAACTGTTGCTGGAGGACATGACGGTTGTGGAAATGACCCACGCACATGGATTCTGCTTTCCGGCTGGTGGTTCTGATCTTGTTGCTGCCAGGCTGTTGGGACGGCTCAACATCCTGGGTCTCGTGCTGCTTATTGTCAGATGCATTCAAAGGGACATGCAAGCTGCTCTTTGTTGGTCTTCCTAGGTGAGGGCTGGGTAGGCAATCATTGCTCTCTGAGGGAGGCTTTTCCCACAAAGGCGGCCCACCAGTCACCTGAGAGAGAAGGAGCATGTTACAGTTCAGCTGTTTAAAGGACTATGTTGAGGAGATCCAACCTCATCTAGTCAGCCTTGTTTGGTTCAATGACATAGCTGCCCTGTGCTCTTGGCCTGGCTATCTTAGAGGCTACCAGTCCTATTAGCTCTGTGAGCTATTCTCACAATGTGCACTGCTGCTCACCAAGGAAACTAGGTGAGTGAGTGGCTACAGCTGTACAAACCATTGCCATGGGCCAGGACATTTACAATAATAAAACTGTGCTCTTAGAAATTTCTAATTTGGATAATTCATTTGTCAGTTAGGCAGGATCATTGCAGATTTACATGACAGGAATTTTAATCTGCATGAATTAACTCCGAATTTTGTGGCAAAGGATATATTCTCCCTCAAGAATGTTTGAAAACTGGGGCACCTGGGTGGTTCAGTCAGTTGAGTGTCCGACTTTGGCTCAGGTCATGATCTTACACTTCGTGGGTTCAAGCCCTGCACTGGGCTCTGTGCTGACAACTCAGAGCCTGGAGCCTGCTTCAGATTCTGTGTCTCCTTCTCTCTGCCTCTCCCCAGCTTGTGCTTTTGCTCTCTCAAAAATAAACTTTAAGAAAAAAATTAAATAAAAAAGAATGTTTGAAAACTAACAAATACCTTTACAAATCAATAATACCTCTGTTCTCTCAATGCCCCTCTTGCCACTAATAAATTAATTACAGGGCATGTATGTATGTTATTTATTCACTCATTCATTCATTCATTTTCAGGATCAAAGCCTGGATTAAAGTTTATAGTCTCCAGCTATTCCCAGACTATCTGTGGGAAATATTTGCAAGCCTATGATCACTGGGCAAATATCTGCATTACATAATAATAATAATATCAATAATATAATATTTTAACATATGGGTTAATAGTTTTCAAAGCTTTATCATAGAACATCTCACTCAACAGACTGAGATATCATACTTATTAGTTCATATAATAAGTTCTATATAGAGGGGGAGGAAACAGAATTCTTAATCAGAAAAACTAATCCTGACCAAAATAACGTAGAGTTAAAATGTCTCTTCTCGAATGTCTCTTCTAGGTTCTGTGGCCTCAGGTCTGACCAGTTTTTAATTCTGCCATCTGCAATGGCACAGGGAGAAAAATACTGTGAACTGTCTTATATCTTACAAGCTTTTAGCTCTAAGAGGGTACCATACTGGATTTTTCCATTTTTCATGATGATGGACATATTTCCTATAGACTTAGCTCAAGTCTTAGCTAAAGTGAAAAATGTGATCTATGGAAACTCTGATGTTAAACACTAAAAAATAACCTATTTCAGAAATGTCAATGGATACTTATTTATGAGAACACCTGCTTCAGTAATTTAGCATCAAGCAGGGTATATGTTTTAGGCCCTTTTAAACTTTGCGATAACCGTGCATTATTAACCCAGCAAGACTGTAAGAGCCTTGGGTAGAGCAAAAAGATTTCTTTTGCATCACAGTGACTTTTCAAGGTAAAAATAAGAGAATGAAAGAAAGCTTAATGGTACAGATTGTGCTTGCTGAAACAGGACTGAACAGGCTGGTGTAATTAGCAAAAATCATCTATAAGCTAACTGATAATTTTGAAAAATTTCAAGGTATAATATATGCCTTTGTGGTACTATACTTATGATATAATTAGCGAGCATCTAACTAAAGATTTTATATTTTATTTGTTCATGTTATATTCTACACTCTGGAAAAAATTAGGGTTTGTCTAATGACCTACAGAGTCTATTATATCCTTTTATTTTCACATGCTTTATTTTTTTATAATATCCTTTCTTGATAAAATCTTTTTCAGAGTTCTTGATTTCAGAGATTTAAAGGCTTTTCTTTTTATTTCTTACATATAGTAAGAAAATTACACATCGTAATTTTTCTGTTTTATGCAAATAAAAACACTTTGTTGTCTTTTCTAAATTTAAAGATAACAACAGTGTAACTTTCTAAAGTAAAAGGTTCCACACAGCTATTTCTTAAGATAGACGAATCTCTTGGGTCTCAATGGAAGTATAATTATCTAACTGACATAAAGGTAGATAAACTGCCTAGGGGAAGGGACCAAAATGTTACATAAGCCCTAATAAGCATCCTCATGATAACCCTTTGCTGAAAGACTAGGCTTAAATTAAAACCAGCCTACTTACTGGCAGAAATCAGGGTAAAAAACAAGACTGGGGCCCCTTTGGTGCCCAGTTTAGTTTACATGTCTGAGTTAAGTGCTCAACAGTGTTACATGGAAGACCGGAGGGGCCTGGGGTGGAGGTGAGGTGGTAGAGGACCTTGCCCAAAGGGCTTTTCAAATATGACAAGTACAAGTATGAAAAAAAAACTGATAGGATTCACTCTATAAAAACTTAACTCTGTATAGTACCAAACATCAAAACTTACCCAAAAGGACAAATGAAAAAAATGAAAAAATTTTTGCAAGATATGTCATAATAAAAGCATCAGTAGTTTAATATAAAGAGCTCTACAAATAAGAAAAATATATATAATCAAGCAGAAAAATGTATAACAGCATGAAGAGACAAGTCATTATCTCCATTTTCATATACATATATACATAAATGGTCATTACAAAAAATGTTTAATCTCACTAATAATAAAAAATGCAAATGTTGAAGCAATAATAAGATGAAAATATTTTACCCATCAACTTAGCAAAAATGAAAAATGTGTTACTTGACAGGAAAACAGGCATTTCTTTGGCACAACCTTTGTGGAAGGGCAATTTGGTAACAGTCTTTAAAACGGGCATTCTGTTTTTAGGTATTTATCCTAAGTAAAGCATTTAAGTAAAATGGATGCGTGCAAAGATTTAGTTACAACGATGTTCACTGAAGCACTGTTTACAATAGGGGCAAACTGGAAACAACTTCAATGCCCAGCAACAGAGAAAAAGGTAAACAGATTCTAACTTAGGGTTCACTGTAGAGTATCCACAGCCATTACAGATGATGGCACAGAATGGTAGTGCTTAACCAAGGGGTATTCATTAGGGTCACCTGTAAAACTTGAAAAAAAAAATACAGGTGCCCCATAACCAGAAATTCTGATTTAACAGGTCTCATTTGTGGTTTACTCTCAATTGAGAACTACTGTTACAGAAGTAGATTTAGTGGCATAGAAAATTCTCATGTTGGGGCACCTGGGTGGCTCAGTCGGTTAAGTGTCCGACTTTGGCTCAGGTCATGATCTCATGGTTTGTGGGTTCAAGCCCCACGTCGGGCTCTGTGCTGACAGCTCAGAGCCTGGAGCCTGCTTCAGATTCTGTATCTCCCTCTCTCTCTCTGCCCCTCCCCTGCTCACGCTCTGTCTCTCTCTCTCTCAAAGATAAAGATTTAAAAAAAATCATGTTATGTTATAAAATTATGAATTATTTTTTAGAAAACAGAATAGTTACATAGTTATTAAGAAGGAAAAAATGGCCTTACTTCCTCTGTGTTATGTATTATGAAAAACTAGATATCTTCAATAACTTGAAGAAAATTTAAAAGTTAAATAAAATATTAAAGAGAAAAAATTGCATATGCCTGAATAGAGAAAAGACCATATGGCCATATCTCAACATGTTATTATTGGTTATCTCCAGGTGATGGAATTATAGGCTACTTTTCTTTTTCCTCTCTCATTTTCTCCTATCAAATTACCATAATTAATACGTGATTTTCTTATTAGAAAAATAAAAACTTTAAAATCTCACATATATATGTCACAAGCTCATTTAGAAAGGAAATGTCTGATAATCAAGTAAGAGAAATTCGAAAGTTATAAACAATGCTTTATCTTGTGAAAGAGTCTTTCAGTTGTTTTAAATTCCCTTTCTATGTTATGTCCCTACCAAGTCTCAACTATACCAAAGTTTATATGTAATATATAAAAAGATTCAGTTCAAGAAAATAAACACTGACTGAAAGGTAACCTTTGTGCACTGTGAACAACTTTCATCTTTTAGATAGTCCAGGCAAGGCAATCTGACAGTGGCTAATATACCCCAGGCTATACAAGTGCAGAGCTCAGATGCCAGTGGTTAATACGTAGAAGACCAAGCAAAGGAAAAACATTGTACCTCTCCATTTCTTACAGGTGCATCCACCATGGCTGCTGCCTCCTCAAGTAGACTGATGCCAGGTGACCCATTTGTGCTGAGTTTCCCTAATGATGCTGCCTTCAGCAGCTCATTTATCCTCTTCCTGGTTTCCTCCTTTGTTCGAGCCAGCTCTCTCTTTAGGATCTCTGCACGATGCCAATGCTGCCATTCTGTAAAGCGGTGTCGGAGAACTTGTTTCCGGTTATACTCAGTGGCCAGTTGTTGTTTTCTAAGCAACAAAGTTCTTCCATTAAAAAGAAGCCGTTTAAACTTGTTAGTTGATAATATAAATGAGATAAGTCTAAAGGAGTCACAGAAATGCCCCATCTTAGCTCTGGCTTATCCTTTTATTTAAGCTAAATGGAATTGCTTTACCAAATTCCCTGGTGCAAAAGGTCTGCTAGTAGAGGGCATTAGCAACTTAAGACATTACCTCAGAAGAAGGAATTCTCTATCATGTCACAAAGACATATTACATTTTTTAAAATTACCATAAAATAGTAAAATGGAGCAAAAAGAATAGGCATAAAAAGGACTACATTTATTTTTTTAAGTTTATTTATTTTGAGAGAGACAGAGCTACCATGCGTACAAGCAAGTTGGCAGAGAGTCAGAGAGAGAGAGGGAGGGAGAGGATCCCAAGTAGGCTCTGTGCTGTGAGTGTGAGCCTGACTCGGTGGTTGAACTCAAGAACCATTAGATCATGACCTCAACCAAAATCAAGACTTGGATGCTTAACTGACTGAGCCACCCAGGAGCCTCTAAATAACTACTTTTAAAAAGATGAATGCATGAGGGAGATTTCAGCCATGCTTGCAAAAGAAGATAGGTTTGAGAGAAAGGGAATGGAACAAGATTTAACAAGGAAACTGTCAACAACAAATTAAGTATAAGACTTACAAAAGTCAATATGGAACCAACAGGGTGAATTTTGTGAAAGAACTGGATCAGACACACGATTTCTAAACAGAAGGATTCATTTACCAAATCCTTAAACTGAATGAATGAAAACACTGCCTTGCTAAACACTAGAAAAATGCGAAAGGCGAGTCAGAGACAAGGCACTTGCCCTCATGGAACTCATTCAGAGTCTAGTAATGAGTCTGGTTCATTCTCTTTCTAAGGTAGACCTTCTTTTGACTCCCAGATACTTCATGACATTAGGAGACAACACTGAGTAGAGTTGAGAAATACCTGCTACATTCCCTTCCCAAAGGGGATCTCCATTAAGAAACATTTTTGTGGCAGCCATTTGAGAATTCAAGCATGGAGGTCTTTGAGCGCTATCTATAAGTGGATGATTGTCCCTGAATAAGAAAGCTATAGAGTTTGGAACTTATTATTTTGTATCAGGGGTCAGTTTTGAGGTTTAAAATCTATCGTTTAGATACCTACTTGATTTTATCTTGTAAAAGTGACCTGAATATGTTCTCTATAATACTATTTGCATACCCATTTCTGTTGAACATCCATAATGCTTAACTCTCCTCATAGACTCTTTGGGGTTACGTTAAAAAAAAATCAAAGTTCTTAAGTCAATGAGTCAGGAGAATATTTCTAGAGTTCTTAAATGTTTAAGTGACTTTTAAATCTTTTTTGATTGGCACCTACAGTAAGAAAAATGTTACATTGTGACCCAATATATAAGTTTATAGGTGTATGTGTATGTTTGAAACAAAAATATATATAATTGAAACAAAAGTTTCACCAAAGAAGATCTACCCTTACTAACAGAGGTGTATTCTGACATTTCTGATCCATTCTATTTCTTTAAAAAACAGCTCATCTTGAGTCTGATTTCAGGTCCCATTAATGGGTTAAAACCCTTAGTTTGAAAAAGATTGTTCTAGAGTCATAGAATTTAACCTATGTCAGAGGAATTGGATGAAACAACCAATTAGTGAGAGTAGAGTCCACTGAAATAATGAAATTCAGGATAAACATTAACAAAAACTCTGCCAACAGTGGATTTCATTGTATCTAGTTGCTTCCTTCTCCTGTATTAATGGTAGGTACTCAATATTTGATTAACAGACTGATGTTTTTGTAATAAAAGTACAATATAGGTGATAATATAAACATTTATACATGGAATTTAATTTGATGGAAATAAAATCTCTAATATAGGACTGAATAACCTTGAAATAAAAATTTTAGCGGAAATAAGGATAATAAATCAGGGAGCAACGCAGGTAAGAAAAAAACTACAAAAAATATCCATGTTTAAACAGTGAAAGAAATAGAAAGCCTATAGCATTTTTCTTAAGTAAGTGAAAATTATACATTTCCACTGGATAGAAGATGTATATTCCTCTGTCTGATTAATGTGAAATTCAATTTACATCAATCTGCTCAGGAAGGGGGAAGTGTGAAATCTACCTGATATGTTAATTTCATGTTTTTATAGCATAAACAGCCAAAAGTGCTCTAGGATTCTGACTGTCATGGAAGAGGTTATTTGGACACTATAAAAAGGCAAAGAGAAAAATATTTCTGCAAGTATAACAAAAAGACTAAACAGCATGAAAATGGGTAAAAATTACATGTTCCACCATAGTGCTTAGAGACCATTCTATAATGACCATGTAGGGGGTTTCAAAGTGTGTTTAAAATATCTGTGTTTGAGGGTTGTGATGGAAGAGGAGACATGCAGAAGGTAGGGATCCTGAGACAAGGCTGGTTTTACTCCTGTGTCTCTGCAGTTCACTTCAGCAGTGACAATATCCCAAATAAGATAATTTGTATACTTTGTAAAACCTCAATCCAATGCAATACTTAGGTATGCTAACCAAAAGAAATGGTTTCAGACACAGTTCCCAATTAATCATAAAATGAAGGACAGAGTTCCCTTTGAAAAACATCCTGTCCTAATATGCTTCCAAGCTGAAATCTGGGAATTTCTGGCAATGAGTATATAAATTGATCACACTTACATAACTGCATGCACAGAAAGGCTGTCCCTAAAGACCAAATATAATGGAAAAACTCCATTTTCCTTCCCATGTAGGGAAGAACCCAGTTCTTCCCCACTGTTTGTCACCTGTGTGTCTTTACCTTTTCAGAGAATACCTTACTTCTGGCACTCTCGTCACCAAATGTGTAGACATTTTTCCCCACACCAACAAGCAATTCTTGGACACCCAGCAGGGTATCCAAGAACTCTATTCAATTCTAACACCATCCACCAGAAGCCTGTCAGATCCCACAGGTTAAGGGCTCAATCCTCTAAGGCTCTCCCCCGACTCCTCCTATCACCTTCAGATGCCAGTCACAAGACCAGGTTATCTATCACCTGTGTTTCTGATCACTTGGCTATAGACTGTAGATTCCAACCACCCCTCCTTGGGTTTGATTAATTTGCTAGAGTAGCTCACAGAACTTGGGGAAACATTTATGTTTACCAGATGAAGAATACCAATGAACAGCCAGATGAAGAGATACATAGGGTGATGTCTGGGAGGGTCCTAAGCACAAGAGCTTCTGTCCCCAGGTATTTGGGGTGTCAATGTGGATGTGTTCACCTACCTGGAAGTTCCCTGAACCCTGTATTTTGGAGATTTTATGGAAGCTTCATGGTGCTATGATTGATATTAAATCCATTTCAGCCTTTCTTCTTTTTCAAGAGAATGGGGGGCAATATAGAAGACAAAATTGCAGAGAATAATGAAGCAGAAAAAAAAGAGGAAAACTACAGCAAAAGAGCACATTACAAGAACTGGAGAACTTAGTGACTTACTAAAAAGGAATAACATCTGAATCAAAGGAGTCCCAGGAGATGAAGAGAGAGAAAAAGGGGTAGAAAGTTTTTATGTGAGCAAATTATAGTAGAAAACTTTCCTAATCTGTGGAAAGACACAGACATCAAAATACAAGAAACACAGAGAACTCCCATTAGATTAAGCAAAAACTGACCATAAAATTCACAAAATATACAGACAAGGAAAGAACTATGAAAGCAGCAAGGGAAAAAAGTCCTTAACCTATAAAGGAAGACAGGTCAGGTTCACAGCACACCTATCCACAGAAACTTGTCAGGCCAAAAAGGAGTGGCAGGATATATTCAGTGTGCTGAATCGGAAAAAATATGCAGCCAAGAATTCTATATCTGGCAAGGCTGTCATTCAAAATAGAAGGAAAGATAAAGAGTTTCCCAGACAACAAAAACTAAAGGAGTTCATGACCACTAAACCAGCCCTGCAAGAAATTTTAAGGGGGACTCTCTGAAAGGAGAAAAAATGACACAGAACAAAAGACCAAAATCCACAAGGACTAGAAAGGACCAGAGAACACCACCAGAAACTCCAACTCTATGGGCAACACAATGGCAATAAATTCATATCTTTCAGTACTCACTCTAAATGTTAATGGACCAAACGCTCTAATCAAAAGACATAGGGTATCAGAATGGATAAGAAAATAAGATCCATCTATATGCTATTTTCAAGAAACCCATTTTAGACCTAAAGACACCTTCAGTCTTTAGGTATAAAGTAAAGTAAGGGAATAGAGAACCATCTATCATGCTAATGGTCACCAAAAGAAAGCTTGAGTAGCTATACTTATATCAGACAATCTAGATTTTAAAGACTGTAACAAGAGATGAGGAAGGGCATTATATCATAATTAAGCGGTCTATCCACCAAGAAGAGCTAACAATTATGAACATTTATGTCCCCAACGTGAAAGCACCCAAATATATAAATCAATTAATCAAAAACATAAAGAAACACATTGATAATAATACCATAATAGTGGGGACTTCAACACCCCACTTACAGGAATGGACAGATCGTCTAAGCAGAAAATCAACAAAGAAACAATGGCTTTGAATGACACACTGGACCAGATGGACTTAACAGATATATTCAGAATATTTCATCCTAAAGCAGTGGAATACACATTCTTCTCCAGTGCACATGTAATGTTCTCCAAAAGAGATCACATAATGGGAAACAAATCAGCCCTCAATAAGTACAAAAATATCGAGATCATACCGTGTATATTTTCAGACCATAATACTATGAAACTCGAAATCAACCACAAGAAAAAATGTGGAAAGATAACAAATACCTGGAGACTAAAGACCATCCTACTAAAGAATGAATGGGCTAACCAAGACAGTCTCTTCAGCAAACTGAAGGTGTTGGGAAAACTGGACAGTAACATGTAAAAGAATTTAGAAGAATGAACCTGGAACACTTTCTTACACCATACATAAAAATAAACTCAAAGTGGATGAAAGGCCTAAACGTAAAACAAGAAGACATCAAAATCCTAGAGGAGAAACCAGGCAAAAACCTCTTTGACCTTGGCCAGAGCAACTTCTTACTCAACGTGTCTCAGGAGGCAAGGGAAACAAATTCAAAAATGAACTTTTGGGACCGCATCAAGATAAAAAGCATCTGCATGGCAAAGAAAACAATCAGCAAAACTAAAAGGCAACCAACAGAAAGGGAGAAGGTATTTGCAATATCTTCTAATATCAGATAAAGGGTTAGCATCTAAAATCTATAAAAACTTATCAAACTCAGCACCCAAAAAACAAATAATTCAGTGAAGAAAAGGGCAAAAGACATGAATAGACACTTCTCCAAGGAAGACATCCAGATGGCTAACAGACACATGAAAAGATGTTCAATATCACTCATCATCAGAGAAATACAAATCAAAACCACAATGAGATACCACCTCACACCTGTCAGAATGACTAAAATTAATAACTCAGGCAACAACACATGTTGGCAAGGATGAGGAGAAAGAGGAACCCTTTTGCACTACTGGTGGGAATGCAAACTGGTGCAGCCACTCTGGAGAATAGTATGGATGTTCCTCAAAAAATTCAAAATAGAACTATACTACAAGCCAGCAACTGCATTACTAGGTATTTATCCAAAAGATACAGGTGTGCTGTTTTGAAGGGGACATGCACACCAATGTTTACAGCAGTGCTATTGACAATAGCCAAATTATGGAAAGAGCCCAAATGTCCATCGACTGATGGATAAAGAAGATGTGGTAAACATATACAATGGAATATTACTTGGCAATCAAAAAGAATGAAATCTTTTTTTTAAAATGAAATCTTGCCATTTGCAACAATATAGGTGGAACTAGAGTGTATTATGCTAAGTGAAATTAGAGAAAGACAAATATCATATGACTTCACTAATATGTGGAATTTAAGACACAAAACAGATGAACGTAAGAGAAGGGAAACAAATATAATATAGAAACAGGGATGAGGACAAAACATAAGAGACTCTTAAATACAGAACCAACTGAGGGTTACTGGAGGGGTTCTGGGTGGGAAGATGGGCTAAATGGGCTAGGGGCATTAAGGAGGACACTTGTTGGGATGAGCACTGGGTGTTATATGCAGGGGATGAATCACTGGATTCTATTCCTGAAATCATTATTGCACTATATGCTAACTTGTATGTAAATTTTAAAAAATTAAAAAATTAATAATAAAAAAAGAAAATCATAAGAAGAGAAAAATAAGATAAAAACAGAAAGGGAGGCAAACCACAAGAGACTCTTAAATATAGAGAACAAACGAGGGTTGCTGGAGGGGAGGTGGGTGAGGGGATGGGCTAAATGGGTGATGGGCATTAAGGAGGGCGCTTGTTCAATCTACACATTCAATGCAATCCCAATCAAAATTGCACCAGTATTCTTCTCAAAGCTAGAACAAACTCTCCTAAAATTTGTATGGAACCACAAAAGACACCAAATAGCCAAAGTAATATTGAAGAAGAAAACCAAAACGGGGGGCATCACAATCCCAGACTTTAGCCTCTACTACAAAGCTATAATCATCAAGACGGTATGGTATTGGCACAAAAACAGACACACAGACCAATGGAATAGAATAGAGAGCCCAGAACTGGACCCACAAATGTATGGCCAATTAATCTTTGACAGAGCAGGAAAGAGTATCCAATGGAAAAAAGATAGCCTCTTTAACAGATGGTGCTGGGAGAGCTG
>CM053573.1:56532524-56610356 GCA_028646485.1 Cryptoprocta ferox
ACAAATAATCCAGTGAAGAAATGGGCAGAAGACATGAACAGACACTTCTCTAAAGAGGAGATGGCCAACAGACACATGAAACGATGCTCAGCATCACTCATCATCAGGGAAATACAAATCAAAACCACACTGAGATACCACCTCACACCAGTCAGAATGGCTAAAATGAACAAATCAGGATACTATAGATGCTGGCGAGGATGTGGAGAAACGGGCACCCTCCTACACTGTTGGTGGGATGTAAACTAGTGCAGCCCCTCTGGAAAACAGTGTGGAGATGTTCCTCAAAAAATTAACAACAGAACTCCCCTATGACCCAGCTATAGCACTGGTAGGAATTTACCCAAGGGATACAGGAGTGCTGATGCATAGGGGCACATGTACCCCAATGTTCATAGCAACACTTTCAACAATAGCCAAATCATGGAAACAGCTTAAATGTCCATCAACTGATGAATGGATCAAGAAGATGTGGTTTATCTATACAATGGAATACTACATGGCAATGAGAATGAAATCTGGCCATTTGTAGCAACGTGGATGGAACCCAAGGGTGTCATGCTAAGCGAAATAAGTCAGGCAGAGAAGGACAGACCATATGTTTTCACTCATAAGTGGAACAGGAGAAACTTAACAGAGGACTATGGGGGAGGGGAAGGGGAAAAACAGTTGGGGAGAAGGAAGGAGGCAAACCATGAGAGACTCTTGAATACTGAGAACAAACTGAGGGCTGATGGGGGTGGGGAAGGGGGGTGATGGGCATGGAGGAGGGCACTTGTGGGGATAAGCACTGGGTGATATATGGAAACCAACTTGACAATAAACTATAAAGGAAAAAAAAAGGGAGCTTGCTGAGATGAGTGCTGGGTATTATATATAAGTGATGAATCACTGGGTTCTACTCCTGAAGGCAATACTACACTGCATGTTAATTAACTTGAATTTAAATAAATTAATTAAAAAAATAAAATATAATTCAAGTTAAAGAATATGAACTATAAAGGTTTAAATAAGAGTTTAAATATGAACCATGCTATTTATTTTTTAAAAATTTTTTAACACTTTATTTTTGAGAGAAAGAGAGAGAGAGAGTGTGAGTTGGGGAGGGGCAGAGAGGGAGGGAGACACAGAATCTGAAGCAGAGTCTAGGCTCTGAGCTGTTGGCACTGAGCTGGACATGGGGCTCAAACTCACAAACTGTGAGATCGTGACCTGAGCCGAAGTCGATGTTTAACTGACTAAGCCACCCAGGTGCCCCTGAACCATGCTGTTTAGAATCAACACCTGAATTGATACTTAGTGATGTGTGCGTGTTCTAGAACCTATAAGTCAGAAGAACACTGACTAGATAGGGGACACTAGATAAGCACCTGGAAGTTTCTAAGCCTCAGATTCCTCCTAAAAATGGTGTCACCCTAAAAAAAAAGATGCTTTACATTGCTTGTTCTACAGGATTTTTTTTAAAAAAAAAGATCTAATTAACACACACACACACACCTAAACATATAGAACAAATTCTCATGGAAGATGCCTCTGCCTCAGGACAAAACTACTAGATACCTAAAAAGTATCTTGAATTTTTTAAAAGGATATGAGAAACGATAAATAATAAGCACACACTAGTGATCTGAGTGCTAAAATCTGACGCATGAAAACAGCAGTGGTGTGAGCAGCTGCATTTGGGATGAGCAGGAGCAGGAATGAAAGATCTGATGCATTCAATAATGCACCAGGGAGCCTCCAGGGAAAGGAGAAGCTAACACAATTCTGTCTGATAGAGTTCTAAAGTGAGCCAGGCAGTGCAAGTCCCTGCCTCTCTGACAGACAGATGAGGAGCCTGACCAGCTTCAGAAGCCATGCAATTTCTGGCCTCTTGCCTTCATACCCAGGTGAGCGTGGAGGGAAGGGCATCGAACATGATTCACGGAGGGGCTCCGTAAATGACTGCCCAAAAGAATGCTCAGATGAGGAGTGAGAAAATGGGGATACCTGACAGTCTATTTTCAACTGAGCCTCCCCTCTTCTAGGCCAGCACGTGGGCTCACTCCAGCCCGCTTCCCCACAAGCTGCCTATGTGCTTACCAGTTTTTCCCCAAACTGAAAAATGCCCTCTTCTACTTAGCCACATTCTGTCTCTCTCAGAAGATGGGGCCCATGAATTCCTATTTTTAAAAAGCTCCTCAGGGGATTATAATGCACGATAGCCAAGTCCATGTCACTCTTGAGTATTTATCTTATGGTGCCTTCTGCTGCAATTATTTTTAGTAGTTGGGTACCATGTTTAACTTCACTTAAATGGAAAACTCCTAGAAGGCAAGTGTTTAACACTTTTTTTAAGCCCCCCCTCCCTGTACTTAGGAGAGAGCCCAGTACCCAGTAAATGTCAATAATGCTGGCTGGCTGAAAGAATAAATTCTATCAAACAGAATGAAAGAACGAGTGAACAAATGAATGCCATGGTTTGAGGGATGTCAAAGAGCCAGTTTTCCCACTGGCCTCCCACAGTACCCTCAGATCCACAACACTTACATTTTGGGCACTGTTTCCAGACCACGCCTGCTAAAGTATACAGTTTCCTGAGAGGGATAACAGCAATTGAGGATTGCAGTAAAAAAGGATGAGGGGCTTGAGGGACAAAGGGAAAAGATAAAAGCATATTTGAGGCAAGGCCCAGAGTTCTGGTACAAGAGAGGGCAGGACAGCAGGTAATGTGGAGGCTAATGAGGGGAAGACAGAGGTGCTTCTCAGGGAAGAATGAGAAATCAGGGGCTCAAGAAGGGCTGGTGGAGGATGTTGAAAACAAACCCTGCTTTCTCCTAATTTTGTCTAGGGCTGGCCATAAATTTAAGACAGGAAGGGAGAGAGGAGCAATGGAAGAACTGAATCCAGCTTTTGAACGTGAGCATGCTGAGCAAAGTAAAAATACAGTTCAAATTCCAACACCATCACATCAAAGGGTCTACACCTAAGCATGTGCACCAGGGTTTTACTGTATTACCTAAGCAAGTGAATTCTCAGGTTCGGGAATATTTGTTAATGTTGAGATTATATTATAATGTTGTATTGAAATTTTATAACACCATTATCATAACTACTTTTAAAAGAAAAGAGATAGACAAAAATAGAAAAGAGAAAGAACAAAAGAAAATTAAAGAAAGAAGGGGAGGACGAAGGACGGAAGGGAGCCAGGAAAGCTAGGCCTTGCATGGGGGAACTGGCCAGTGAGGGTAAACCCCAGGTGTCAGAAACAAATGAGGATGCAGGAGCTGGAGGATGAAGACACAGCTGACATATGAGTAATGGGCACAGCAAATGATTTCCACATCCAAGTAGATGGGCCACAGAGCCACCCTGTGCTTTGCCAATCTGGTAAGAGTTTAGTTTCTATGGTTAGTAACCTATTATATTCCTGGAGCTCATTATTTAGAAAAAAAAAAATGCTTGAAAACAGTATCGAGGGAAATTGCAAAAGAGGAAGCAAATAAACTCCTCATTGACTCACTTATTATTCAACAAATATGTATTTGGTGTCCACTGAGATACTAGGAGAAACTCTGATGAGTGCAGAAAAGAACCCAGCTCTCCAGACACCCTCAATCCCACTAATATTTCTTGGTTTCTGCTTGCAGTAGCTAACTTAGAGCTTTTCCCTACCTTTAATATCCCATCCTTTCTCGAACAAAGAAAAACATGCGGAGATCCAGGGATTTGGAGAAAAGCAGCACAAAGATGGTTTGTATCTAATAGCTCCTTTTTCTACTCCTATGTTTCCAGTATGTCTTGTCATTTGTTAATTACTGCTTTATTTTTCATCTGTAGCCATCTAAAGTAAATTGCCACATAACTGAAAAATACTGCTATCTTAGGGAACCACCATCTAGGTGCTATTTAACATTTAATACAGAAGCAGTGTGGTATAGGAAAGAGCATCTGAATCAGAAGCAAAGAGACCAGACTCTAGTCCTGGACTAGCTCCTATTACCCTTTGGACCCTGAGAGAGTCGTTTACTCTCTCCAGGCCTTACTTTTAACATACGTAAAATGACAGGCAGGATCAGACGATCCTTGAGGTGGCTTTCTGCTCTAAAATGTTTTTGCTCTAAAGTTCTGTAGTAAAAAAATTATTACAAGTTAAGTATTTTCTAACTCTGGAACTTTAAAAAAATGTAGTACCCATTCTGAACGTTTAAAAATAGACACCTGAAAATAATTCACAGATACGAGACAACAAGTTCTAAGATCTTTAAAAAAATTGGCACATGCTATTATGAAATCCCCATTTAGTGATTTTATATTTAAACAGTTTAATTGCAATGAAACCTCAAGGTTTTCAGATTTTTCTTCTACAAGTTTCTTCTGGTATGTAAACTTCACAGGCCATGTTTAACTTCAACACTCAGTTTCCACTCCCTTCATGCCATCGCTCATGTCACTTCCCTTTTATGGCACCTCCAGTTTCTCTTCTTTTTCCAGCACATCCTGCTAGTCATCCCTTTTTCAGTAAGCTATCATCCCAATTCTTCATATGAATCGCTAGGTTCTAAGAACTTAGAAACAAATTATGAGAAAGAGTTTTCTAAGCTGACCTTTTTTTCTCCACTAAAGATTCACCCTAGCATACTGTAAAGAAAGGGAAATTGACTAGGTCATCCTTCTGCTTAAAAACTATCAAGACTTCACCTTTATTTACCAAAGAATTCCTAAACTCCTTGTTTTGGCATTCAAGGCCTTTCACAAATTGATGAACTTGAGAACCACATGCTTGATGATCTCTGGCCAACCTGGATGGCTACATCAAATGCCATTTCCTCATCTTCCCGTCCCCACCTAGGAACATCCTACTTATGGAACAAAGTGCAGCTCAAGACCCACCTTCCTTTTTTTTTTCTTTTATAGTTTATTGTCAAGTTGGTTTCCATATAACATCCAGTGCTCATCCCAACAAGTGCTCTCCTCCATGACCATCACCCCCCTTCTCCTCTCCCTCTCCCCCATCAGCCCTCAGTTTGTTCTCAGTATTCAAGAGTCTCTCATGGTTTGCCTCCCTCCCTCTCCCCAACTATTTTTTACCCCTTCCCCTCCCCCACAGTCCTTTGCTAAGTTTCTCCTGTTCCACTTATGAGTGAAAACATATGGTATCTGTCCTTCTCTGCCTGACTTATTTTACTTAGCATGACACCCTCAAGTTCCATCCATGTTGCTACGATGGCCAGATTTCATTCTTTCTCATGTAGTATTCCATTGTATAGATAAACCACATCTTCTTAATCCATTCAAGACCCACCTTCCTGATCAAGCTCTTACTGGCACTCTGTAGGAGCCTCCTCAGTCAGTGCGACACTTCCTGCTGCTAAGTTCTCAGCGGCACAGGGGATGCCTTATGCAGTTTCTGATGCTGCTCAGTCCCCGTCCTGTTTCTAGATCTTGTCTTCCCCAGAAAACTGTGTGGCCTGGCTTCAGGCTCCTGTGTATCCACCCCAGGGCCTTATGCTACCACACGACTACACAACTCCAGGGGGCACCATTTCCTTCTACATAACGATGATTTCACACACCATTCATTCAAGTTTTCACCCTGAATAACAGAGTTGCTGATAAGAGAAGTGATTACACGTAGGCACATAAACTGCCCCCACCACCAAATAAACAAATGGTTCCTTCTATACCCATGATTCTGGTTCAAGGTTGCAGAGCTGAACTTGGAAATGAATAGAAGAAAATGTATTTAATTTTAAGATGATAGAAGAAAGTTTTATTTGAAGACAAATTCTGTTTCATTCACAAGCATAATGGAAAGCTGATATAAAGGTGTCAAAAACCTCTAAATAAGGTGTGGAACAGAAGACAGAGGAGTGGGGGGAATCACCTTGGCAGATGGATGTTCCCTGTGTTCCTAATTAACATTCAGTGTGCTGACAGGTATTTCCATCAGTGAGAATTACTGGCATATAAACCAAACTCTGTCTTCTCAGGTGCAATGCTACATCAGAGGGCAAGGAAAAAATCTAGTACTTGTTTCCTTCAAAAAAGGAAAGCATGTACATCAGTATATTTTAATGAAACTTTTGCTTATATTTTTCAGTTAAAATATTCTTTTTTTAATCTTTTCTTTAAAGTGGGCTTCATGCCCAGTGTGAACTCACAACCCTGAGATCAAGACCTGGGCTGAGATCAAGAGTCGGATGCTTAACTGACTGAGCCACCCATGTGCCCCCCTCAGTTAAAATTTTCTAGTTTGGGATGTAATATAGAAAAACAGTGACTACCACATTTTATAATGGATGAGATGATTCTAGTGACCACAATTTTTAGATTATTTTGGGATTCTTCAGGAGGAAAAATGTCCTGTAATACACCAGGAGGGTTTTCGTGGTTCAAATAATGGTACCTGTTTTCTTCCCTAAGGGAATTTTCCATGGCTTGAGTCTCCCGCGCCAACTTCTGGGATCTTGTATAGTCTCTCCAGGCCTGCAGGACTTTCAGTTGAAATTTCCAGTCAGACAGGGTCCCAGCTTTTCCCAGCTTGATCCTGTGATCAAGGATCAGCTTGTGCCAGGCAGAGAAATACCGTTTTTGACACTACAATGGAAACATGTGGAAAATCACCACTAGTGTTTGTAATATCTAATACTGACAGCTGTCACCTCAGATATCTCCCTCACACTTTTTCTAACAAATCTAGCGACTGTTGTCTTGATAGAAGGAGAATCAAGTATAACTGCTTTATGCTAATAATGACAAGACCTATTCAAGTCATGCAGCTGAGCCTCGTGGCTTAAACTATGATACTTAATTCTCATTCTAAGGCACCAGTCCTTCGGGGAGCTGGAATAGCAGTCACATCTAAGACCTGAGTTAAGGGACTTGTTTGAAAAGCTTGAAACACCTGCTTCCAGGAGGATGGCTAACTTCTCTTAGAGTTTAAAATACCAACTGATTGGGGTGCCTGGGTGGCTCATTTGGTTAAGCATTTGACTCTTGATTTCAGCTCAGGTAGTGATCTCACAGTTAGTTCATGGATTTGAGCCCCAAGTCAGGCTCTGTGCTGGCAGTGCAGAGCCTGTTTGGGATTCTCTCTCTCTCTCTCTCTGCCTCCCCCCCCAAATAAATAGATAAAATAAACTTAATAAAACAAAGTACCAACTGATTAATTTCTGTTACTAACACCTGTTGATGTCCTACACAAAGGAATACAGAAGATCCCATGAGGATGGAATGGGGGTTTCTGGTCCCTGGAAACAAGATAGCTAAAACAGCTTCAGCAGGGCTACCATGACCATGATAGAGGTTTGGTGAGCAGACCTAGAGACAGTAGATGCTCAGGATGCTTGTGATCTTCTACTCCATGCATCTGACAACAAGTAAGGCAAGTTCCACTGACCCTAAAGATATCCCCAGAGAAGTACTTTACTCACAGTCTAAGAAAATCTCTGAGATCTAGTCCTTGCCTTCATCTTCTACCTTCACAGTAAACTTAATGTTCCTAGTACATCACATAACTTTCAGCTCTTGGCCTTGTATCAACCACACTGCTTAACACCTTCCTATGTTCATACTAATTTCTTGGTCCTTCTTTTCTGCCCTCTCTTTACCTACTTCAGGACTCACTTCTCCCTGGAAGTTCTCCTATCACCAACTGCTTTCTGCAAATCTAAGTGCCCTTCCACTGTGTTCTCAGAGCAACCCTGCTTCTTCTATCAAAACACTCATCACACTGTATTATAATCACCTGTTCACTGGTTTCTACAAGACTATGAGCCTCTAGAAGGAAGGGAGTGGATCCCATGAATGGAAATGGCAAATCTGTGTTGGTGGCAATAAAACACAAAGTAATATCATAGAAAGTGACTTTGTGGGAAGTATAGGGGATGCCTAATGGCCAGCTTCAAGCACTTGTTAGCTCTACCAGGATCATCTGTACTTAGTACTTCTATCTGTGTAATAATACTGATCTTTCACTATTACAACATTTAGTAAGCAGCCCCCACTGGGTTTAAATTTGGGAACTGTGAAGAAAGTGAAGATATAATCTCTCCTTTTGAGAGGTTATAGGGAGAGAGGATATATAAATTAAAAGATTGATAACATAAGGGAGCATATGTTGGAATTCTTAGAAATAGCCCATTTGGCCAGGAATGTTTTTTACACAAGAATTCAGTTATATTTCCATTTAGATAAACTACAAAATCTTCGTTATTAATATTTATCAGGAGAAACCATGGAAAACTTTAAAAAGCCCTTGTTCCCTTTCCATTATGTCAAATGACAGAATACTGTGTAGACCTTCACCTTAGATGCCATGGAAGGAAGGAAGGAAGGAAGGGAAGGAGGGAGGAAGGGAGGCAAGAAGGGAAAAAGAGAAGGAGACAGGAAGGGACATTTGCAGAATACAGGATATGCCTGCAGTTATAAAAAAGACAAGACATAAAAAGGCTGCCAAGTTGAGGGGATATACTTTTTGCACTATTATTTGCCTATCTAACCCACAAAACAGACCATGAAAAAAATATATTGTTAACTTGTGTATCTAGTCAAGAGAAAATACCCTGTGTCTCCCAGATTCATTTAAGAGATTCCTCTTGAACAACCTGATGAAATATTCTGTGTGTAGCTATCTCTAATTTTAACTCCTGGAATGTTTCTAATGATGAAAGAGTACAAACATAATCCACCTGGACAGTAATAACACTATTAATAGTGTCCTTCTTGGATTTCTACATTCCCTCTCTACAAAGTTCAAAGCATTACTGTAAGCACAATATTACATACACTGTTTTATTAATTTGTAGACCATCATTACCAAACGGAGAGACTGCAGATGTTATGATTTACTTTATGAAGTTAAACTTCAAGTAGAGAAGTGTTAATGACTAAATTCAGAGTGAAAAGGTAGTGGCATACCTAAGGCTAACACTGAAACATTCTGGCATCTTGATGACCCAATCTATATTAGGCGAAAAGTCTTCTGAAAATGAAGGGCAAATTTTTTGCTTCTTTTACACTGAAAGAGAAAGAACTCAATATATACCTTAATATGGTAGAAGAGCACTGCTGGAATATATGTGAATTTAAAAGGGCAAAATTTGTGTTAATAAATGCTATTGTCAATATATTTCTTTAAAATAGTTAAGGTTAGACTTTAAGAACAAAATGATCAGTTTTAATGATCTATGATTCAGTTTCACTACATAAAAGTTAGTAACAGCAGATTGACAGACTCACAGCAACTGCTTTTTTTTTTTTTTAATAGATTTTAGAGAGAGCGAGCGAGGATGAGAGGGGGAGAGGGGCAGAGGGAGAGAGAGAGAGATAATCTTAAGCAGTCTCCACTCTCAGAGCAGAACCCAAAGCAGGGCTTGATCCCACAACCCGGGGATCATGACCTGAGCAGAAATCAAGAATCAGTGACTCAACCAACTGAGGCACCCGGGTACCCTCACAACAACTGCTTTCTCGAAACTGACTTGTGATTGGTCTTTACCTGACTATTCAAAAGAGCAATCTCATTAAAGTAAAACAATAAAGCGTAAATCAAGAATAGCCATTCTTTTTTTTTTTTTTTTTAATTTTAAGGTATATTTAGTTTTGAGAGAGGGAGGGAGACAGAACGCGAGCAGGGGAGGGGCAGAGAGAGAGAGACAGAATCCGAAGCAGGCTCCAGGCTCTGGGCTGTCAGCAGAGAGCCCGATGAGGGCTCGAACCCACGGACCGCAAGATCATGACCTGAGCCGAAGTCAGACACCCAACTGACTGAGCCACCCAGGCGCCCCAACCACCTAGTTATTCTTGATTCATGGCAAACATTATTCGGGAAAATACAATTCCCATAAATGTGCTTGGAGGAAAGTATTTGGGAATGTAAAATACTCTCATTCCTGTCTTCTCTGAAGATGTGAGCGCTCTGCTTTTATTTAGAAGGGATGAGAAGTGGCATACTTCCATAGTCATGATCTATTTATTCTCTCTATTACCTCTCCCCCCAGCTGAGTCCCTGCTGTTCCCAGGCCTGCTTCTCCTCTTCACTGCCACTACAATAGTGCTCTATCCTTTTGCTCTTTGAAACAAGAACAATTATTTAAAATCACAATTGTGTTGGAAGAGGAAGACATTCTGTTTAATACATTTTATTTAATAAATTTAATAAATTCAGTTTCAGAATTTAATGTTTTAACTAATATGACTTCCCATGACTTCCCTCGATTTCTTACCTAGTTCCTTTATTTCTGCACCATATTTTATTTCTGATAGATTTTCAACTATGGTCATGTATTCTTTTTACTAACTTCCACATCTCTTTAACATAGTTGTGGTGAGAGTTAAGGCTTTGTACAGGTAAGTAAAATACCAAAAATCACTGTGGGAAGAACCGTTCCTAAATGCATATCTATAATAATTTATAAAATAAAATACTACGCAGAGTGAAATTTACAAAGTTTTTAAGAGAAATGCTTTTCTTCCTCTCAAAATCTTCCACAAGACATCCTCTGATCATTAAGGACTCCACCCAAGAGGAGAAATGACAGCTCGCCCTGCTAAATTTATTACCTGCACTGGAGTTGCCCTCCTTTTGTTGGCAAGAAAAGCTCTTTCCTGACGTGTAATCACACTGCTGTCGTGGGGAATGATTGGCATCAGGTGGAACAGCAATTTGCTATCTAATCTTCGTTGTAATTCTGACCCTGTCACAAGAGACGCTTGTTCTGATTAATGAAGTGGGGAACTCATCAAAATTCCTCAGCTATTTCCCTTCTGTCAGAAAGCTCAGTGATAATTGCATCAAAATTCTCCGTCAGGGAAAAATAAACAATGCATTGTAAAGAGGACAAAAATGTCAACAAGTTTACAGTTTATTTCTGCCAAACAGAACTGAACAGAACTAACTATGGTGCAACTAGTGCTCGAGGGGTGTTGGCCAAGGCTCTAATGTTGGCAATAAAAACACATGCCCCTCGGGTCCCCAGGTGACCCCTTGCTGCTCCCTGGCCAAAAGGAACAGGCACTCTACAGCTACATAAGGAAGCAATGCTCAACTGTTTTCCTCTTGGGGACCAATAGAGGTATGCAGTCCTGGGGGTTGGGGAAAGGAAGATCCTTATCCTGGCAAAATGTATGCCCCTGGGAAGGAGTACCCTGTGACACACCTTACTCCTGATTTTCATCATTACGTCCCAAAGAAAAGAGAGGAAATCATTGTGTCCCCCACCCCAAAGCTAAATACTCCTATAGTTAGTTACATTTGGGAAAATATATTCAGTTCCCTGCACACAGCACCAAGACCTGGACAACGCCTGGTTCCATGCAGAAGCCCAAAGGCCTAAACTTGGACAACTACCACGGTGCAAAACCTCTGTGCAAAATGTTAACATTGGTTACAGACAAAAAGCTACTTTTGTTATATCCTGGAAGATGTGATGCTCTTTTAACTTCTGTATTTAAGATTTTTCTCTTTCCTTTTTTAAACTCAAAAAAAAAAAATCCCACATACAAAAATACCCTTTATTACAGAAATTTAACAAACATACCCAAAAGTAGAAGACAAACCCCTCATTCAGCTTCAAAAACTATCAACATTTTGCTTATCTTGTTTTCTCTCTCCTTCATTTTTTTTCCTGGAGTATTTAAAAATAAATCCTAGACATCAGACATTAAATCACTTCACCCATATATGTGTCACTGTGTATTGCCAACATAAGGGCATTTTGTAAATTCTTATTTCTAAGAACTTTTAATCAATAATGTTGTTTTAATTATCTAATTCTGATTCACTTCAGAAATAGTACAATTTCAGAAAGAAGTTGCTTAGGCTTACCATATAGTAAATTCTTTTTTTTTTTAAAGTTTATTTATTTATTTTGAGAGAGAGTGAGAGAGAGCGAGCGAGCGAGCAAGCAGGGGAGGGGCAGAGAGAGAGGGAGAGAATCCCAAACAAGTTCTGCACTGTCAGCACAGAGCCCAATGTGGGGCTCATACTCACGAACCATGATCATGACCTGAGCCAAAATCAAGAGTTGGATGCCTAACTGACTGAAACACCCAGGCGCCCCCATATAGTAAATTCTTAACCAACAAATCTCTCTAGATCTTTTAAAGAAGAATGATCACAATATAGCCTATAACCTGACTATTCGTTAGGATAAGGCTCCTTCCTCAATGTAGCTTAGATCAGGTTTCAGGGCCTCCTGTCTTTAGGGAGGGCAGACCTGCTGCTTCCCAGACCTCTCTCTTCCTCTTCCAGATTTCTTCCCTCCTACTAATCCCCACTCCCTGTATGTTCTCCCCAACCCCAGCCACACACACTCAAACTATGCTAAAAGTACAGCTCATCTCAGACTATATTAGACAAATGTTAGGTTCACCTCCAGGGTAGTCTTACAGTAAGACAATGATGTGATGTCATTTGTTTCTACCAATATGGTTCTCAAGATCCTTAAATATATATTCACCTGAAAAGTCTAGTATTTAGGGGAAATGATATTCTACTCTGTAAAATTTTATAGAATGGCTCCATTTACTCCAAAAGCTCCTATTTTTTTTAAAGCAGAATTTAATCAGTACTTTTTTCAAAAGATAAAAAATTACATATATATAAATTGGAACCTCTGAATCAAATGGCTTCATGGCATTTTGAAAAGCAAAACCCCAGCATGATGTTTTGGTAACCTGGCCCTCAGTGTCCCTTCTGTGAGAGTGGGAAACCCTAGTTACTCAGGGGGTGAGGGTAAGGAAGAACAGAACAACAAAATGAACAACCTCCTTACTAATACCGATCAAATTTTGCTTGGATATTTTCCAGAGTTAGCTATATGAAGTAATATATAATAATGTTTCAAACCCCTCCTAAATTGCATACCACACACATTTGGTCTTTGCCAATAAGCTTAGAGCCAATGTCCTTCATGTGTGTGCCTGACATTTCTTTTGCTACAGTTTTATTTGCAAAAGGGCTTTTCCTTCATTTCCTTCTCCAAACAGAGACAACATTGCTGAGAGGACAGTTGCTATGTTTCAGTTCAGAACTGGCTTTACCTCAGTGGTGTGTAGGCAGTCCCGATGGAACTAAGATCTTCAGGGATGAATCAAGCTATATAAATGAGGTACTTAACTACCATTTTCATCATCTTGTTAGAAAAATCCAGGCTTCTTTTCCATATATTCCCATGTTCCTTTGGTTTAGTTTGGGGTGGCCTTTTGGAAGGTGCTATGCCCAGCACTTTCAACAATAGCCAAATCATGGAAAGAGCCTAAATGTCCATCAACTGATGAACGGATCAAGAAGATGTGGTTTATCTATACAATGGAATACTACATGAGAAAGAATGAAATCTGGCCATTCGTAGCAACGTGGATGGAACTCGAGGGTGTCATGCTAAGTAAAATAAGTCAGGCAGAGAAGGACAGATACCATATGTTTTCACTCATAAGTGGAACAGGAGAAACTTAGCAGAGGACTATGGGGGAGGGGAAGGGGTAAAAAATAGTTGGGGAGAGGGAGGGAGGTAAACCATGAGAGACTCTTGAACACTGAGAACAAACTGAGGGCTGATGGGGGAGGGGGAGAGGGGGATGGAGGGTGATGGTCATGGAGGAGGGCACTTGTTGGGATGAGCACTGGGTGTTACATGGAAACCAACTTGACAATAAACTATAAAAGAAAAATAAATAAATAAAAAAGCTTACACTAGAAAGCTAGACTATATACTGTTTGAAGGCAGAGACCAGATGGCTAACTCCTAGCCCAGCATTCAGCATGTATTAAGTACTCATAAACATTTTGGAATCACTGAATTGAATAAGTTAAATAAATGAATGTCTTTATGTGATTGGAGCACATTATATCACAAGCATTTTCTTCATATAATTTTTGAAACTAAAAAAAAAAAAGGAAGGTGCTATGCCATAAGCGTAACATTAACAATGATTTCTTGGGGTCACTATTATCTTACTTTCTAACAGAAAAATCCAACCAAATAAGCAAACCAAACCCCTCCCCCCCACAGAATTAAGATTTAAGTTAGTACTAACTCATCTTTCATTGTTCTCTTCAACTTTCCCAAGTCTTTTTCATAGACTTTCTTATCTTATTAAGAAGACATAAAATGTATTTCAGAATAAGGTGAGAATTCAGAAGGCCATTTTCCAAAGAGTATAAGCGTTTCATAGTTAATCCCTTGTTGTTTCTGCTAATTAGCAATGACATGTGGATTGCTGAATCTCCCCAAGAGATTTTGCTGCAAGATCAAAGAGAAAATAGGAGTGAAAATGGAAGTAAAAAGTTTCTATGCAAAAAGAGATGTTTTTAATAAAACAAAGAGATCTGGCAATGAAATATGTGGGAAAGATGCATGCATAGTGCTGCACCTGAACTTGTGTTTGGATAAGAGGGCCTGCTCAGTTTCTCTCAGAAAGTCTCCTATTAAATAACTTGGCCCAAATGTGATGTTAAGAGATTGTGTGTGTGGGGGGGGAACAAATACAATCCAGAGTCAAAGCACAAAGGATTACAAGAATTTAAGAAGATTGAACTGGAACAACTCCTAGAAACAGATTCTTTAACGTCTTCCTGTAAATACTCTATAAAGCTTGCTGTTGGGTTTGTGCCAGTGAACCATTTTGAGGGTGCTGACAAGAGTTTCCTGTTATCTAGTCGCTCACTGCAAGCCAGCTAGGCATTTTCCCCCTTTTTATTCTGTGATCATATTTAGGCTGCTGAGTGTTTAAGTTTCATTACCCAAGGGCAGCTTTAGGCTCCTTTAGAACCAGGGTCGGACTGTGGCCTAGGGCCAAGGTAATGAGCTACTCCATGGCATTTACCAGAGGACTGTCCTGTCTCCAGCCAAGTCAATGTAAAAGCTGGAGTCTGGTAGGTGGATTCTCTCCATGTTTCAGTTACACCCATATACACTGGAGAAATCAAAATTACAGGTTTACTGACAATATTACAAATGAACAACATAATCACACTGAAGGGAAGGGGCAGCGGAAGGGGAAGAACGGAACTAACTTAACTAACAATATCCTGGCTGCATAAGACTGAAAATGAAGATAATGTACAAATACTATACTCCAGTTAGTATATTTGTTTACATAGCAGTATGGGTTGGCAATTCTGAAACTACTTTTATAGTATATTAGGATTAAATAAGTAAATAGATTTTCGATAATGAGTGTGAGGTACCTCATGGTCTGAAAAAAGAATTCCAAATCAGCAAAAGGGAGGAGCTACACTGAAACCTGTGGTGCTGGATTAGAGTTGAAGGTATCATTATGAACTCATGATTATTTTAATAAACATACAGTTATAGAAATAAGTTAAGAGGAAAGGATAGCATGATCCCTGTGTTACTGCACTGGAATTAGAAATACCAGTTCAAACTCATGGATTTTAGTATGTATACAGATAGACAGACACAGAAATACAAATAATGTGGGTGCATGTGTGGGTTACTATACACACATATATTTCTCAGCTCTGTCTGCCGAGCAATGACATCCCAGTAGCACTGAGAGCTCCTAGTACTCAGATCTTGGTTTCTAAATACTATTCCCAATAAAGAAACCAGAGTTCTGTGTAGAAGTGGTTGATTCCCAAGCTGGGACAGGGAAAATACAAGATGGGCCTGGAATGTTCTATGGTGCCAGAAAGGAAGGAAGTGCCCCCAAAACAATGTAAATATTTTCTGGGGCGCATGGGTGGCTCAGTCGGTTGAGCGTCTGGCTTCAGCTCAGGTCATGATCTCATGGTTCGTGGGTTCGGGTCCCGCATCGGGCTCTGTGCTGACAGCTCAGAGCCTGGAGCCTGCTTCAGATTCTGTGTCTCCCTCTCTCTCTGCCCCTCCCCCATCTCTCTCTGTCTCTCAATAATAAATGTAAAAAAAATTTTTTTAAAACAATGAAAATATTTTCAAATAACACAGAAGTCAACCTGAAATATTTCCCAATGGCCAAAGTTAGAAAAATTTGAGGAACCGAGTAAACAACGATAATAATAGATTATAACTCATAGAATAAAATACATATCTAGGAGCCCATAATGATAAAAGTAGGTAATTGAATAAATGAATAAATAAATTGGGGAGAAAGGACAGGTTTTCTTTCTAGAAGAATTTCAATTACTAAATGGAGAAGAAATGAGGGAAATACAAAATTATCATTAGATAAATACATTAATACTGCAGGCAAGAACTATCAATGGATGCCAAAATTAGTAAATGAACATTTAAGGAGAAACAGGATATCTGCATAGTTTTTACAGTATCTCTTCTAAGACATTCCAAAGGAAAAACAGTAACTTTATAGTACAGAAACCCAGCTTATTAACTCTTGGACACCCTGATACGATACTGAGAAGGGCACAGCATCACTTCTTGTAGTAATCTCACCAAAAATGATCTCAATCTAAACAGGAGAAAATATCAGAAACCCCAATTGAGAGACATTCTACAAAATACCTGATTGGTACCCTTAAAAAAAGGTCAAGGTCCTAAAAGAGAAGGGAAGACTGAGGAGCTGTGACAAAGCTGGAAGAGATAAAGACAACATGACAACTAAATGAAACAGAATTATGGACTGAGTCCTGGAATAGAAAAAGGACGTTAGTGAAAAAACTGGTGACATTCTAATAAGGTCTGTGGTTTAGTTAATGGTATTTAATGGCATTGTACCAAGGTTAATTTCCTAGTTTTGATATTTATGCTATGCTTACATAAGATGTTAACATTGGGGAAAGCTGGGTGAAGGGTATTCAGGTACTCTGTGTACTGTTTTTAGAACTTTTCTGTATGTCTAAAATTATTTCAAAATAACTTAAAAACAATAAAGTATAGGATCATCAAGTAGAATCTGTGTGAAGTAGAGATAATTTATTCATAATCTCACATTTTTAAATTATACTGGCTGATCCACTTTTAATTTTTTTATGTTAAAGAGAGTGTGTGTGTGTGCACGTGGGGGATGGGCAGAGGGAGAGAGAGAAAGAGATCTTAAGCAGGCTCCAAGCTAAACTCGAGGCTTGATTCCATGACCCTGGGATCATGACCTGAGCCAAGATCAGCACTCCAGTGTTCAACTTACTGAGCCACCCAGGCATTTCTAGCTGGTCCTTTTAAAGCTGAGTAATCTGGGAGCATCTGGGTGGCTCAGTCAGTTAAGAATCTGTCTTCAGGTCATGATCTCACACGTGAACTCCAGCCATGCATCGAGCTCTATGCTGACAGCTCAGAGCTTACTTCAGATCCTCTGGCCCCTTCTGTCTCTGCCCCTCCCCAGCTTGTTCTGTCTTCAAAATAAACTTAAAAAAAACTTGAGTAATCTGTTTGAGGCAGACCACTAATTTTGTAAAACTCTTTACATGTGTCTAAAATTCATACCTAGCCATTTGTATCTAAAACATATATTATTTCTTCCTGTACAGTGAACTTCAATAAAATTTAAAAATTAAGCTTACAAAGAACACATGTCTTATTAACCTCTCATTGGTTGGATAACATATCATGGCATGTTTTCCTCACACCTTCTCTAGATGGCCCCGAGTGCTCATCTCCTTTCCTATTCCTTCAGAAATCTGAACTATTATTGCGGGAGGACACACCAATGCCATCTGTCTCATGAAGGATGCAGCATCTAAGAGTCCTTGCCAATCTTTCTCAAAATGTTAATCCCAATTCTTAATATTTTCTCCTACTACATTTCCCTCTATATTCCTAAAGCCAAAACCCTAACCAAAAATCTTGTTTTATATCTCAATAATTATGACTTTTGCCCATCAGTCCAAAATGCTTCCATCAAATGTCTCTAAGTTTTTTTGTTTTGTTTTGTTTTTGAGAGAGAGAGAGAGAGAGAGTGCGCACGTGAGTTGGGGAGGGGAGGAGAGGCAGGGAGAGAGAGAATCCCAGGGAGGCTCTGCACTGTCAGCGTGTAGCCTGATGTGGCACTTGAACCCTTGACTCATGAGATCATGCATGACCTGGGCTGAAGCCAAGAGTCGGAGCTCAACTGACTGAGCCACTCAGGTGCCCCTTCTCTCTTTTTTTTAAGTTGCTTATACTACTTTACTTTGTTGCTCATATCCCAGTTATCAATATTATATTCAGATTCATGTTCTTGATTTCCAGGGATTTTATAAGTCCGTCCTACATTTATCAGGCTCCCTCAATATCATCCTGACATTCTCTTTTCTCTTGTTAAATCCATGCATTCCTGCATTCATTCCTCTACTGTTCGCTGAATTTCAGCAAAACCTAAAAGCCCTAGGTGGGTGTTATATAAGACATAAAATGTATCCAAGTTTATCTTTTTTCATCCAACCTTGTCATTTTACAAACCTTCCAAGTAATCCCTTTCATCTGAAATGCTTTTTAAAATTTGTTTTAACATTTATTTGTTTTTGAGAGAGAGAGACCGAGAGACAGAGCATGAGCAGGGGAGGGTCAGAGAGAGAGGGAGACACAGAATCTGAAGCAGGCTCCAGGCTCTGAGCTGTCAGCACAGAGCCTGATGTGGGGCTCAAACTCACAAATCATGAGATCATGACCTGAGCTGAAGTTGAATGCTTAACTGACTGAGCCACCCAGGTGTCCCACACCTGAAATGTTTTAAGCCTCAAATGCATACTATTGTCAATCCCACTTCACTGAAGGAAACTTATGCTCAAATGGCCTGGAAAGTATGCTCATTTGTCAATAAAAAATTGACCAGTTAATTTCACAAAAAGTGAAAGTAAAAGAGAGGGAGAAAAGAGTAAAAGAAAACATAGATCATGAAAAGGAGAAATGTATTGCTTTAAGTTAATAGCTACTAGAAGACAAGTGACTTTCTGAGTAATTCTGAATAATCTAGAAGACTGTAGAAGTCTAGGTTTCAAAACCTATCAGAGACCTCATTAGTGGTTCCATGCTATTCTGAACAAGGTAATAATTTAGGAAGCCATCTCAAATTCACACCCGACTTCCCAGGATCACACAGAGTACATACAAGAATTGCCCTGGGACCAGGGAATGGAGCACTGCACCAGGTCCTAGGCCCACTGGGCAGCACAGAACAAATGGTGTGGGCAATTCTGGTATTTGCAATGAGACTCAGTTAGGCTTAGTGGGACACTGTCCTATCTCTGATAGAGCCCTCTGTAATTTTTGTTGAATAAAGGGATGTTACAATTCCTACCTGATGATTTTCCTTGAAAGTTTGGATTAATAACTCTTTCAGTTTCTTCTTTCTTTCTTTTTCCATTTTTTCTTCATCCAGAAGAATATGATCACTTTGAAAGATGTTTTCTTCTGTATTTTTTTGAGAATTTTCTTCCTGCTTTTTCCTCTCTCTGTTAATAACAATTTTAAAAATACATGTATGAACAAGAGACTTAACAATGGGCAATTACAACCTACCATAGTGGAACAGACACTGAATTTTCCATCAATTTTTAGATCTGGTTCTAAAAGTACATAGTAGGAGGATTTTTTTTTTGAGCCTTAGTTTACTCCTTTATAAAATATACACTAAATGAAATAAAACTGTTATACTCTGAAAAGTAGAAATCCCTATAGATATTTTGGTAAAGTTTTTAAAAAAATATTTAAGTAATCTCTACACCCAATGTGGGATTCAAAAGTCACACATTCTCCAGACTGAGCCAGTCAAGCACCCCTTCGGTAACGTATTTTTACTGAGTTTACCACTGAGCAATACTTTGATCAAAATTTGAGAGTTAAGAACTCCCAGGTATTTTCTAAGATAGACATAAGTTCTCTCTCTTCTAAGGGAGGGACAAAAAAAGGACCTTAGGTAAGAAAGGGATGAGATTTTTACCCCAAGGCTTTTACAAGGCTTCTAGGGGAAAAAATAATAAAAGAATCAGGTATTCTTGAGTAAAGAGGGAATGGAATTTATATTAATTCTAAAATAACTGAAAAGAGGAAAAAATAGAATTTATTAACAATTAATAAAAGGCCTTCAGCAAGTGACAGGAATCTCTCAGTAACTGTGTTGCTCATCTCTCTGGTCATCCTCTGTCTCACCCAACTATCCTTTCTCACACAGGTCATCTCTCTCACACATGCCAATTCAAGCAAGCTCACAGCCACTGCTTTCTTACTGGCATGTACTAGAGTATGTGTACATATATGTGTGTAATGTATATATACTATCAGTAATGTAGTAAACACAGCACCTAGTCAGGACTCAGGATTTATGTGCTTCGGCCCACAAACCAGCTGTGAAAACTCATCCAAGTCACCTGGTCTTTCTGAATTTCACTTTACAGTTGTGGAAACTCAAACTGAGAGAGGAATGCCAGAAACCTCGATAGACATGCTCTCATTAATTCTCATACACATACAGGGGACACATAGTGTTATATCTTGTTACTTGTGCTGTTAACCATCACTTGGTTGAGGGGACCTCTCCAGTGTAAAGTTGCCATTTTTCCCTCTATAATTAAAGATTTCTTAGAGGAGATACTCTGAAACTATGTAGGAAAGCAGATTTAGGACAGCTTACAAATAAATTAAAAAGGTCTATCAATAATACAATTTTATTGACTCTCTCCAGATGCCATAACAATGTTATATTAGATAGTTACAGGCAGATCATAGTGGCTATTTAAAGAAATAAAGTTCTAATACCATGGATCTGATTTTCTAAAATAACATTACAATATGCTATGAAAGTAAATAGCTGCTCATTATGAAACATCAGAGCTATAAAAGTCATCCGTATTTCCACCCAGAAAGAAAACACTGACAATATGTAGTGATATCTGACTGTACCACCATTTTTATTAATTTCTCTAATATTAATGTCTATTATAAATAATATTATATTAATAATTTTTGTGCACAAATCTTTGTCTGGATTTCTGATCATTTTCTTAGGGGAGTTTTCCTAAGACTGGAACGCCCAGGTCAAGTGATAATACCATTTTTATGGCTCTTGTTGTTTACTGCCAAATTGCTTTCTGGAACGTTTAAAATCAGTTCATCTGTGAGCAGCAGAGCATACTGTCTGAATTGCTGTAACCATGGATAAGATTTTAACTTTTAAAAGAAATGAGTGGTCAGTGAACATTTGGTGAGAGCCCACTATGAACAGAGCATCCTGTTACCATAAAATGTTACCTGTTCTCATAATTTATTTTAGGTCACCCCAGATTTTTCTGGGTTTAAGAGCAATCTGAAAAATAAGGCTGACCTTAGCGAGAAACTCACTAAAACACTGGTGATTGCTTTCTGAAAGGAATGGAGTCGGGAGGAGGCCTGAGGCTGGCACTTGGAAGAGTGAAGCCTACATCCACTGCCAAGCTGTTTTAAATTGGGTAGAATGAGAGCCATCAGGAACACAGGGGGGAAATGCTGTGTAGGCTGATAGGGTGGAAAGGATTATCTGATAGGTCTTTCTAGCCTTTGAGTCTGAGTATTCAGTCACTTGAGGTATGTTGCTCCAAGGCTTTTCTAACTCATGCATCAGTGCTGTTTCTCAGAATAAATACATCAGTTATTTATTTCATTTATGAAGCTCATTTTCTGCATGAGGATACATAACCCCGTGAAGACTATTTTGATTTTCCTCTTATGTCAGATATTCCCATTCTTTATCAGTGGCTGGAAGGCAATGAGGACTCTGTAGGATTGATTATCAGAAGGTAAGACACACATTTCACATACGCTGAGGCACAATGAGAGAATATACAGGTAACCAAAGAAATATAAACTAACCAATATAATACCTATTAAAAGTGCAAAAATACTGAAAGTGATAGTACTCCCCAGTGCTGAAAAGAGTGTGGTAATCTGGCCCACTGCCAGCAATAGTGTAAATAAGTATAACCCATTTCGAAAGCAGTTTGGCAATGTTTCAAGAATCATTGAAAGGCCTGTACCATTTAACTCAATAATTACACTCCTAAGAATATAAAAAGCTCTATGCTTAAGGAAGCTCACTGCATTATTATATGGTCACAAACCTGAAATAGCTGAAATGCTTATCAGGTTGGGTGGGTAGGTCATTACATAGACTATGGTCTAGGAACTCAGTGGAGTAATAATATATAGATCTCAGGACTCTGGGCAACGTGTTATTACATCAAGCAAAATAACAAATTAAATGTACTTTATGGTTACAATTAAGTATGTAAAGGGATCAAGACCCAGAGGAAACAGAAAAATGTTAAATAATTTGCTAAGATAGTGGAATGATGGGTGATTTCTCCTTTGTGTTTTGCTATTACAATGTCCATTTTTTTAAACTTTAGAGTACTTCCAAAATGACTGCTTAAATAAAAAAAAAAAAACTGCACACTGCTCATCACGACAGGCTTACATTTTCCATGCTTCTTCCACAGTGCGTCTCCTCTCAATTATCTCCCTCCGCAGCTTTACCATCTCCCTCTGAATCTCCTCCTCCTCTTTCTTGGCCTCCAGAGCCTTCTTTTTCTTCTCTTCTTGCACCAAATACTGAGCCTCTAACAAGGTTGATTTTTTCAGGGTCTTCTCAATTCTCTGGCGCTCCAGTTCTTTCTCACGTCTTAGGCGATTTTCTTTTACCTTAAAGAGAATACAACAAGGGTGAAATGCAGTAGAAAAGGATATGCAAAAGCTTAGAATACATTTTCAAGTTCACAATACGCCCAGTTTGAAACATTCTGGCCCAGAAGCTGTTTATCAGAAGAATCGGAAGAATTCATACGTTTACTGGGTATGAGCAAATTCAAAAGTCTAGATGAAGTCAGGTAGTAGAACTCCCATAGAGTCTGGGAATGATTTGCATCACAGAAAAGTTGAAAATCTAATGGGTCAGATGCCAAATTCTGATGCTTACTTAGTAATAATTTCCGACCCCTAAAGTTTTCCAAGGTATACACTCCTGCTGTTTATTTGGGCCCAGTCAGCAGGCTGGATATTTGGGGGAGGCTGCACTGTGAAGGATAGAACAGTGATTTACTACCTTAAGAACACCACACAGTTTATTAAAAAAAATTTTTTTTATTTGAGACAGTGAACAAGAGTGAGTGGGGGAGAGGGGCAGAGGGAGGGAGAGAATCTTAAGCAGCTCCACGCTCAGAGTAGAGTCTGACGTGAGGCTCAATCCATGACCTGAGCCAAAATCAAGAGTTGGACTCTCAACCAACTGAACCATCCAGGCGCCCCCTACCCTTTCATTTTTATCATTATTTAAATATATCAATGATTCTGGCTCTTATTTGGAAATCAAAACCATGAATTTCACAGATATTTCTGAATAATCACAATTTTTCAAACATATTGATTCTGTAGAGGCTTGACTAACTGTAAGTACAGGAGTGCTCCTTTCCCTCCTGGTTCACTCACCTTTACCCTCATCTTACTCTCTAGTAACGAGAAGACTTCCAGATATTGGCAATCTTTTATTGAACCTTCTCTCCTCCCTCTTTTCATAAACCCAAAAGGATCATACTTCTACCATTTTTCTAACATCTCCAGTGCTGATTAGGAACATCTTAATGATTTAAAGCAACCAGAAATTCAGTGTTATAAAAAGATAGCATACAATGTATAGGCATTCATTTTAGTGCACTTAGTTCTAGACATGTGGAAAAGACTTGGTCATCCTGATTTCCTGATGTTCCCCTGCAAAGAGTTGAGATGCATCTTTTTCCTATAACCCACTATTTATTCCCTTTGAAGAAAAGTTCCCATATGCCTCTCTAATTCAAAACAGCTGAACTAGATTTAATTCAGATCTGTCCTCCCGTTCAAATTATAATTACAAAATGAGTGAATTTTTCAGTTGTCTGGAAAAGAATTATCATTATAAGTCACTAGAATATTCATATTAATATATTGATGTCACAGTTCAAAAACCAAATTCAAGCAAAACCAATCTACATATTTATAATAGAAAATACCACATACAAACTAATAAAGTTTAGTTCACCATTCCATTGTTCAAAATCAATTATTCCTTTTCTTTTAGTTTTCTTAAATTGTTTCCTGTCCTCAGTTTATGAGCATTATTTTTCTTCTGAAGTTCTTATATTTATTTTTATTCTTTCTAACCAAACCACAGATGGCACTCTTTTTCATAATAAAGCCTAAGTCTTTATTTAAGCTTATTAAATGTGCTACACAAAGATTGCTTCCTGTTACCCATTTTAATTTTGTTTTTCCCTCCCACCTGCTTATGTCTCATCTCCATGGTAAGACGAGGATCCTTCTGCTGCTGCTTGTCTTGGTTTCCATTCATTCCAAGACCTTCCAACATTCCAGAATCCACCACTTCTTTATGGAGCAGATGGTCTATAAATTTTTGAACGGTGGTACTTTCCTCTTCTTCCTCCAAATAGCCACATAACTCTGGGGGAGACAGAGCAAGAACAAAAAAAAAAGGGGGGGAAGAATTAGTACAGTACAGTTTCCATATTTAAATAAATAATCTTGGTAGAATAAAAATACAAAGCTGTGGGTGTTTAATAAATAGTAACTGATAATGTCAATTGGATGAGTACAGCCCTCAGCAATTAACTACCTTCAACTGAGAGGAAAAATGACAAATTTTCCCTACCCAAGTCACTAAAGATTCCTTCATTGGCAAACGTAAAAGATACTATTTCAGTCTATACATCCTTGAAGACTATTGCTTCGTCTTTTAAAATTTTTTTTTATTTTAATTAAGTTCCACATCCAATGTGGGGCTCGAACTCCTGACCTTGAGGTTAAGAGTGGCGTGTTCTACTGACTGCACCAGTCAGCTGCCCCATCCATTGCTTTTTTCTTTCTTAAATGGTTTTATTGAGGTATAATTGACATACAGTAAACTGTAAATATTTAAAGTCTACCATAAGTTTTGACATATACATGTACCAGGAAAACCATCACTATAACCAAGATAAGGAACATGTCTGTCAGCTCCAAAAGGATCCTCATGCTGATTTGCAAGCTCTTCCTCCCACTCCTCCCCACGTTCTCTGTCTTATCCCAGGCAACCACAGACCTGCTTTCTCGCACTATAAATTTACATTTTCTGGAATTTTGTATTAATTAAATCATACACCCTGTACTTTTTTTTTTTTGTCAGCCTTCTTTTACTCAGCATAACTATTTTTGAGATTCATCATGTTATACCAATAGTTTATCACTTTTTATTGCTGATTAGTATTCCACTGTATGGGTATACCGTATTTTGTTCATTTATTCAGAGGTAGACATTTGGGCTGTTTCCAGATTTTAGCTATGACAAATAAAGTTGTTATAAACATGTGTGTACAAGTTTTTGTATGAACATATGCTTTCTTTTCTCTTGGGAAAATGCCTAGGAGTGGAATGGCTTGATCATATAAGTATCTGTTTAATTTTTTAAAAAACTGTCAAACTGTTTTCCAAAGTGGTTATACAATTTCACATAACCATCAGCAGTACAGGAGTATTTCAGTTCCTCCACATCCTCACCAATACTCAGTGTTATCAGTCTTTGGATATAAGCCATTTAACGGGTATGTAGCAGTTACTCAAGGTAGTTCTAATTTTCATTTTCTTAATGACTAATGATACTGAACATTTTTCTTGTTGATGTTCTGTTTAGCTCCATACATTATTGAAAATGGGTTATGAGTTTCCAAATAATTTAGAGAATTGTTGAATTATCTATTTCTCCCTTCAACTTCGTGAGTTTTTGCTTCATGTATTTTGGGACTCTTTTGTTAGGTGTATGTATATTTATACTTGTCCCTTTATCATTATAAAATGCCCTTCTTTGTCCCTAGTAACAGTTTTGTTTTTTTTTTTTTTGAAAGAGAGCAAGCACGAGTGGGCAGAAGGGGCAGAAGGAGAGGGAGAGAGAGACTCTTAAGCAGGTTCCATGCCCAGCGTGGAGCCTGCTGCAGGACTCCATCTCACTACCATGAGATCATGGCCTAAGCTGAAATCAAGAGTCAGATAGTTAACTGACTGAGCCTCCCAGTCATCCCTTTAACAACAAATTTTTTTTAAGTTATTTTTGAGAGAGAAAGAACAAGCATTGGAGAGGCAGAGAGAGAGAGAGAATATCCCAGACAGGCTCTGCACTGCATCAGCCCCACACAGCCTGACACAGGGCTCCAACTCACAAACCATGAGATCATGCCCTGAACCAAAATCAAGAGTCAGAGACTTAACTAACTGAGCCACCCAGGTGCCCCAACAATTTTTTTTATCTTAAAGTCTATTTTTTCTGATATTAGTAAATTGCTCTCACTTTCTTTTGGTTACTAATTGTACCGTATATCTTTTTCCAGAATTTTACTTTCAATCTATTTGCATCTTTGAATCTAAATTGTGTAACTTGCAGACAGCATATAGTTAGTAATATTTTAAAAGTCATTCCACCAATATCTCTCTTTTAATTGGAGTATTTAATCCATTTACATTAGATGTAATTCTTGATAAGGTGTGATTCATATTTGTCATTTTGGTAATTGTTTTTTGTATGTCTTATGTAAATGCCCTATGTTAGGTTGAAATTTACCTTCTATTACTAATTTTCTGAGAGTTTTTATTAGGATTGGATGTTAGATTTTGTTACATACTTCTGTGTCTATTGAGATAATCATGTTAATCAACATTTTTGGTAAATATCCTTTTTAATGGCTACATAATACTTCTGTTCAGTTTTGATCTACAAAACTGAGGTAAACAAAACACTCTACAAGCATAAGATGTGTGGGGGTGGTATGATACTAGATGATAGCTGCTGGTCTAAGAAATATAACTAGATCTATTAGCACCATACGAAAGGAAGTAATATTTCACTATATTCTATATATGCTTCAGAATAAATATGAAGTATGGAAATGCCTCACTTTAATAATGACATTAATAAATTAGAAAACATCCAGAAGGTGGCAACCAGGATGATAAGATTTAGAAACGATGTGACATAAATACACCAGATCTCTCAACAGTTCTTTAAGCTAGGAACATTGAAGTATATGAGAGATCAGATATGATTATATCACCTACAAAACAAACAAACAGTTTTCTTGGGAAAGGGAACATGATCTTATTTTCTGTTGCACTAAAGGGTAAAAGTTATAGGGGACAAATTCCCAAGAGAGAATGTGTGAGGATTAGAGCCTCACAACAGCTGAATGGGCTCCTCCTATCCTGAGAAATATACTGGCAGAGATTTAAAAAAAATTTTTTTTAATGTTTATTTCTTTTTGAGAGAGAGAGAGAGAGGGAGAGAGAGACAGAGAGAGAGAAAGCGTGAGTGAGGGAGTAGCAGAGAGAGAGGGAGACAATTGTCTCTAGGCTCCAAGCTGTCAGAACAGAGCCCAATGTGGGGCTTGAACTCATGAACCATGAGATCACGACCTGAGCCGAAGTCAGATGCTTAACCAACTGAGCCATCCAGGAGCCCCTGTACTGGCAGAGATTATATCACTCCATGTTAGGGATACTATAGAAGGATCTCTGAAGGGGTGAAGAGAAGAGATCAGATTAGGTGATCTTAAAGGATTCCTCTAACTTTAACAGCTCATGACTTTGTGATTCCTGGGCTGGGGATTTTGTAGATTTTGTAGAGCCCTAAACAAGAAAAATGCTTCCAGGTGAATGTATCCAGTGTGTTTGAGTCACACATGAGGATCTCTCACCACCATCACCAGGCTTACTTTTATGTTGAAGAAAAAAAACATTAAATTCTGAGTTCATTTGAGGAACCCTCACAAACTGGCTCTGTACATAAGCAATAAGCTCTCTTAGAAAGATATGTGAAGCATTTCATAAATATAAAATGACAGAGGAATGTTTAGGGGTGGCTGGGTGGCTCAGTCAGTTAAGTATCTTGATCTTGGCTTAGATCATGATCTCAAGGTTCATGAGATCGAGTTCTGTGTCAGGCTTTGTGATGACAGATGGGGTTCTCTCTCTCCCTCTGTCTTTGCTCCCTGCCCGCCGGCTTGCATGTGCTCACGCTCTCTCTCACTCTCTCAAAAATAAAAAAATTTTTAAAAATGATATAAGAATGTTTAAATGTAGCCCTTATCAAACTAAGGAGTCATTCGACGATATATGGGAAGACACTCAGACAGCATACATTGCTATTATAATCAAAAGTAGAATTACAAACAATATTTTAATTTAAAAGACAATATGAATTTACTGAAGATATAGGTAAGTAATTTAAATTGAACCAAGAAAAATAAAGCCAATTATAAAACTAAGCAAAACACAGAAAAGCCAAATAGTATATCATTTATTGTTCAAAACAATTAAAAAGGCTTCTTAGATATTTATTAAATGTTAAAACTTAGAACAATCAGACAACTTCTTACCATCAAACTTGTCATATTTCAAATGCCCACCAGCTTCCAGTACAGAAGGAATATTTGATACCTTGTCTTTAGCATCATCTTCACCATCACTTGCAAGTTCCTGCTTAAGTTTGGTGTCTAACCAGTCGTTGACTAGCTCCTGAGCTATCAGTAAAACAAAAAATCTTTTTAGTATTTTAATTACCTCAGAGACTTTCTTCACTCAATGTTTTCATTCATTCAGTAAATATTAATTGAGCATCTAACATGTGTCAAGTACTGTGCTAGATGCTGGGAATAGAGCAGCAAACAAAACAGGACAAATAAAACTTATCACCAATGAAGTTTACATTCTAATTGGAGAAGAGAGATAATAAATAAATCAGAAAAACAGAGCAGGAATAGGAGAAATGTGGTACAAGAAATGGAAGGTAGGTGTTGATAGTTTTAAACCGGAAGAAGGGGTCAAAGAAGGCCTCCTTGAGAAGACATGTGGGCAAAGAAGAGAAGAAAGTGAAGGAGTAAGCCATATGGACATGTAAGGAAATATTATTCCATGCAGAGGGAAAGCAAGTGCAAAGGCCCCATGGAAGAGAATGTCTAGAGTATTGGAGAAACAGCAAGGAGGCAGTGTAGAAAGGAGTGAGTGAAGGGGGAATGTAGGAGATGAAGTAAAGAGGTAACATGGGGATCAGGTTTGGAGCAGTAGTTCCAGACCAGGGGTGATCTTGTCCCCGAGTAGACATTTGGAGTGTCTGGAGCCATTTTTGGTTATCACAACTGGGGTAAATGACACTATCATCTAGTGGGCAGAGCCCAGGTATGCTGCTAAACATCCAACAATGCATAGGACAGCCACCCACAAAAAAAAATTATCTGGCCCAAACATCTGTAGTGCTGAGGTTGAAAATCCCTTGCACAGAAGAAAGGATTTTCACCAATTCAAAGACAAATGCAACAATCTAGGGAAAAAGTGATAGTAGCCTGGACCTGGAGTGGAAGTATTAAAAACGGTCCAATTTTAGAAAGTAATGTTTTGAGATGGAATTGACATGGTTTGCTGATGTATGATATGGGAATTGAGAGAAATAAATCTGTCAGGTTTTTGGCCTAAGCAACTGTAAAAATGGAGATGCCATTTACTGAGACAGGGAAGGCCAAGGGCAAAGTAGGTGTGGAGAGAAGATCAGGGGTTCAGTTTTAGACTAGTTTGGTTTGAAATGCTTATGACACATACAAATAAGAAATGTCAAATAAGAATGTCAAAGAGGTATTGGCTATACCACTCTGGATTTCAGGGGAAAGGTCCAAGATGAAGAAATAAATATGGGTGTTGTCAGCATACGAATAGCATTTAAAGCCATAGAAGTGGACATCACCAAAGGAGGAAGATGGATAGAGAACTGGTTCTAGGAATAAGCTGTGAACGCCTGAAGAGATGAGGCAGAACCAGGAAAGCAGACTAGGAAGGAGAGGCCCACAGAGGTAAGAGGAAATCAAACAGTGTGACATCCTGGCAGTCAAGTTCCTACTGATATTCAGAAAATCTTCTTAAATATATAGGTATGGGAGAAAATGTCTACTTTAGCATGACCTTCATCACTATCATCATTATCAAACAGCTCTATGGGTAGGGCAGAGGGCTTTCAAAGAAGAAAAGTATATATTTCACACTATCTTCATTGTTATTACCATTATCACATAGCTCTGAAAGAATGGAATGTTCATTACATTAAATGATGCCAAAAGGGATTTAATATAGCTAGGAATGCATAACATATAAAACAGAAAAAAATGAATCATGGTAGCAGAAACTAAGTGTGAAGAGTATACTAGTAACAAATATTATTGGCTTTCAGAGGCAGGAAGAGAATGGTGACAGATATTTACTGAGTAGCCCTGTGTAAAATACAGACATTTATGTGTATAATAATTTATATGTAGAATAATTCAGATCTGCTAAATATCATTCATTAGTAAACAGGGGTTTACTACGAAGTGCCCCAAAAGAACAAAGAAAGGGAACTTCTCTTAGAGGGTTCAACTATAGGAACGCCTCATGTTGGATCAGAGGCTCTAAGGATACATTAAGTAGAGTTTCTCAAAGAATATTCCCCAGAACACTGGTTCTTATGGAATATTAACAGATGGTTGATGAGAAAATAAAAAAAGATATAAATCTTTGAAAACCATTTTCTGTCCGTATACTAGTACTTTCTAATGTGTATCACTAATTCTTCAGGATATGAATATGAAATTCAGGATATAAAGAGTTTTATGGCAAAGGAAGCTTGGGAAATGGGGTAAATAACCATTATTTTTTAAACAGCAGGACTTCTCAGAAACTTTAAGAAGCTAAAGTATACTGTGAATTCCCACTAGTGGGTTGGGAGATGGGGTGAGCAAGACATAGCCTTGCCAATTTCTGAATCAATTTTCTTTCTCTATCTCCAATACTACCAACCACCCAATATCAAGTGCCATTACTGCTCACCCAGACCACTGTAATAGCCTCCTACTTGTCTCCCTTTACCCTCCTTTTCTCCCTTATAATCCATTCTTCATATAATTCAAATACTGTGCTGTTATACCTCTGCTTAAAACCCTTCAATGATGTCTTCTCATACTCGGAATAAAATCTAAATTCTTTTTCCAGGCCCATAAGGGTCCTATGTAATAAGTCTTCTGCTCACTCCTGCAAGCTCATCTCCATTGGGAAGCTCCAGCCACACTGTTCTTCTTTCAGTTCCTCAAGCACACCAAGCCTGTCTGTATTTCAACTCTCGATGCGGCCTTTCCCTCTGCCTGGGATACCCTTCCTCCATCACTGCTTGGCTGGCTCTTTCTTATTATTCGGGTCCAAACTCAAATGATTTATCATTAACTAATAATTCTGTTTTTCATTTTCTTTATTCTCACACTAAAATATATACCCCATGGAAGCAAGGGCTTTATCTCTCTTGTTCGTAACCTGTTCCTCCACTGTCTAAAATAGTACCTGTCAAAGAGTATTAATTTTATATATATTTTACATATATATAAAATATAAAATAAATATATATTTTTATAAATGTATAAATTTATATCATAAATAATGTAGATACATAAATAATTACACATATAAAGTAATAATTATATATATGTTTTTAGAACGAAGACTTAATCTGAATAAATGGAGACACAGATAATCCAAATGGAAGCTGGCTTCCAGGACATGGCTACTCTGACTTTCCTCCTACCTCTGTGGCCTCTCCTTTCCAGTCTTCCTTGCTGGTTCCCCTGATCTCTTCATCCCTAAATGTTGGAGTTTCTCAGAGCGTGAGAAACTAAAATACTAAATTCCAGAGGAGTAAATGCTTTAGGAAGGTAGAGAGGTTAGATCAGTTTTAGACTCTCTTCCTAAGGAATAAAGTGGATTTAAAAACTAGTGGTCAAATTAGCTCATAATACTAGATGAAGTTATCATGCTGCCTGTGTGTCACAGGACTACTACCTTAGAGCACTCACCAGTTAGCTGTGTCATATCAAACTGCCTCTGAATGTGGTTCTATTTCAGGAGACAAAATGGGCCTTAAATAGAGCATTACTTGGAATACTGGAGTTTATTCCAGAGTAGATTAGTTTCAGAAAGGTAAAAAGACACAAAAATTAAAAGCGAGAGAAAGAAAAGTTTCCATTCTGTACTTTGAAATGCATTATAGGTTATGCTTCAATAAACTGTATTCTAAAGAACTGTTAACATTGCAGCAAAAAATGTACTCTCTTACCTTCTGCATAGACTTCATCATGATCCTCTATTTGCTCAGGTGTTTCCAAATCTATGATATGGCTCCAAATCCTTTTGGATAAATCAGAATTTCTAGCAGAGAATGCTTTCGAAACTGCAAATTCTGAGGCTTTCTCCATCTTCTTCAATGTAACAGAAAAAAAAATCCATTAAGATGACAACTTTGTGCAGGGCTAAAGAATTTTTCTTCTACTCATGAAACTGATTTTCTACCAACTACTAAAATACTTCCATTTTTTCCATTTTTGAAGGAACTCTGAGGTTTAAACACCCCAAGTAATTTCATTTTTTAAAATATGAAATTATAATATTTTGCCAAATTTTAACAAGTATTCACAATGCTTGTATTTGAACAAAAGATTATTTAAACTTTAGATAATTTTTGTTTAGAGCATTAGTAATGGAATCCTAAAACCTGGATATTTTATTTTAAATAAAACATAGAATATTTTATTAGCTCCCAATGCCACTAGGATTTACATATGAATATGAACCAGAGGGAGAGTAGCTAAACTTCCTTAAATTACTACCCCTGAAATGAATCTCCCATGATATGTTAAACAAACTATAGGTTCAGGTTCAATAAAATTGGGATAGAGTCACTGAAGCATAGTCATCCAGAATGTTTTAATTCAACAGTAAAACGTGGCCCAATTCATGGGATTGGTGGAAGTAGGCAAATCGCTTTTGTATTTTCATTTATCTGTACAATATGAACGAATTTATTTTACAATTAAATCCGACTCTCCTCCTCCCCACAAACTTGCTTTCCTCCACACCTGTGTTCCCAGTCTTCCACCTCGGCAGTGACAATTCCACTTTTTCAGTTCTCAGGATGTAAACCTTGGAGTCCTTCTTGAATATATTCTTTCCCTCCTACCCCACATCCAATGGTCAGGAAATCTACTGACTCTGTTTTCAAACTATATCCAGGATCTGAACCCTTCTTGTCACCTCTACTGCTCTCACCTGGTCAAAGGCACTGCAATTTCCTGACAGGTTTTCTGTGATCGTGAGTCATCACAGCAGATAGTCCCTTTGAAATGAAAGCCATAACATAACTCCACTCAAAACTCTTATTAAATTGTTCGTGGGGCACCTGGGTGGCTCAATTGGTCGAATGTCCGACTTCAGCTCGGGTCGTGATCTCGGGTTCATGTGTTCAAGCCCTGCATCGGGCTCTGTGCTGACAAATCAGAGCCTGGAGCCTGCCTTTAGATCCTGTGTCTCCCTCTCTCTCTGCCCTTTCCCTACTCGTGCTCTCTCTCTCAAAAATAAATAAACATTAAAAAAAAAACAACTCTTGAATTGTTCCCTATTTTACTCAGAATAAAAGTCAAAGTCCTTACAATGTGCTTCACGGGTCCTGCACCAGGAGGCCCTTTGTGAGCTCTCCAACCTTCTTGTTTGCTACATCCCATTGCTCACTCGACTTCAGCCACACTGACCTTCTGGTTCATTCCTCTTCAAATATGCCAAGCATGGCCCCACTTATTTGCACTTATTTCCCCTCTGCTGAAGTGCTCTCCCTCAATAGCCAAACAACTCTTTCCCTTGCCTCCTCAAGTCTTTAGTCAAATGTCACCTTCATCCTAAATCCTTCTCCAACTACCCTACATGAAACTGTAACCACCCTCCTCCTGGCTCTCCCTATTCCTTCTCTGCTCTTTCTCTGTAACACTTAATTACCTTACGTTTCACCATTTATTGTCTCCCTAAGTAGAATGTGACATTTTTGTCCTCTTCATGCATGAAAGCCCCAATACCTAGAATAGTGCTTGGCATGTAACAGGTACCCCATAAATGTTTGTTAAAAAAAATGAATACATATAGGATTTGTTTTAAAAAGCTAAGTTTTCCCACAGTTTATATTGTTGCCTGACCTACTTTGGAAATGATTTTTCCTCTTGCCCTTCATGGAAACACTGGTAGTACCTCTGGCAAAACTTGCCAGGGGCTTTACTTTTTAAATTCTCAAGGATTTCATATATTAAGTTTGAGTTTGAAACAGAGGAATAAAATTGAAAAGCCAAAGGTAATTTGAAAAAGATGTGGAAAATAGAACACATAGGAAAAGTTATGAATCAGAAGAAAACACAATCTAATCAGAGTTAGGATAAAAATATCATTCATTCTTTATAATTCTGGAAAGATCTATTTCCCACATTATTTCTTGGTCTCTGATGTGCCCAAATTTATAATGGTCAATATGCCATTTAGTAGATGGTCACATTTCGCTTGGCATACAGTCCTTCCCTTTAAGGTTTTAAAATTCTAAGATAGCATGACTAATTTCACATATTCTGTGTGTGTGTTTGTGTGTGATATACATATATATGTAAATAATGTACAAATAGATCAACTTTCAGTTTTTAAACCAACATTCACAAACAAAAAATAAACAACAAAAACCGGATCATAGACTCAGTTCCTCAGGCTATGACGAAACAAAGAACTCTGTGTGATACCTCATCTCACGTGAGTTGGAATTTGTACAGCTTCTTAACAAAGGAGGTAGAGAACCTGGAGATGGGGAAGACTGATTTGGATAATAATGAAGGACACAGACTGATACTTACAAGGAAGGGAGTAAAGAGAAATGTCTGCTTGGCTATGATAAAGCAAATGTTCAGAATATCACTTAAAATGAAAATTTGGGGGAAAAATACTAGATGATACTAAGGACTAGAAATTGTCTATTTCCTTGTTTCAAATATAACATCCTTACCATTTCTTTCCAAATAAATGTGAGAAATGGAAGAGGCTTATCTTAAGTTATATTTCACTATAACAAATGGTGTCAATTTAACAACTTAATTCTTTAAGCAAGTTGATTGAAGGATTGAAGGTGAGCTCTGTTCCCACTACCTTAGTGGACACTAAGGGGAAAACAAAACTAAAAGTGACTGTTTTCAGAGAGTTCACTTTTATCTACCTACCTATTTATTGTTTCATATGCCATGTGTGCAAGAAACAATTCAAGAATAGTTCTAAACTAACACAGGGTTACACAGAAAATCTGAAAACCTGACCAGTTACTTGAATAGTAAGCTTACTCAGTAATTATGTTATATGCAAGTATATAATATGTGAAGGAACTATTTCAATTATAAACACTCAATATGAGCTCATGTCCCACAGTACACATCAATCCCATTGTCCACCTAAGGCAGAAACAGCAGCTACAATGTACTCCACTTTCCTCAAGGCAGTACAAGCACAAGTTTCTTAATATACCCTGAAGTACAAACTACATGTTTGTACATAATAGTTTCGGGAGTAAGATATTTTTGAAACTGCCTAAATCTTTTTTAATCACTCTGTATACAAGCAAATACTTGATGCTGTATCTGTTGTGTATGAACGCCAAAATAATTCCAAGGAAAAAATTAGATGAGATGGGATTAAGTGGTTGAGGTGGGTGAGGGGAAGCTGTTCACTGAGAGGTGCATGTCAAGCTGAGCTTTAAGGTAAGGATCTGGATTGACCCCCCAGAGAGGAATGGTATCCCAGGCTGGGGCGGGGAGGAATCAGTGTAAGTCAAAGCGAAGGTAAGATAGAGGGGAAGGAGACCTGCCTGACAGGAGCTTCACAGAGTATCAGCAAAGGGGCTGTTACAGGTAGACTGATATTACAGGTAGACTGACAGAGGAATTTAAACACCCATCTGGAATTTACAGAGTTTCATTGGATGGCATGCAGAATTTTCAGGAAGGTTCAAGAACAGAGAATCAATGAAAATGTTTAGAAAGCTTAAGTATCAAAGTAACAGAATGCACAGGACTAAAAAGATGAGTCGGAGTAAAAAGATGAGTCAGTGTATCAAATCAGGATGAGGACAAATTATAAATCATGGTGAACTGTTGACATTTTGGGTTTGCTCCCCTAGAACTCATAGTTATACTCAAGCATCTGCCTGATTCTAAGTGACTTCAATATCCCTGAGGAAGACTCACCAACATCTCAGCCTCAAGGTTTCCTATTCTGCATGAATATTCAGTTCTTATCTTACATAAGCCTCAAATCTCTTGTATTTTTGCCTCTCCAAAGAAAATTTTCAAATCTGGATCAATCTGATCTATCAATGTTTGGTATTAAATAAGATTTTAGTTACCTGCTTTAGCCAAGTCCCCAGTGTTGCCTGGTGATCTTTTCTGTTCTGAAGAAAGCCCTTTATCAACCTTCACCATGCTCCACACCCTTTCCAGATACCTCTTCCCCCTTCTACCATGTAACAAGGTCTAAGCTGATTTTGAGAGGGTGGTCCACTCAAGGCGATTTGAAGTCTTAGGTCCAGAGGTTGTAAATGTTTATGGTACACCCAGAGTTGGGATACATTAGGGAACAAAATTAGAAAAGACAGTAATGAACAGAAAAACAGAAAACAGTGTTACAAAAAGATAATGGAGAGAATTTCTAGAATAAAATAAGTGGTAACTGTACCAAACTGTACCAAAAATCTTAGTAACAACAAAAATCTTATAACAACCATTTCTGTAGAGTGGTGAGAAACAGAAACAGGAGGGAAATTACTGTAGACACCAGAGGATAATAAAAATGCAAGGACAGGGAGTCTAGGCTATACATCTGAAGAGACTGGGTAAGAAAACGATGTACCACATTCAGAATGGAATGCAAGGTCAAGTAAGGACTTCTTGGGGTTTGTTTTTGAGACAGGGAAGATTTGAGGGCATAATAGAGACAGAGCTACTGCGGAAGTTTAGAGGAACAATAAAAGGAAAGATAAAAATCTAACTAATCAAGCTGTCAACCGAATAAAAGAGGAAAATGGTGCAGAGAGTCAGAGCAGAATTTTATCCTTCTGTTTCACTTAAACCTTGCCCTCTGGAGGAGATGGTAACTAAATGTGCAACTAAGCCCTGCAGGGCCTGGCACTGATCGCTCAGCACTGGCATGTAAACTAGGCTTACTATAAGGCTGAGGAGTGGGCTTCCCAGAAGCTAGCCTCCACAATGGCAGGTCCATTTTAGTTGTCTTCTAAGTCAGACCTTCTCTCAGGAGCCAGGAGGCCTTCTCTGGCCCATCTATATTAGTGTCCCCCACCACATGCTTCCATTAAATCCTTAATTCTCCCAACAGTTTTCAATAAGTTGTTTAACCTCTTGGACTATTAACTCTGGGAAGGAAGAGACTGCACCTGTCCTGAGCACTATTTTATCTTCAGGGTCCAAGAGAGTGCACGGTATCTAGAAGGGACTTAATAAATACTGGCTGGATGAATAAATAACATTGATTACATCTGGCCTAGGTTCCATCTGGCCTGGTGCCTGTCAATTTAGGTAAGTAATAGCTCTTCAAAATACTACCAGGCAGAATGATATTTTCCCAGGAAAATGCTGCAGGACTTTGAAACATATGCTGCGCAAATTAATGGAGTATGGCAAGTTGCCAAGCTGACACTCAGAGGCAGGCACCTGAAGTAGTTTAATGGTACTTTCAACTTAAATGGTACTTAGACTCAAAAATATACATCACAGGCCTGGAAGAGAGCTCAGAATCCCCCCTCACAGAATGTTCAAATGTATTCTTCATTAGTTTAACATTAAGTGGCCATTTAGAATCCACTTGAATACTTTCATTGATAGAAAATATGTCTCTTTGGGGTGCCTGGGCAGTTCAGTCCGTTGAGCTTCTGACTTTGGCTCAGGTCCCGATCTCGCAGTTTGTGGGTTTGAGCCCCGCGTCAGGTTCTGTGTTGACAGCTGGGAGCCTGGAGCCTGCTTCAGATTCTGTGTCTCCCTCTCTCTTTGCCCTTCCCTTGCTCATTCTCACTCACCCTCTCTCTCTCTCAAAAATAAATAAACATTAAAAAAAAAAAAGAAAACATGTCTTTATGAGAATGTCCTCTCCATTTTTGGATCCCTCCAGTCATTAGAAAATTCTTATGATGTATGTGCAGCTTTCACTTAATGCATTAGACCCATAGATCAATGTAACTACCCGACAGTCTTTCTAATATCTCGGGAAGGCCACTACATTCTCTCTTACAGCTTCTCCTCTCCTGCTTCGTTAATCTTCTTCATGTGGATCCTCACAGCATTTGAAAGACCATGTCTATACTCATTTTCTTGTCATTCATACTTTCATGGGAAGCAACAGAACGAAAAAAAAAATACTAAAGAATATAAAATTAAGGCAACGTTGTTAACATGAGAATAAAAACAGCAAAATGTGCAAAATGGAGATTTATTAGTATTCCTTTCCATCTGATTAGTATTCCTCAGTCTTAACTCTCTTCCCATCTTAACTGTGCAATATCCTTACCTTAAACCAGTGTTCCACATTGTCAGGGTCAAAGGCAGGCTGTAGATAATATATACAGAATATTAATACACAGCAATAACTTTATCAACTTTGCCTTTTTAATCTATCATTCTGACTAAAGCATATAGTAAAGTGTCCTTTTTCTTTCTTCAAGGCATTTCATTAGCAAATTCAGCAAAACACAGAGATGGTCAGAGGAAAAAACACGAAGCCTTCTCTGGGACATTTTGTTTGTTTTTATCTCCTGCGTAGGCCCACCTGCAGATTCTGATTTAATTGGTCTGGAATAGGGCCCAGGTGTCAGTTTTTTTTTTTTTTTTTAAAGCTCTCCAGAACAAAAATAGAGGAATGATAGATGATATTCCTTATAGAAACCCAAACAAGCAGCGATTCATGAGCCAGATCATTCAAATATCACGGAAGCAAATCTGCTTGGAGAAGGGAATGCTGCTTTCCCCAGGACCCTCTTTTCAAGAATAACCTGTAGCAAGGGGCTTTCCTATCTTACCTATAGCAGGAATGTTGTTTGGTCCAAAAAGAACTGGGGGGAAGGGGTGTGGTAAGGGATAACCAATCTTCTACTGTTTTACAAAGCAGAAAATGAAGTAAAGATCACAAATACTTCTAGCCATGTTGGTCACATATCAATCTGAAATTAGAAATCAGACGACTAGGACACTTCCTTTCTTCACTCTCCGTTAACTCTTAGAAGCTGGTAGAATTCCCTCTAATAGTCACTTAACAAATAGAGGTACGTATTTGCTTTGCTAATAATTCAGGTGGGTCTTTAAATAAAGAAGGGAATATCTCAACTAACATACTGTCACACGGAGGAAGGAAAGACATAATACTCTCTTTCACTTACGTAACACTTCACCTTCAAAGCACCTCAAGATAACTAATTAATGCAGCTGTACAGCTGAATAACTTTTTCACTGCAACAAAGAAAGAGCTGATCCTATCAAAACACAGCTGAACATCAAGAAGCTCTTGTGCTTTTACCTTTTTATCCTCTAGGCACTAACAATGAGCATTTGCGGCAAAAATCCTTCCCTTTGGAGTCTTAAGAAATTGTCCCAAATTTTTATCTTTCATCATAAAGTCTATACCAAAAACCTATATGAGACCCAATCGATTGTGAAACTAGTACATTACCACATGAGCAGACTCTGTTTCCAAGTCTCTCTAATGCTCCTACCTCCACCCTCCCAGATTCTGGGCAAGATATTCACCAAGTGGACTATGTCTGGTGCATTATTTAGCTGGTATATTTAAAATAAACTGCAAGCACAACTGCCCAGGGCCCTAAGAAAGGTCATGTGTCTACAGAATATATTTTTTAAGAAAGTGTAACTTGAGGGTGAAAACAGCTGGTGAAACTGCTCAGGAGCTGAAAGCTGAGAAGCCACTCCATTTTAGTACTCTCACATTTAAAGCATTTATTTTTGTGACTGTTAAAAAGGTAGTCTGTGGAAGTACACACCGTGTGACTGTAACTTTGCACATGGCATTTATGTATGTTTCAAGTTTAAAACGGGGTTATCAGTTATCCATGTCTTAGGATGCTAATGCATCCAAGGAGGTAACAGATAGAAAAAGGGGACCTATTTTTCTGAATGTTGGTTGAATTCATAAAATTTCAAGTGGGAATCAAGTATTGGTCTGTTCAATATCCACTTGCATTCTTGAGTTCATTTTTGATAATTCATGTAAAATTAGAAGGAGAGGACTATGAGGCGTAGGACTTAACGTGAAGACCTTCCCCTTCCAATAAAGATCTAAAATTTGTAAACCATTTTTAAAAACAATGAAATGTGTGGAAACTTCCCTAAAATTGTGGGGGTGGAAATGGGTCGCGAGGGAACTGGCGAATTCTCTTCACCCAGATACCCATCCGGGTATCCAGACCTCTCCGGTTTGTGGAAAGCATTTGATGGAAACAGTTCTTTCACGATACCGCCCATCAAAGCCGAAAGGTACCCAGACCCCAAAGTTCGTATGCCCCCTTAACCAGGGCAATGCTGGCTCCGAGGCAGTCAAGGCAAGGGGGAGCCAGGTAAGGATGCCCCTGGGGGAAGAAGGAGGAAGCGCAGCCCGGCTCGGCTGGCCACGGGGCCGGTCCCCGCCCCCCAGAGCTCCCGATTGGGATGGATCACCTTGGAACTCGGCTTCCCCGTAAACTGTTTCCAGCGATTCGACCCCATCCTCTTCCTTGAGGAGGACATTTCCCGGGGCGCCAGCAGCATTTTCCAGGTTCAGGCCCGGACCAAGGCAAAGCTGGAACGACTGCTCCGTTGCCTAGGCTGCTTCCGGGTCGCCCTGGGAGTTGTAGTTCCTCCGCCCCCAAAGAAGGCGGCTATGGGGCGCCGCCGAACCACCACTCCCAGGAGGCTGTGCGCAGGCGGAACATGTTAGCTCGGTAACTCACGGCAACAGCAGCGGTCCCGCGGCCTTACAGTCACCAGCGCTAGCTTTGAGATTACCTTTGCCTTTTACTGGCGCCTGGTGATGACGCAATGCTCCCTGATTGGCTCTGCATCGGAGGCGGTGGTTCTGGGGGCCGAGAATCCGCCAAGCGGGACACGTGGTAACGAATTGCGAGGAGTTTGAGGGGTCTCAAGGCCAAAAAAGTTGGGAGCTGTGCAGGTAAGTACCCCCTTTCCCTCACAGAATGGGGGCTACTGCGAGTGGATGAGTCGCTTCGCTCCCAGACGCTTACTGATTGTGTTGCAGTAACTGTAGTTGTACTCCTATCATGTCTCTCCTTCCCTTTTCTGGCTCTTCCGATGGATCTTGGCTTCTCTAAATCCAGAATCTCTCAAATCGTGTAAGCTTCACTTCATCTCTGAGACTAAAGGGCCTCCTTTCGACTGGCCTCTGCTCAAGAATCAAGTTCTCAGCCGGAAGTGTTTCCTGGATGGCAATGGGTACTTGGGAGGGTTGGGAAAATCTAGAATCCTTGAGCTCAGGGCTTCGCGAGGTCTGAGGTCCCTGGAGGTGGCCCATGGAGTGAAGAAAAATCCATCCTTATTACTGAACTTAGATGTTCCCTAGAAGATGTACCCTTCTAGGATACATAGGTTTATAAGGCAGGGTGGTAACTTACAGGGGGAGCTTTGAACCCGGCCTTGTCACTGACCTCAGGCAACTTGTTTGAAACAGTGCGGACCCTCCATTTACTCATCGGCAAACTGGGAGTGATAGTACCTAAATCACTGGAGTGTTGTGATGATGAAAAATCCGCATAAACATAGCGCTTTGCCAGGAAACATAAAGTAAAGTAGAGGAAGCTGTGCCCTCAGACTATTGCAGAGATCATAGAACCTGCTCTGTAACTTGAGTGCCCATCACAAGATGATGGTTGAATAAATTGTGTCACATCCAAACTATGTAGTATCGTGAAGTAGTTATTTTAAAAGAGTAAGTTAATTCTGTGTCTCTTCTTCAGGAAAGATACCCATTTTCTCCTGAGAGAAAAGCAAATTGCAGAGAAATGCAATCTCTGCATCTAAGAAAGAACATGGTGGCTAATGTCCTCTAGAGCTCCCAAGAACCTTGGGCTAAGAATGAAGAAAGCTATTTCTTCAATTGAGGAGAGAGTGAGAAGGGAAGATAAGAGAAAATGTTTTCAGGATTGAGTGGATGATTAGTCACATTTGAAGCTCTTCTGTTAAAAGATGGGACTCCTAGGACATGTTAATTATTTCCTTCCACAAGGGTAGGATTAGGAGGTCCCTGAGAGAAAGGTAAGTCTTGGAAGCCAGGAGTCTGGGCTTCCAGATCTAACAGTTTCTTTCCTCGTGGAGAGTCCCTGTGTCTAACCTTAGAGAATCTGAGTTTGGTTATATTAGAGAACCAGTGGGTTTCCTTTCAGTTATCTTTATATATGTAATCATTACTTACCCTTCCTATTCTAGATAATATATTCATGTGGCATTTGGCTTTCCATGTGGCACCCTGTAGGTCATGAATGCAGTAACTGATCCTCTTTCCTTTTTGGTTCTCAGATTAAATTATGTGCATTCTGATTTGGTTGTTCAGTCTTTGAGATTAGTTTGTTTGAGCCTGACCCTGAGGGTGGATCTGTGCTGGATATGTGGACAAGAGCAGGCTCCAGGGTTTGCCACACAAAAGGACCAGGGACTAGTCTACCAAGATCCCTGATAAAAGTAATGCTAAATTGCTTATGAATTGCATGTATGCTCCACGTGGTTTCTCACCTCTATTTGGACACAATGTAAGAACAAATTGGGAGATAATCTGACCTCTCAGAGATGATCTCTGTTTATCTTTTGATGTATATTCCATGTAGTTTAATAAACACCTTTGTTTTTTTAGTGTTTGTTTATCTTAAGAGAGGGTGGGGGGAGAGAGAGCATGCAGGCACTAGTAGGGAAGGAGCAGAAAGAGAAGGAGAGAGGGAATCCCAAGCAGACTCTGCCCTGTCAACCTAGAGCCCAATGCAGAGCTTGATCCCATGAACTGTGAGATCATGACCTGAGCCGAAATCAAGAGTCCAACACTTAATTGACTAATCCACCCAGGTACCCTTGGAACCTGCTTTCTTTATGTACCCATGTTAGGAAAAATTGCTATGTTGCTTAGTGTTCTCTCAAATTAGAAAAAGAAAAAATTAATCAAATCAGTAATCAATATGGCTTACACAGTGTGGCCTTCCTCTATATACATTTTCAAGGCTGAAAGTTAGCCTTTGGTGAAAGAGTGCACACTCTTTCCATGATTAGTCTTTACTCCTGTCGTTCTGTTTCTTTGCTTTTCTTCAGCACAGACAAAAATTCCGTGACTGAATTTAAATGTGGTTGATGTGATCACTTTGCTCTAGGACTTTGGAGAAGGTAACTTATTCTGTCTGCATCTTTCCCATTTTTTTCTTCCTGCTATCTAAAGCAGTTGTAGACTGGAAGTAGTAATAAATATGCTGTCATTCATCATCCTGTAGGTTACTTTCTTTGTAAAATGCTTAGACTTTAGATGTCATGGGACTCCTGAATTTACTCTCCTGAATTTACTGTTCTTTTCTTATCAGGACCTAGAGGAATCTCTTAGAATGAAGCTGAGTTTTACCAAGGTAGTTAATGGCTGTCGCCTAGGAAAAATAAAAAACTTGGGCAAAACAGGAGACCAAACCATGGACATTCCAGCCTGCCTTCTGTACACCAAGACCGGCTCAGCCCCACACCTGACCCATCAGACACTGCATGCTATCCACGGGGTTCCTGCCATGGTTCAGCTTACACTGTCCTCACTGTAAGTGTTAGACCTGATCATTTAAGTATCAACTCTGAACAGCAGCCTAGATGCCTTAATAAGGTACAGCAAACAGAAAAGACTTTATTGTCGAGTTAGCTAATATACAGTGTATACAGTATGCTCTTGGGTTTGGGAGTAGATGTTTCTTTACTTACATAAAACACCCAGTGCTCATCCCAACAAGTGCCCTCCTCAATGGCCATCATCCATTTTCCTTGCCCCCTGCCTCTGCACTCCCTTCCACCCTCAGTTTGTTCTCTATATTGAAAAGTCTTATGGTTTGCCTCCCTCTCTGTTTGTGACTATAAATATATTTTTTTCCTTCCCCCATAGTCTTCTGTTAAGTTTCTCAACTTCCATATATGAATGAAAACATATGATATTTGTCTTTCTCTGAGTGACTTTTTTCACTCAGCATAATACTGTCCAGGTCCATCCACGTTGTTGCAAATGGCAAGATTTCATTCTTTTTCGTTGCCAAATAGTATTCCGTGGGGTGTGTGTGTGTATGTACACTATATGGTATATATATAGTATATAGTGTGTATATATATATATATATGTAGTATACATATAGTATACAGTATAGTATTCTGTGGTGTGTGTGTGTGTATGTGTGTGTGTATATATATATACACACACACCACATCTTCTTTATCCATCAGTTCAGTTGATGGACGTTTGGGCTCTTTCCATAATTTGGCTATTATTGAAAGTGCTGCTATAAACACTGGGGACATGTGCCCCTAGGAATCAGCACTCCTGTATCCTTTGGATAAATTCCTAGTAGTGCTATTGCTGGGTCATAGGGTAATTCAGTCTTTAATTTTTTGAGGAACCTACACACTGTTTTCTAGAGCGGCTGCACCAGTTTGCATTCCCACCAACAGTGCAAGAGGGTTCCCTTTTCTCCACATGTCACCGATATCTGTAGTCTCCTGAGTTGTTAATTTCAGCCACTCTGACCAATGTGAGGTGGTATCTTAATGTAGTTTTGGTTCGTAATCCCTGATGATGAGCAATGTTAAACATCTTTTCATGTGTCTGTTAGCCATTTGGATGTCTTCTTTGGAAAAATGTCCATTTATGTCTTCTGCCCATTTCTTCACTGGATTATTTGTTTTTTGCGGGGAGAAAAGACTTTTTTAATTATATGTACAAAAATTTGTAGATTTTTCGAATGAAATCAGAAGAGTATATCAAATATTATACATCATCTGGCCCTAATCTGGAAGCCACAGGCCAGACCTATATACCAGAGCTGCTTCACTATTCTTCTTATCCAACCGTGCGAGTATGGTGCTCTCATTGCCATTACTCCCAGAGGTGACAGGCAGGGAATGCTAGATAAGAACTAAACTTAGACTCTGGAGTCTGTCTTCATGTACCAGCCTCAAACTTTTCCCTGTATCTGCACATGTACTTGCTATTATTATTTTATGGAAACAAAACTAATGGAGCTAGATCATTTTATGTAATGTACATACTGACTTTCATTGAAGAACTTGCTATATGATGAAATAACTGCAATATTGTGTTAATAATAGGAGAGGAAGAAAATCCAGGTATTGGAAGCACTTTATCTTTGCCAGATTCTGTTCCCACAGAAACACTTGTAAAGTGAAGACCTATACTCTTGAATAATGGCATGCTTTGTTGTTCAAGACTATATCTACTGTCACATAGCTTGTTTGGGTGCAGAGAAGTGGGTTTTAGTTGTTGCATAGAGTATCTGTAGAACAATTCATTAGTATGTATTTTTCTGTTTTGCTCACAGGGCAGAACACCATGAGGTCTTGGCAGAATATAAGGAAGGAATTGGAAAGTTTATAGGTAAAAATTAATTGTTATTTGTGTTTGTCTTGTGATGTATTCATTTGAAGTTTGGAAGTGCTGTTGACTAATCTTTGATTCATACATTTACTTATTGATTAATGAGCATTTATTTGGCATCTAAGAACCACACATTGGGGACTCAAAGATGACTAGGAACAGTTGCTTCCCCAGTGGAACTCAGAGCCTGTCTGAGATAAAGATAAACCGGTAATTGTAGTAGGGTGCAGTGACCGCATTTGCAGGATTAGAATACGTACGTGTACCATGAGAGCCCAGAGGGCCCAGCACATAACTTGCTGTAGGGGGTACGTGTGGAAGGAGGTGGGACTAAAGAAAGGATTCTTGAGAGAGAGGATAAGGGGTATCTTAGCTGAGTCCAGGAAAAGTAGGAGTTACCCAGGTCAGGAGGTGGGCGCAGTGGTGGAAATACACAGGTGTGGGCCGACACCCCAGGCACAGAGCAAAGACCCACAGGTAAAAAGCTGCATGAGACATACCTAAGATTCAAAGCAATCTAGCCACGTTTGAGCCTAAAACATAAAGCAGAAGATGAAGTGTTTATATATAGCTATATTTTGATATGTTAATATTTATTATCTTTTGTTCCAGAAATAGGATTTTATATGCAGATGTATGTGTCCATTTTTTTAATAGGAAAAGCTTAGCAGTGCCAGCTAGAGAATCAATTCTTCTGTAGACAACTTTCTTCTGAAGCTTTCTCCCAATAGCCAAGACTCACTTAAGTGAATGAAAATTTTATTTCCATTGGTTATTCAGTCCTCTGCTTCTGAGGGAAAACTGCATGATAACTTGTTGGTGGTCACAAGGCCCTGTATTTCATTAGAGGAATTTATGTAATGTTTTCCTTGGACTGAAACCAATTTTAATTTTTTTTAATGTTTACTTTTGAGACAGGGAGAGAGACAGAGCATGAACAGGGGAGTGGCAGAGAGAGAGGGAGACACAGAATCCAAAGCAGGCTCTAGGCTCCTAGCTGTCAGCACAGAGCCTGACGCAGGGCTCAAACTCAAGAACAATGAGATCCTGATCTGAGCTGAAGTCAGACACTTAACTGACTGAGCCACCCAGGCACCCCTGGACTGAAACCAATTTTAAAACCAGCTTTAAAGTATACAATTATAAATATATAGTATAAATACATATATATTATATATAATTAAACATATAATTATAAATATATAATTGAGTGAAAATAGCTAAATAAGCTTTCTAGGGATTATTGTACTAACTGAAATTGTGGAAAATAGGTGGAGAACTGCAGAGTTTTTGTTTTTGTTTTTATTTTTTACTTTGCTTTATTTTCTGTGTCTTTTTTCAGTGAAATTCTTTTTTTAGTAAAAATGTAGGGTTGCATATGAAACTTAAGCACATATGGTTTAGTAAGCACTTTTTTGGATTTTTTTAATGACCATATTTTTGACTAAAGAACCTAAGAAATTGTCATACTGAGTTAATGAAACTTACCGAGAATTTGATCCATTTTCAGTGTCCTCTACCTTCCCTGTAATTCTGCCCTGAGGTCCCATGATGTGGGATGGCTTTGCTATTAATGAGATTACCTTTTGACTGTATCATTTTATCTTTCCAGTAGCTAGTTCCTTTGGATGATACCTAGAATGAACATATTTGATATCAAATTTTTCTTCAAAACAAATTAAGTAGGGTCAATGTGCCACTAAACACTTTTACTGTTATCTCATACTTTAAGATATACTTTTTCTTTGTAGCAGCTCATTAGTCATTTGATATGAACCTTTAATTCTTTTTTCAGATGAGTAGGTTTTAAAGGTAACCTTTTCATTCATGTTGACAGGCCTCTTAGAATTCTAAGATCGGGTATGAACAGTTTACTATATTTAGAGTTGCTTTATCCAGTAGTACACTTATAAAGCTGCACTCTGTTACAACACAGTGTAATTGTTGATGTAAGTGCTTTCAAGAGTTCTTTTCTATGTCTATACAGGCATGCCAGAATCGCTCTTGTACTGTTCCCTGCATGATCCAGTCAGCCCCTGCCCAGCTGGTTACGTAACAAATAAGGTGTGTTCTCAGAAGGGCCTCCAAGGCTTCAGCTTTGTCCTGAATAGTCAGCCTATTGTATCTCTCCAGTGCTGGATCCCACTGTCCCAATGATCCCCAGCCCATTCCTTACCTCTTTAGACCTACTCCTTATATCTATGAATATAGTGGGATGGGTGGTTTATAGGAATTAGAGTAGGGCTGCCTGTGGATGGGGTTAAGGTAAGGAATATATTCTCAGCATTTTCATTGTTGCAAAAAATTGGGGGATGAAGGAGGGTCAAGTACATGGCAAAAAAGAGAAATTGCTGTGATGGTAGAAAGCAATCATTTTTTTATGCCATGCTTTATTTGCAGTTTTAACAACCTCAGGAAGTGCTAGGAAAGTTGCTGATGAGTGTTATCACATGTATAACTATATATAGTAGAATCTCAGTGTAATACTGCTTGCTTTTAGAACAGAATTTGAAAAAGCTGGGTGCACAGCCAGAGATTTTAGCTAGTGAAGAACAGTATCAAAAGGACTTCATTAAAAGTTTTCACCTGAGGCACATTGGCCTTGTCCCTGAGGTCTGCATTCTGGCAAGGCCTCGGTATATACTGCTGCATTACAAATGGAATTACTTTTCCTGCACCCGCTTTATTGATGTCAACAATATCTCTTCATCTTGCCTAAGTATTTTAAATTATTCTTCTGCTTTAAACTTTATTTTGTAATTTTAATCCAAAAGATAATATTTTTACTTCTGTTACCTACCTCACTTGTAAGGGAAAGAGGATTCATTTAAACAGTGTTCTTTTTTTTTTTAATGTTTATTTTTGAGAGAGAGAGACACACACACAGAGTGTGAGCAAGGGAGGGGCAGAAAGAGAGGGAGACACAGAATCTGAAGCAGGCTCCATGTTCTAAGCAAGCTATCAGCACAGAATCTGACACAGGGCTCAAACCCACAAACTGTGAGATCATGATCTAAGCCGAAGTTGGACGCTCAACTGACTGAGCCACAAAGGCACCCCTAAATAATGTTCTCAATTAAGCCTTAGGCCAGAATAAAAGATGTATGTGGCTTCCCCATTTATGTCCTTGTCAATCTCTAATAAGAAGAAAGATACTGTAGAGGAAGGAGTAACCAAAACAAGAACTTTATATAGAGATGCTTATGTACTATCTGACTTACTTTGTTTTTTTTTTAAATCTGTATCTAACTCAATCTGGTGAACACGTAACTAACCTAACATAATATGTAAGAGTCTAGACTAGGCTTTTGGGGTACAGACATGAAGTGGGATACTCTAGTCAGACAACTATACAATGGTGTGATAAGTACTACTTTTCTATAAAAGAAATAAATACAAATTGCTGTAAGAACTTAGAAGAGTGAGTGATGGATTATTCCCAGATAGGTTTGGGGAGCACAGTACAGTAGATGATATTTGAATTCTGTCCTGAAGGATGCAGTAGTATTTTACCAGGCAGAGAAGTAAGAGAAGGGCATTTCAGCCAAAAGGAACAATGTGATCAAAGACAGAGAAAGATCAAAGTCTGTGGTATATTTAGGAACAGCATGCATGGTGTGGGGTCTCAGAGAATGGAAGACTGGGCTAGAGAAGTATAACAAAGAATTCTTGGGGCTAGCTCAGAAGCTGGCTGTGTGGCCACTGCAGGAGAATTGGAAAATGGTGCAGGAAGCTTCTTCTACCTACCATATGTAGGATATTGAATTGCCATCATGTGTCCATTTGTAAAGAATAATGAAATTCACTATTGCTTTACCATTTTATTATTATTCTTTTTATTTGCATTTTACTCTTGCTGATTCCTCATCATTTTGTTCCATGACAGTCTGTGTCTGTGTGGGGTGTTGGGGGACGAATGGAGATGACTGCTTCCAAGTTCATGGCAATTCAGCAGGCCCTTCAGCCAGACTGGTTCCAGTGTCTCTCAGATGGAGAGGCATCTTGTGAGGAAGCAACTCCCTTAAAAAGAGCCAGAAAGTCTGTTGATCGATCACTTCTATTCCTGGATAATTGTCTCCGGCTGCAGGAAGAGTCAGAGGTAAGGCTGCACTGCTCACCAATCCTTTCTGTTTGAAACCCTTACTCACTTATGTTCCTTTTCTGCTCCTCCTCCTGCTTCTCTGCTTCTCACTTCCTGGTCTCTTTTACTCTCCTATTTTGTTTTCCTGAACCGTAAGTATTCTTGCTCTCTAGGATTCTTAGGCTTCCTTTCACCGCACTCTGGATTTTTTCCCCAGGCAGCCTCCCCTTAGGTTTAATTGCTGAATAATTCTGAAATTACATGTATAATCAAGATTACTCTGCTTAGCTTCAGAATTATACAAAGTGGACTTTAGCCGAGTTATATTAGAATATCCCTCACATGCACCTCAAACTCAGAGGTTACCAAACTCAGTATCTGGTCTCCTCAGACCTCTTCTTTTCCTGTTTCTCTGTTCATAGCAGCCACCAAGTTCCTTAGCCCAGAAATTTGAGTCTTTCAAGGCTCCATTTAATACCCAATTTAATATCCAACTGTTCGTTCCTTCTTGATTCCTAGGAATCCTTCTTGATTTCTAGGATCTGTCCCCTCCTTCCCTTCCTTCTTATCACCACCTTGAGGCATAATAACCTCATCATCTCTTATGTGGACAGTTACCTTTTATTATTCTTTCTGTCTCTGTTTTCACTTCCATCCAATCCATCTTCAGCCCTGCTGTCTGAGAGATCTTCATAAAACACAAACATGAGCCCACATGCCCTTCCTGAGAAGAATTTGATGACTTTCCATTCAGCACTTCTGTGGCAGGGACAGCCTGCTGTGACCTGGCCTCTGCCCACTCCTCCAGCTCAGGGCTGGCTGCAGCTGGCACTCTGGCCCTTCTGAGTCACTTACAGTTCCCTACAGTATTACCCTGTGTCATTCTGCCAAGGCTGTACATGGACTTCCTTCTGGACAGTTTCTTTTTTTCTTATCTCCAGTTGTATTCCTTCTCTTGCTTCCAGATCCGGCTTATTCCATTCCATTCATCATTCTAGGAAACTGTCCCTGACCCTTCTAGGAAGTTCTGTTCATCCTTTGCCACCCGTTTAATTTGTATGTGGCCATATTATGTAGCTCAAGTCATATTGTAGTACAATGATTTCTTTATTACATTGTGACCTCCCTAAACTCAATTTTTGAGGGCCATTTTTGTATCTCCATCATGTAGCAGAATACCTGACACAAGGAAGCCCTCGATAAATGCTTGCTGATGGCGGCCGGTTATGACAGGGTGGGGAGGATGAAGCTGTGGCAGTAAATCAGAGATCCTGGGAGCAAAGTGAACGAAGTTCACTAGGAGGGAGCAGAGCTGGTGGAGAGAAGAGAAGGTGTGACCGGAGGGGAGAATTCAGCATTGACATCATTGATGTGGAGTAGTCCTGAGCTGTGGTCAGGTCCCACTGTGGCAAAGTGCATTGAGTCTGAGGAACATTGTTTCCTTAAGTGTAGCGATAAAAAATCTAATTGGCTAACCAAGTTAGTATACATGAAATGACCAGAGGAAACTTAGTTGTCATTCTGAATAGAACACTCAGTATCTGCATTAAGAGTTCAGCATGGGGACATTGCCGTGGGTCCTAATTGTTAGCGTTGCTCACTAGCAATTGTTTTCAGCTGGTAATTATCTTTGTAGGATGAGTAATGTTTGCGTGAGTAGAGAGGAGGACAGGGAATGTGACAGCCTGATTATTAGAACAGCTGGATGAGCCTCAAGTCCCTCTCCCATGCTAGTCAGCCTTACCATTTCACATTATTGCTGTGTGTTGGTCCCTCTCTCTATCCCTATAATCATGCTATTGTCTTGACATAATTATTACATGGTTATTACTCTTACATGTGTCTCATTTTTTTCTTGAAAGGGAACTTTTTATTACTTTTATGTACAGAAAATGCAACAGCACACACTTAGCCCAATTTGGTGGCCAGTTCTTTAGCCTTTGCCTTTTCCAACTTGGCAATGCGAACCATCAACTTTGGACCCAGGATGTTACCTCCCCAGTGATGGTGGATTTCATCATATCTGTCATTGTAATCGGTCCTGATGGCTTCCAGCAGTTTAGCCAGAGCTCCTTTGTCTTCTGAGTTAACCTGTGTGAAGGCGACAGTGGTACAGGTCTTCCTGTGGACCAGACGCCCCAGCCTGGCCTTCCCCTTGATGATGCAGTAGGGAACCCCCCCATCTTGGACACATGGCAGGCAGGAAGACAACCAGCTCAATGGGACCCGTATCATGTGCAGTCAGTACCAGCTGAGCCATTTTATTTTCCACCAAGGTGGTATCAGTATTAGCCCCAGCTCGAAGGACAGGAGGCCTCTTACTGGGGACAACCCCTTTGCCAGCAGCTTTCTTAGCCCAGGCCAAAAATCTCTGTTTCTTCTCTTGCTTTGTCTCTGGTCTGTATTTGTGGGCCAGCTCAAGTGCTGAGTAGCTGTGTGGCCGTCTAAGACCAACGTCCTGGGTAAACTGGTTAATTGTGGGAGGTACTTTTAGACATTTATAGAGAAGAGCCCTTTGTTGCTGCAACTGGACATAGCAGGTGAGGTCCCTTTGGGGCTGGATGTCCTGTCTGATGCCAAAGTTCTTGGGCCTTTTCTGAAACAGGGAATTGACTACCTTCTTGGACTACTGCTTCTTCATGACAGCAGAGGCCAGAGTCACTGTCTTCCCCTTACACTTCTCTCCTTCTGGCATCTTGGATGGCTGGAGGAGAGAGCACCTATGTTCCATTTCAGACAATAAGTTATATGATTATACTTCTTACATCCATGAAAGGAGGTTTTCCAGATAGGGCTATGTCATTTATGGAAAGGGGCAGACCTGTGTAACCACCTGCTTTGTATGTCTGCATACCTCTTTTCCTCACTGGATCCTTTTATGCTTTTTTTTTTTAATGTTTATTTATTTTTGAGAGACAGAGAGATAGAGCATGAGCAGGGGAGGGACAGAGAGAGAGGGAAACACAGAATCCAAAACAGGCTTCAGGCTCTGAGCTGTCAGCACAGAGCCCGATGGGGGCCTCGAACTCCTGAACCGCAAGATCATGACCTGAGCCGAAGTCAGATGCTTAACCAACTGAGCTACCCAGTCGTTCCTGGATCCTCTTATTCTGAATACCCTTAAATACTTAAATACTGTTATTGGCTTTCTTTTCCTCATATATTTCGTAGGCCTGGGATGGCATTTGGGTTTCATCCCAAGGTTCTTGGAGCTGTGCCTGGGTGCAGCAGGAAGAGAGTTATCTGTCAGTCATGGCTCCCATGGGCAGTGGCAGCAGTGTGCCAGGCATCTGTCATTCTAGCTGGGCAGTCACATTTGTATCACATGTGCCTGAAACTATAGGCCTGTGTACTCAGTGGCTGATACCTCGAACTCACAATGCACAAAACAGAAAGATCATCTTGCCTCACCCTCCACTGTTTTCCTAGAATTTCCTATCTTTGCTCTACTCATCCTCTCCCTGGACTTCCAAAACAGGAGCCAGGAGTCGTCCCAGACTTTTCACCCTCTCCTTGGGCAACTAATTGGTCAAGTTTGTGGATCGTACCTTCTGATGAGTTTTCAGATCTTGCCCCTCCCCTTCACCCACTGTTACCACCCAGGTCCTCTTGGTCTTTCACCTGGATTATTAAAGTTGCCTCCCACCCATCCTTTAGCCATACTCACTTTTAATTCATTTCTCCACACAGCAGCCGAAGTGTTCCTTCTGATTGTGTCCTCTTGCTTAAACTGAGAAACGAAAATTCCCTCTTCACAGCGTTTCAGCCTCCTTCCTCATTCCTCTCTTCTACCAGAGAGCCACTGTCGATTTGCGTTTTTCCATGGAAACCTTACTTTTTAGTTGTATACACATAGATTTTACATATATGCATGACTGTATGGGGTTCTTCTTACACAAATATGATCATGTTCAGAAATGTGCTTGTTTTTGTTTAGCAGTATCTCAGAATTGCATTTCTTGTCAATGTGTTTATTATATCCACTGCATCTATTTAAAACACCTGAGTAGGAAGCCATACTATGCATGTATCACAATTTATTTACGCCTTTACCCTATTAATTAATAAAACTCTCCAGTTTTTCATTATTCTAAACATTTTGTGAATATACCTTGGTCCTTATGAATGAATGTACCTGTAGGAGGGATTCTTATAAGTGGATTAGGACATGGGATTAAAGCATCAACATTTTGACAAGTCTTATTTACTTGCCCTCCCAAAAAGCTGAACTAATTTTTACTTTCTTTGGTTATCAGAGTATGTGTCATTTCTCTAACACTTCTTCCTCCACTGTGTCACTGTCTGTCTTTTAATGATTTTGTTCAGTGTGATGGGCAAAAATGGTACCTAATTATTGCCAATTTGTATTTCCTTACTGGTGAGGTTTAGTTGGCTCTCCATATGTGTACAGGGCATTCACATTTATTTTTCAGAAGTTCCTATTCACATTTACATATCTGCCCAGATTTCTGTGGGGTTGTCATAGTCTTAGAAGATTTGTTGGAGGTTTTTTCTATGGTATAAGTATAGTATGGTATCTATTCCAACAAGCAGTGAGTTCTCCTTTGCCTTTGTTGAGAGTATATTTCACTAGAGAAGTTTTGATGATTTTGTACTCAAATATGTTAGCCTTTTCTGGTAAGCTTTAGCTTGCTTAGGTAGGTCTTTCTTACCCTAAGATTATAAAACTTTACTATATCTTTCTGATACTTCTATCATTCTTTTTATGTTTCGATTATAGGGCCCTGTAGGATTTATTTTTGAGGATAGTATACAAGGTAGTTTTTAATTTTTCCCAAATGGACAGTTATCCCAACTGTAAAGTTCTTTTTTTTTTTTTTAATGTTTATTTTTTAGAGAGAGAGTGTGTGGGGGAGGGGCAGAGAGCGAGGGAGACACAGAATCTGAAGCAGGCTTCAGGCTCTGAGCTGTCAGCACAGAGTCCGACGAACCGTGAGATCATGACCTGAGCTGAAGTCGGGTGCTTAACCAACTGAGCCACCCATGCGCCCCCCCAAACATAAAGTTCTTAAAGTCATCTCTAAGAGACTTAGTAACTTAAAACAGGCCTGAATAGTCATTTAAACAAAACTGCTCTTTTTGTCCTTTCCCTCTTGTACTTGCTCATTGTATGTTAATTTAATCTAAGCTCAAACATGACTATATGTGCTGATTGCCTCAGTTTCTCCTTGTCTTTTCTTACTTATTTGGATGGTTTTCAAATTGTGGGTTTTGGAGCCCTAAAGGTTCTCAGGGAGGAGGGAGCTCAAGTTGTGGGTTTTGGAGCCCTAAAAGTTCTCAGGGAGGAGGGAGCTCAAGTTGTGGGTTTTGGAGCCTTAAAGGTTCTCAGGGAGGAGGGAGTATGAACCCCCTTTCATGCTTCAGCTGTAGCAGCTGCACTGAGATCTCTTCTATCCCTTGGTCTTCCATGTAAAGTTCATTTAAACGAAGGTCTCCACTGCTGGAAACAGTTAAAAGCATTCAGTCTTTTCTTCCTTTAGGTCCTTCAGAAAAGTACCATCATTGGAGTGATTGAAGGTGGAGATGTGGTGGAGGAGAGGCTGAGGTCAGCACGAGAGACAGCCAAGCGGCCCGTAGGTGGCTTCCTTCTGGATGGCTTTCAAGGGAATCCAACAACCCTGGAAACTAGACTGTACTTGCTGTCATCAGTCACTGCAGAGCTGCCGGAGGACAAACCCAGGCTAGTGTTCAGTTAGGACGCAGACCAAGCCTCGCGGGCTTCAGAGCAGGGGTGCTGGTAATTGTGTGTTATCCTGAGTCTCTACATGGGCGTGTCTTTTGGTGAACTGATTATGTCCTTTCTGGGCTCAGTCTGCTCAGGCCGACTATGCGAAGAGTTTCCATCACAACTGTCCTGCCTTCGATTTCAGAATATAGACAAAGACAATTGGCATGTGAACTAGTTTATTTGGTCCTCATAAGAGAGGGTGGGTGTTACACTGTTTCCCCTCATTTTTGTGCCAAGTGCAAATATTCTTTATCCATTATAACATGGCCACTGGGGACAGGAATAAAGTCATGTAGAACTCTGGCCTTAAGGGAAGTTGAGGACAGATTGGGGGTGACTAGCAGAACGAAGGTGGGCTGTAGTAATAATGAGAACCTGGAAGAAGTTCTTAGATTTGAGGTAGGTAGTAAGTGTCATTTTTTGGAATCAAGGGGACTGGCAACATTAATGGGGCTAGTTCTTTCCATAAACACAGGATTCAGTATGGGTGTAGGGAGATGACCTATAGGATTTAAAGCTAAAAATTCCAAGGTTCCAAGTGCAGCTGATGTCTTTCTTAGTATACTACCACCATTTTTGTTTTCCTTTTTTTTTTTTTTTAATCTCTAGTTTTTTTATCCAATGTGGTGTGAATATTCATGCTTTTTTCCTACAGATCTATTTTGAGGTTTGATTATAGGATGTTGCTTTATACCTGTCGGGCTGTAGAATGGTATATGGTATATGGAAATTTTACCACTTAAAAAAAATGCTTGATGAATTTTTACACGCGTGTAACACAGAGTTGTAACACAGAGCTGAACAGCCAGAACCAGACACTTCCGCCAACCCAATCAGCACTTGCCCCATCGTTTTAACTAGCTCTCTTGTGTTCATTGCTCCCTCTCCTGTGCTTATCTCATTCTGGTGCAGATAACAATTCAGCACTAGTATTTCCATCATTTTCTAGACTTCTTTGCGCTAAGTGCTCACAGATGTCTGTTACTGCATTTGAGTGCTTGGATTGTTTTTCATCCTATACATGTGTAGAAATGCCAGCTTTAGTTGGAGACGAGTTCTGAAACATTACATTAGTTGAAGGAAACTGTAGTCAGAAAAACCAGCATATATATAAATGTTCTGGTTGTTTAATATTACATAAGACTTTTTTGGACTTCTCGTAGAAATCAGGGAGTCTGTAAGCTTTTCTCTGCCAGTTCATAAAAGGGACCATGGGTAGAAAAACAAACATTAAGAAAAGCAGCCAGCCAACCCTGATCCACGGTGCCTCCCCTTGTGCTAGTGGCAAAACTTGGTTGAGTGTGATTAACTCTCCCAGAATGCCTTACCCATTACCTCTGAAAATACCACCTCATTCCATGTAGACTTTTGTTAACGGAGAAAATACAGAGAAGAATAAAGAAAGCCAAATAGAGTTTTAGATCCTATGGGCAGAGTTTAAATTCTGAAAGCGAGAGCTGCTTTGTAAATGAACCTATGAAGAACACAATAGGTAAAAATGTCTTTATTGAACCAATTATAAGAGAAAGAAACTATAGGTAAAATACAGTTAAAACATGGAAAGTATTTGAGGGGGAAGTAAAGCACACAGCTTTGCACTCTTTTTAAAATTTTTTAAAAATTGTATAGTTGACATATATCTTTGTACCCTTAAAAAAATCTGTGGAGTGGATAGATAGGCTGTAAAGTTCAGTCGAAGGCTAGGGAGGTTGTTCAGAAGGAATTGAGGGGGGAGGAAACTAACCTTTACTGAGTTTCTCTTTGGGACCTGAAACTACACTGTGTTTTTGCAAATATCTCCTTAATCTTCACAAGACATCTGTGAGGTATGTATTACTGCTCGTTTTTAAAATTAGAAAACTAAAACCCAGAATGGTTAAGAAACCTTCCCAAAGTCACACAGTAAATAAATAAAGGGCATAGCTGGGATTTGAGCCCAGGTCCCTCTGCTGCCAAAGCCCTACATTCTTTCCACCACACCTTATTATCTGTTGCCTGCCACACAGCCTGGCATTGTCCTCATGTCACTGTTTTTACTGTTGTTTTCACAGGCTCATATGTGGAGTCAGCCGGCCAGATGAAGTACTCGAGTGTATTGAAAGAGGAGTGGATTTATTTGAGAGTTTCTTCCCTTATCAAGTGACAGAGCGGGGATGTGCCCTGACTTTCAGCTTTGATTACCAGCCAAACCCTGAAGAGACGTGTAGGTCTTCTGAAGTTAGTCTCTGTGATAGCCTCGAGTATTTTCTATTTCCTTTTCATTTTTGCCTTGAGTCACAAGCCAGAGATATATGCATACTGTAACATCAGCCTTTTATAAAACTAGATTTTTGTTTCTTATCTGTATGCTCTGGCATGTTGGCACACAAAACCCGGTCGGCCCTTTGTGCTATCCCTGTAGCTCATCAATTATTTGGAAGTGATTTTTATAGTGAGCAGAACCAAGAAAAACAAAACTCTTTCTATTAACAATCTGAAAAAAGAATATTCAGAGTGAATAATGATGAAAATCTAAGGACAGAAAACCTTTGAACTGCTTAGTAAAAGTTAATTCAGTTTTTCACAAAAGAGCTCTTGTTGTTGCTTTTTGCCAACCCCATGCTATCAAAATACAGTGAGTCTTACCTCATCTGATCCTAGTGTTACTTTTGCTTTTTTGGGTTTTTGTTAACACACGGAGATGTGAAAGCTGTTTTCCTCTGCTAATATTGCTTTGAAGTATCACCGTTTTCTTTTATTGTTTAGTTAGAAGTCAAGAAACTCAGTTCCAGAGTCTGACATTTAACTGACAGTAGGAATAGAACTGGGATATGGGCTACGAGCATCAGGCTAGGGTCCCAGTTTCTCGGGGGGTGAGGGGGGCTGTTGCATGCCCGATTCGCCCGCTGGCCTTCACCAGGGGCTTTCCCTTCCTGCTTCCTGCTGTCCTTTGAGCTCTTCCTCTGTCACCACCAGCTTTACATTTAACTCAGGCCGGAGATTTCTTAAAGGTTCATTTTATTCCCCAGAAGTTATTAAAATTTCATCCGGAAGATGTTAGTTTTGTAAAGCCAACTAACCATTAACCTAAATTGAATTACCTCTGGAAACAAACTGGTTTGCTCAAATTCTTACATATAGGACGCTAGTTTTACTATCCTTTAATGACCAGAATATAATGTATGCTGATGGAAAAGCATACCACAAACTCTATAAATGTTCATTTACAAGCTTAATTATTTCCACAAGGACATGGGTGTTATTCTGTACCATGAATATCCAAAACTCTACAAAAAACCTGATATTGAATTCTTCAGAATAAACAAGTTCCTTTTTGGCTAGAGAAAGGTGTTTCTTCATGATTAGGAAAACTGAAATAGTTTGAACATTTTCCATTAAAGTATTATTAATAATCATATTTATGTGTGTGTGTATAGTAAATTAAAGTCTTTTGCCAATTACAAAGTGAAAATTACAAAGGAGTAAGTTTCCTGTATAGGAACTAATATAGTTCCTCCGACAGGGATTTTCCAAAAAGCCAGGGTGTTATTGTAGCTTCCCACATCAGCGTACAAATTCGTGGCACCAAAATTATAACAGCCTCAATGCTGAGGTCACTTCTCTTTTTCCTTTGATCTGGACAAAATTATATTCTTCATACTGTCTGTCCATTCTTCTTGGGCCAACCCTGAACTTGTTATTACTCCTTCCCAATAATACTTCTCTACTTGCCCCTGTTCAAGACAGCTGGCTCTTTGCATAGTAACTGGTGTTTCTCTATAAATCCAGAAACGTTCTTTCTTAAAGAGTTCAAGGGAACAATTCAAGTCCCCATTTAGTTCTGGATAATCTGAGTTCCTTGCAGGGACTCCATACAGAATACATAAATTAAAACTATATTCTACTTTTAATCTATTTGGAGCATAGGCAGTTACAAAGCACAATTAATTTGCATGTACATTATGATGAGACACAACTCTAACACACACACATAGATTTCCAACCTCCTCCAAACACACACACACACACACACACACACACACACACACACACACTCCCCAACTGTTTTCTTAAAATCATTCCTTGACAGTAAGGTTATATATTACATACTTGTAACCATAGTTTGCTTAGACATTGTTGAATCTCCAAGTTCTGATATTCTAGAGAATATGTCAGTGATCATCTTGGTCCATATTACTACTTTCCTTGTGTTATTTTCTTAGGATAAATTCTCATGAGTGGAATTACAGAGTCAAAGGGCATAAAATAGTAACTAAAATAAAAATCTCCCAATGGCCACTCTTTATCTGATTTTCATTCAAGATGTTTTATTGGTTTGTCCTTCAGTATTACAACAAAATGGGACACAGGAAGAAATAAAATATGCGGATCAAACAAAGAAAATTAAAACAACCAGTTGCAACCAAGAAATTACATCATTTGAAATTAATCTGAAGGAAAAAAAGTAAGGAATTTTTTTAAGTTTGGATTTTGATTTCTGACTTTTTAATTTCAGTCTGTTTTAAAAGTTTATGTAACTGTTCCCTTTTCAGTTTATGACTTCATAAAATATTTATAGTTGGATATTATTTGGGCCTTCTCAAATTCAGTTCCAGAAAAACTCTTTTTTTCTGCAGATGAATTTGTGTACTTTGTCTTGTCAGAAAACCAAGGCTAGATAACCGTTGTTTTAGAAGGGCTGTCAGAAAGATTAGGCCAAATACATTGTCTGGTATCTTTTACTCTTTCCAGTTACTTTAAATAATGACAGAGCAAGATAAAGATTTCAAGATAAAAAACAACAAAGTGTTTAAATTCTAAGGAACTTAGGTCATCTTGGTTATATACAGATTATAAATCTTAATAAAATATTTCCCTCTATAAAGAATGAACTAAGAGATCTTGTAACTTTGTATTTGGCCTAAAGTGGTAATTTCTAGTGAGCCAGTGACAGGTTTTCTTGTGAGTTTGGTACTCTCACCCACTTGCTGGGTTGTTTTTGGTCTTATGTAAAGGAACATTCTAGGGATTCAGACTTATTTATGTCTATCTAATAATAGTATAGTTGAAAATTTATCAAAGAATATGAAAATCCTAGGTCTAATCTATATTCTGGAGGGGCTTCTTGATTATAGGTCTGAAATGGTGATGTTTACTACATTTAACTTCTTGGAAAATGGCCAGTGAGGTTCATTTCTGTTTTTAAAACGCTAGGGTAATATGAATGGGTTACTATTAAAATTCCCTTACATTATAGATTTAACTGGAAATTGTAGTTTTCTTATTGTCAGCTTTAGACCTAAAGCTCAGATCCTAGCACTGCTCTTGACTCTGTGACCTTGGTCAAGTTGTTTAACTACTTATAGCTGATAAACAGCGACACATGTAGTGCTTAGTATGTGCCCAGCAGTGTCCAAATCCTTTGCTATATCAACTCATTTAATTCTTGCTATAAGTCTCTAAGGGAGGCACTGTTACTATACTTATTACCATTACAGACGAGAAAGTAAAGACACAGAGGGAGGTTAAATGACTTGTCTGAGTGAGTTGAGCCAGGCATCAAACCTAGGCGTGGTAGCTCTGAGGCCCTTCTTCCTCTTGACCCCCCTAGTAGTCTTCATCAGGAAATGACAGTATAAAAATGCCTGTCTCCAAAGGTGGTTGCAGAGGTTAAGTGAGACAGTCAATGTCAAAGTGCTTTGTAAACCACAGGAATCTGCGCAAGTGAAAGGTCATATAATGTCTTCGGGTGCTAGTTCTGGTGGTGAGTGGGAGAAAAGTGTCATTCATCAGAACAGCGTTCCGCTATCACTGTGTGCCTTTACAGTGTGACTGACAAAGGGAGTGGCCACATGACTGTAATGCTGCTGTGTAAGCCTCAGTGTGGGAGGTTTTATCTGTCAGAGGAAGACTTGCAAGTCTCCTGACTCACTCTCTGTGTTAACTTTTTACAATGTTGTCATCTTAAGCAGGTGACCAGCACTACATTTGCCAGTGATGTTATTCACTATTGGTTATGTACCAGCAGAACAGATAGCCTAGGCTGCAGGTTTCTTATATTCCTCACTTTCTGGAATATCATTGTAACTTCCTTTCCCAGGTACCAGGAGGACTTTGATCCACTTGTGAGAGGGTGTTCCTGTTACTGCTGTAAGAATCATACTCGTGCGTACATCCACCATCTGCTGGTGACCAATGAACTATTGGCTGGGGTCCTGCTTATGATGCACAACTTTGAACACTATTTTGGATTTTTCCACTCCATCCGGGAAGCACTAAGAAGTGACAGACTGGCACAGTTGAAAGAGCTTATCCGCAGGCAAGCATCTTGAGACCTGGCACATGCAAGTCAGACTCTTCACACTGACACTGCCCCACTGTTGTCATGCGAGAACAAGAGAACAAGAAATGATCTTAGCTTTAATCATTTGTATTTGAGAATAAGGTCTATGCAAATAAGGAATGTTTGTATCAAACTCTGCCTACATAAGAAAGAGATTTCTTATAAAGACTTAAGTGACCCCAACTGATCAGAAAGGATTAAACCATGACCTTTAATATTTCAGTGCTTTTTTTTTTTTTTTTTTGAGAGAGAGAGCGCGCGCATACACGCATGTTCGTGCAAGTGGGGGCAGGGGCAGGGGCAGAGGGAGAGATAATCTTAAGGAGGCTCCACGCTCAACGCAGAGCCTGACACGGGACTCGATCTCACAACTGTGAGATCATGACCTGAGCCAAAATCAAGAATTAGACACTTAACCAACTGAGCCATCCAGGCTCCCCTCAGTGCTAACTCTTTTAGTCAGTGAATTTAGAGATGAGAAACAACACGAATTTAGAGATTCATTTAGTCAAAGACAAAGGCTTCAGATGAGAAGGGACAGCCTTGAAGCAGAGTTGATGAGATTGTGCGGGTTCATTGAGTTTGATTAGAGCTGGAAAGGAGATGATTGGTCATGAGCAGCATGACTTCTGTAGACACATGGCTGTTGACTATAAAAGGCATCTGGCTGATTTAAGAGTTTCCTAGTTTTAATTCTTATATTCTCAGGGGCCTCTTAAACACTTCTGCCTTCCAACCTGCCCCAGTACTGCAGTCAATCAGAAAAGGTTCTTGGGCTCGCATCTGCATGGAATGTGGGCTCACACATTGCTCCTATGATCAGTCAATCCAGGACACACTCCTTCATTTGACCACAGGATCTGTGTGTGACTTGTCTCCCTAGAGCCTATGCAGTGGCCTGTTATGAGCCGAAAGTTTGCCCAGATGCTTTTGTCTGGTCATACAGATCCACCATGGTCTACCCTTCAGGCTCACTAATAGTCTAACCACAGAAAAAGTGTAGCCCCATCACTACACATCATTCACTGTATGCTCACTTGGATGGAGCCCTGGCCTGGCAATTACAAGATTGGGTTTCACTTCTACTCAGCTGTGACACCTGAATAAATCACTTAACTAACCTCTTCTTGCCTGTTTCCTCCTGAACAAACAGGGACAGGCATGGTGGATAGCACCTATGAACTATAAAATTTCATCTCGCTCTAATGATTGGGGAACAAAAAGTTTTAGATTGGAGTCAGAATTCTCAGAATTCTTGTGTCCTTGCTTATTGATCACTGTTGGCCTGGTGAAAAATGCAGCAGTGCCAGAATCAGGCAATAGTAGAGAGGTTTGAGAGCCCAGAAAGAGGTTGGGGTGTGAATTTTGAAGTGCTTGGTGAATTGGCATCAGCAGAGCCTGAGGCTGGAAAACCTCAGATCATCTTTGGTTCTATGAGTTTTTTCTGCTCTCACCAAAGGAGTGACATTCATGTTGATGGCACGACAGGTGATTTTCATTTTCTTTAGGCTTTTCTCTATTTTTCATGTTTTCTGTAAGAATACATACACACATATGTACACACACAGTTTTTATAAAAACAGCAGAACCAAAAAGATGCCTTTGTTTTTATAGGAGAAGAGAATATATTTGTTTTACATTATTAGGGTGTATTTTGCTGTTTGTTCATTTCACTGGGCATTACTGAAGATTGTGTTTAATTATTATGTGGTTACTATGTTTTTATGTGTCAGGTATCAAATGTTTTTTTTTTATTAATAGTTTAGGAAGGTTTGTAGCATTCCTATAATCTCTCTGCCATGAATGGCAAGGGTACTTATTTAAGTTTCAGCTCTAAAAGAGCTGATTGCTTTCAAATAGATTAGACTTATTCATATGTTTGTATTCCTGTTCAATGCCAAATCCATTGTTGGAGGAATATTAATAAATATCCCAGAATCCATATAAAATTTATGAGTTTTATTTATGTTTAAAACACTGAATATTCTGTCCAGCACTGTTCATTTTTCTGGGTCTTTTTCTTATTAGCACATTTGAAAAAAAATGTTTCCTTTAATGTAAGTCTATTAAAGCCAATAGCCAATAAACACTTTTAATTAAAAAAATATACTGTCTTTTCTGTAAATAGTAGTGAGTCTATTAAACAAAATATTAAATTTCCATGACACTAGAAGTTTTCTCCACTGGAAAAAAACGATTTTTTTCTACGTTTATTTCATGTGTGGTCACTGTTTTAAGCGTACTTAACACTGAATGCAGAATCCAAGAAAATTCAACAATGTACCTGTCTCTTTAAATTATATAATTAGGGGCCTTAAGGCCATGCTAGCACATAATAAAAATAATAACCACAACCTAGGAGCATTTTTAATGTACTAGGCAGGCACCTTAGGTAAGTGCTTTCCATATATATCTTGTTGACCCTTAGAAGGCGGCTGTGAAGCACTGATATTATTATTCCTATGTTAAGAATGGAGTTTCAGGAAGGTTGAGTAGACTGCCTGAAGGCCTACCAGGAATTTCTGGAAGGTTGAGTAGTTTGCCTAAGGGCCTACCACTAGTCAGCTCCCAAGTTAAATAAACTTCAGCGGCCTCTGACTAAAACTCTGCGCTTAACCATTACACTAAATAGCTTCTTATGACTGGCCCCTGGGTTGAAGGGGCTAAGAGAAGGGAGGAGAGAATAGAAGGACCATGTGGCCTGAGGTGAGGGGTGATTCTGGAGCTTCCCCACAGCTCAGCCCTGGCTCCCACTCCCCCAATGGGGAATGGCCAGCACTGGCCTATGTAGCCCACAGTCCCATGCTGGCACCTGTAGGTGCTCAACGTGAGCTGCCATTCCATGTCCCCCTATTTTTTTCCACCCCCAGTTTGGAGACTAATCATGTCCTGAGTGGTGTTAAAGGTTGGGGTTTGCCATCAGTTCAAGTGGACTCGGGGAATCAATAGGAGTCTGAGGTGTCCTGTATGTCTTGGGGGAGCCATACGTTATTATTCTCTGGGCATAAAGGGAAAAGATTCTTCTAAAATATTTTTTAAGCCAAATACTTGTGTAATTAAAGCATTTTAATAAAAATTTCAAACAAAGATCATCAAAAGGTCAAGATTAGAGTGTGTAAGCAACTATCTTATCCAGGATTTTTTTTTTTTTTTTTTTTGTCTAGGCAGCTTGGAGCTCACTGAGAAACCACAGAGTTAAATGATTATCCTGTGCCTTCCTGATTAGGAACAGGCTGCTCTCTGCAGTTTGATTAGTCTCACTCGTAGCTGTGGGATTACAGCTTATTAAAACTGACAGTGCTGTGGAGGGCAGGGAGCCGGGAAGGTCAAACTTACATGCTGAGCCAGCCACCAGCAAGGCTCTGCCTCTACCTGAAGGTTTTGTGTATTTGGCATTCATTTTAATATTCTTCTTTGTTCCGTTCCCTTTTTTTCAACGTTCGAGGCTCATCCTCATTGTACACCTTTTCTCTCCCTTCTTTCTCGGGAGAGTCCCTGACTTGTGACCACAAAACCCAAATAACAGTGGGGGAAAATAATTCAAGCCCAGTGTAAGCAACATAAATTAGGGTAACCATACATCCTCGTTGCCCATAATAGCCACGGTTTGTGTCTGTGCGTCCAGGCGTAATTACCAACAGCACCCTCTTATACTCTCAAAAGTGCCTTAGTTTGGATGACAAATTATATGGTTACCATAATGAGGGATAGAGATGGTCAGACCAGAGAGCAGGTGCTTTGCTTCACCTAAATGGGACAGCTGCTGCTACCCACACCTCTAACCAATTGCTGCTAAGGGTCCACTGACGTCAAATCTTCCAGTCTCTCGGCGAAACCCCAAATCTGGATTTTCAGAAATTGCACAATTTGTAAATACTGGCTCAATTTTTTAAAAATATTCTCCTAGCCAAACAAAACCTAGGTGTGCCGAGTTTGCAGCCCCTGGTTTAGAATCTGGAGGGAAAGCTTTGACATCCTTAGCATTTTAAAATTTCTCAGTGATTCATCAAAACATACAGAAAAAGCACCTCTGGTTTCTAGCTCCTGCAGCTGATTATAGACTCCCAGATTAAGAGATACTCATGTTGTCCCAACTCCATGGCAGGATCCCCGCCCCCCAAACAACTAGCACCATTCTAAATCTGCTCAAAGGGAAGGAACGCATCATCCTGTTCAGCCAATTTTCTGGATGAGAACTGTGAGCCCCAGAGATCGAAGACCAGCAGTCACTGGGTCTTTCCTCTGAAGGAGTTTAAACAGACACGTTTCTTCCCAGTTACCACTTTGGCTCTCCTACATCTTCCCCTATTTTCTGCTGAGCCGTGCCCTTCCAGGGTCAGCAGTGATTGCCCAGTACTCACTTCCCAATGATTCTTTCTGACTCACAAAACCGGCTGGTACCAGGACATACAGGCTCTTATAGCACCTTCCAGCATTAATAGCAATAGTCCTGACACAGTGAGAGTGCAATTACGGTTTGTCAAGTGAATGAATATTCTTGTAGCGGTTGAGGCATCCTCTTCGGATTGTAGCCAGCTGAGCACTGGTGGAAGTGACTCGCACAGCAGTGCGTGGTAGGACCTAGGCTGAATGTCTCATCAGTGGTGGTTTTATCTCTCTGTATGCTAGGCAGGCTCCCGGTGACCTGGCACATTTTTTTCCTTCTTTTACTTGGTTCGCTTTCTACCATTAGCATCTCCTAGTGCTGGCCTCAAAGCAATTTCCTCTGCTTTGACAAGAGGAACTCATGGTGAACTTTTCTTTTGTTCTCATTGCTCACGATGCACTTTGAGACCAGGCTGAAGTTGCCAAGGAGTTCAAACAGGCCCGTGCTTCTGCCAGTATGATTCAGAGGGATTAGCGCGTCCTCTCTGCACACAGTCCCTGATGTTCGCCTCCTTCCCTGAACTGCTGTCCCCTGCTGTCTGCTCCTTTGTCTGAGAAGCATATTTTCTCTTATTATCACCTAGTTCCCTGCCTGTTTCGGATGGCTTCAGCTTGCCTCCTAATGAAATCAAGATGTTGCTATTAATGGTCTTCTCTTTCCTAACAGCTTAGAGTCACTTCCTTTTGTTTAGTCCTTTTTCCCTTCCCTCCCAAACCACATACTCATCTCTGTTTCAAATAAAAATTTCCTAACCCTTTCATAACTACTGCTTTATAACTGCTAGCAATGAGGCACAAGAGGAAGGAGATAAAAGTAAGTGGAGAGAACCCAAAAGGTGAGGGGGTGAGAGATCTCCAATAATTAAGAAACAGGGCAAGCATCTTCAGGAAGCTTCTTGTATGAAGAAATTAGGTCAGATTAGCCCTCCAGAGTGAACTTTATAAGCCCAGTATTCTGGTGAAGTTTTCCCGTAGTTTTTAGGGATGGAATAGAAAAATGGTTTCCCCTCCGAGGATCTGTTTTCCTTCCAAATAGTTAAAATATTGTCTAGCAACATCCCAGTATCATTTATGTTAGCCATAAATCCATTCATAAGATCCAGTGACATAATAGTTGTAGAGTTTTTCAAATCACGCCCCCAAAAAGTTAAAATATTTACCCACATAATCCAGCATTTTCCATTCCCTACTTATTTTTATTTTGGTTTAACATTTGGTTTAACAATATCATTTCCATCATAATTCCGTTTATCATTCCCCATGCTGAAGAAAATACAAGCTATGCAAATATCCTCAGTTCCCCCACATAGTAATTTACACATCAAAAGAGAAAAAAAAGCGAGTGACAGAATATGTTTGAAATTTTTCTTTTTTTATCCTATGTCTGATTTTGGTTAGACGCTCCAATTTCATGTTGTCTGAGTAGAAAAGTTGCTTCTAATCATGTTGAAAAAGTCAATTCAACTTTACTTTTCCACTCAAAGTTTCAGCTGTTACCACAAATCCCATGTGTCAAAAAAAAAACAGATTTATTCTCTCTCATCAATCACACTAGTTCTCCACTGCAACTTCCTTACCTCTGTCAGTGGCCTCTGTCCTCTAGTCAGTCTGACAGGGAAAAATTGTGTTATAAGATGGCCGACAGGACTGATAGGGGAATTCCAGTCCCCTCCCGAAGGCTTCCCTTCCGGGTTCTTCCTACCCAGCTTGCCGCGCGCACCACATTACTGCTAACGCGGAGGTAACAGACTATAAATTGTCCCCCATGCTTGCACTGGGGATTCAGACCTCTGGAGAGTGACCTCCTGTGAGCCCGCTGCGGGGATAAACCACCTGTCTTCCAAGATCTCCGAGTGCCGCTTGGTTCTTCTGCCGGGTAATCTAGACCAGGTTCAGTAATATTTGGTTCCCTGACTGGGGAAACCAACCGCGTTGGCCCATTGTTGCTGCCGGTTTGGGAAAACGGCAAGGTAGTGACAAAATGAAGAATCGCAACAGAGAAGGCGCACCCTGCCCGATTTTTGGCAGTCTCCCGCTCGGTCGCCTCAGGCTGCCCCCACTCCGCTGTTCCAGCTGGACTCGTGGAGACTTTGCGGGTGAGGACCTGGACCCGGTGTCGGACACCAGTAAGGCCTGACCTGGTCAGACCCACCCGTCGGAGTGGAGGGGGAGCCTGATCACCTCCCGGAGACATTTTAGAGGTCTCACAGGTAGGGATTCCTAGGGAGGGAACGTATTAACTTATGGTCTGAATGTGTGAGTGAATGTGCAGCCCAACCTGGTCCTCCCTTTGGGACTGAATCTGTGTTTCCACAGGTGGGCACCCCTAAGGTCCCCAAAAGCCTACAGAGTCTGAATGGACCTGTCTGCAATTCAGTGGTGAAAGGCATACAGTCTATGGCGGCATCGGAATAGTTTCCGATTGTAAGTCACAAAGCTGAGACCACTACAGCTAAGTGTCACCTAAGTTCCTTCGGGACACGGCCAGACAGGCATCTGACTGGTCTCATTAGAGGGGGCACCCCAACCCTCGGTCTGTCTTTGCAACTCTGTCTCACGGGAACATTACGGAGTTTGAATGGAGCAAAAAAAGGGGTTTTCGGGAGACTATGGAATTACGGTGACCCTGGCAAGTTAAGGATCGTATGTAAGTTGAAATGCCCACTTTTGGTGTAGGATGGCCCTTGGAGGGAGCCTTAGATGTCCCAATGGTTCGCCACATCCGGCGTGTTGTCACCGGGGACCCAGGTCCCCCTGACTAGTTCCTGTATATCGACTCCTGGTTAGAGATTGCCCAAACCCTTCCCCCTTGGGTGTGATTTACCTGCAACAAACAGGGACAGGCTAGGGCCTTAGTCACCTCGACAAAGCATTCCAAGGAAGGTCAACAGAAGTCCGGGCCTCCACAAATTCTCCCTGGTGACCAATCTTGCCCCTGCCATATGCTCCCCCAAGACCATCAGCACTTAACTTCCTGGTTCCCAATATTCTGCCACCTTCGGTCTCCCCACCACCTCCAGAGTCGTTAGATTCTCTCTCCCCTAGACCAGTGGCCAGATTGCACCCTCGGCCAGGTGCAGGCACTCTCCAGATGCTGGTCCACATCCGCCGGTACCAAGAGACTCTCCTGTGGGGGATCCGAGCAGGGGCTAAGAAGCCCATGAATATGCCCAGCAGCAAGGGGAATCCCCTGGGGATTATTATTAGAGGCTACACCCCGTTTGATCCCAAGGCACAAGAGAACCACAACAAAAGGTCCAGCTGCCAAAAGCGGGGAGGCCCAGAACCTCTTTAGCAAGGGACCAATGCGCCTACTGCAAGGAGAAAGGACATTGAAAGAATGAATGTCCCAACCGGGGAAAGTCCCAGAAACCCAGCTGATATGCAGAAGAATCCTGCAGAAAAGACCTCATAGGCCTAGCAGGAATAGATTCAGATTGAGGGGGACCAGGCTCACTTTTTCATGGCCCCCATGAGCCCCTGGTCAAAATGAAAGTAGGGGGCCAAACTATGACTTTTATGTGAACAGGGGTCACACAGTATGGCATGAATTCCTCTACCTACCTGAGTGCCCTGTCCCTCTCCTCGGCCAAGGCATACTTTCAAATCTGAGGGCCCAAATAACCTTTGAGCCAACGGGACTCACCAGCCTCTGATTGGAAAAGAAGAATCAGGCCTCCTATTATAGCAATCACTACACCAAGAAAGAAAAAATGGAAGCTATTCTGCACCCAGGCCCAACCGAGTGGCCCTCCCGAATTTAGGACTGCCTTCCCCACTTCATGGGCCAAGGACATACCCCTGGACTTGCCCACATCCAGGCCCCTGTCATTGTAGAGTTAATCCCAGAGGCTCAACCGCAGAGACAGCGGAAGTACCCCCTCCCACAAGAGGCAAGGGCAGGTATCCAAGAACACCCTGATCTTGCCAGTCAAGAAGTCAGGAGGAGGGTACTGACCAGTTCAAGACATACAAGCTGTCAACAAAGTGACTGTCTCCTTGCACCTGGTGGACAAAGTGACTGTCTCCTTGCACCTGGTGGTCCCAAATCCGTACACCCTCCTCAGCCCGATCCCAGGCTCTGCCAGCTGGTTTACTTAAAGGATGCCTTCTTCTGCCTCTACTTGGCCTCCCACAGCCAACCCTTGTTTGCCTTCAAATGGATCGAACCAGACACGGGATGTCAGATGCAACTGACTTGGACGCGCCTCCCACAGGGGTTTAAAAACTCACCTACCCTCTTTGGGGAGACACTGGCTGGAGACTTTGCCAGCTTTCCAAGGGAGGCCACATGCTGCACCCTTCTCCAGTATGTGGATGACCTCCTCCTTGCCAGCAATACCTAACGGAGTTGTACAGAGGGCACAAGGGCCCTCCTCCAACTCCTGGCAGACTCAAGGTATCGGGTCTCATTAAAAAAGAGCACTAGGGCCGGAGAGATAGAAGGCCATCACCTCCCTACCCCAGCCCCAAACTAAGATGGGGCTATGAGAATTCCTGGGTGCTGCAGTATTCTGCCGAATCTGGATTCCTGGGTTCTCAGAAATAGCAGGACCCCTCTATAATTTCTTGGTAGGGCCGGAGCGAGAACGCCCTGTTTGGACAGAGGTTGAAGCCGCCTTCCTAGAGATAAAGGCTGCCTTGGGGCAGGCCCCAGCCTTTGGCCCGCTGAATATAAAAAAGCCTTTTAATCTCTTTGTGCTAGTGAAGGAAAAGATTGCCCTCGGGGTTCTCACACAGACCGTTGGCCCTTGGCAATGGCCAATAGCATACCTGTCAAAGAGGCTGGACCCAGTGGCCACAGGTTGGCCACCTTGCCTTAGGGCACTAGCAGCCATAGTTCTGATCATTAAGGAGGCAGATAGGGGCACCTGGGTGGCTCAGTCGTGAGTTTGTGCCAATGGCTCAGAGCCTAGAGCCTGCTTCAGATTCTGTGTATCCCTCTCTCTCTGCCCCTTCCCCACTTGTGCTCTGTCTCTCTCAAAAATAAAAACATAAAAAAATTTTTTTAAAAAAGGAGGCAGATAAACTCACCCTGGGACAAGAGCTAAATGTCAAGTTCCCTCATGCTGTCATGTCTCTCTCGAACACTCAAGGACATTGCTTCCTCTTCAACTCTCAGCTAGCACAATACCAGGGGCTCCTCTCCGAGAATCCACAAGTCATTCTTGAAACAATGCAGACGCTAAACCCCACAACTTTCCTACCTTCTGAGAAAGGAAACCAGATCATGAATTTTCCGAGGTGGCCAATAAAGTATTCACAAGCTGCTCAGATCTGTGTGACCAGGCCCTACAGAACCCAGACCTCCCCTTGTTCAGTGATGGTAACAGTTTCATCACAGAGGGCATTCAAAAGGCAGGGTCTGCAGTGACAACCACAGATGAAGTCCTACTGGCCAATGCCCTACCTATGGGATAGTCAGCACAACGGGCTGAATTACACGCCCCTAGTTCAGGCCCTCACCATCAGCGAGGGCAAATGATCTATACTGACTCCCTGTATGCCTTTGCTACTGTACACATACATGGGGCAATCTACAAAGAGGGGCCTCCTCACTGCGGGGGGGAAGACCATCAGAAATAAGGAGAAAGGGGCACGTGGGTGGCTCAGTCAGTTAAGCATCCGACTTCAGCTCAGGTCATGATCTCACAGTTCGTGGATTCAAGCCCTGCATCGGACTCTGTGCTGACAGCTCAGAGCCTGGAGCCTGCTTCAGATTCTGTCTCCCTGTCTCTCTGACCCTCCTCAGCTTGCACTTTGTTCTCTCTCTCTCTCTCTCTCTCAAAAACATTAAAAAAAATTTAAAAAAAAATAAGTAGAAAATACCAAAGTTCCTTAAGGCCATCTGGCTTCCAAAAGAAGTTACAGTTCTACACTGCAAAGGATACCAGAAAGGGAGAGGACCCTACAGCATGAGAGAATCATCTAACAGACAAAGCAGCCAAGATAGCAGCTAATAAAAGAGGTAGACATAGCTCCCTCCCTTATCCGTGCCATGACCCCCACTTTTTCCCAATGGTCATATCCTAATCGTACCATTCTTTAGGTCCACTCTAAGAACCAAATCTTCCATAAAAACTTGCTTTTCTAGAATCCTAGACTCTCAGGATTGAAAGAGGAGGGGCAACTATTCTGGTTTTCCTTGTTCAGAAAGGCATCACCAACCAGGGCTCTAGGCATTTTGTTTGCTCAGGTCTTCAGTTCTGTAAACCTCATCTCCCAACTATGAGCTCTGTGAGGGAAGGATAATTCCTCACAAAGAAATATCCCCCACCCCTGCCCCAGCTTACAACAGTTGTGTGCACTGAAATAATTAAAAGGGGAGCGTGTGACTAGTTTTATTCCCACCACATGCCTGCAGTATGCCTTCTGCTCCTCTGTCTTTAACATAGTGCCTGTCCCATCCCTCCTTGCATTACAATTTGTTCAGTGATTCTTGTGCTTTAGCATACCACCTTCTTTTCTGCTCATGGCAGATCTCTGAAGTTGATATTTTCCCATTTACAGAGAAGAAACAGACTCAGAGAGGTTAAGTGACTTGCTCAAGCATACAAAGCAGGAGATCCAGGATCTGAACTGTGTACTAGGACTCTGAAGCCCAGCATTTTCCCAATTCACTCCCTGACCTCCCCAAACTATGCTTTTCTTACACAGAGCATCTGCTCTACTTCAAGAGCAAAGGCCAGAGGTAGGTGGAGGCCTGCGCCTCCTGTGATCACCTGTCCTGGTTGTTCTCTGGGCTACCCCGATAATTACTCCCTGACACTCCAGAACTGGTAAGTCAGGGTGACTTAGTAACTATTTTCTTTTCCCTTTTTTGTTCCCTGAAATCTGCAGCTGCATTTTAATGATAAGAGGACTGAGGAGTGACCCAGAGATTGCAATTTTGTTTTGGTCAAAGACTCATACATGTACATACAAATGAAAAGCAAAAGGACATGTAAATTGTAGAAAGGGGAAAAATTAGCTTAGCCTTGTTCCTTTTCAGAAAGAGAATTCTTTGGTGACGTGGAAAATATAATTTTAGAAACTGAAGGAATGTTACAGATCATCTATTCAACTCCCTTTATAGAGGTGGAACCCAGGCCCAGATAGTGTGACTAACCCAAGAGTCTAGGTTTTCTTTTTCATCTCCAGCCCTTCTCCATGTCCTATCTCTTGTTCTGCTTTGATGCATCCTGACTACTCTAAAGCAGCTCCTACGTCATATACTACATGCTTAGGATGGTTAATTTCATATGTTAACTTGACGGGGTTAAGGGATGCCTAGAAATTTGGTAAAACGTTGTCTTTTGCCGTGTTTGTGAAGGTGTTTCGGGAAGAAATTAGCATTTGAGTCTGTAGACTGAATAAAGAAGATGCTCTTACCAGTTCAGTCCAATCTGTTGCATGCCCAAATAAAATAAAGGTGGAAGAAGGATGTATTTGCTCTCTTGCTTGAGCTGGCGCATGTATCTTTCATGGATCAGTGCTCCTCGTTTGTAGACCTTCAGACTTGGATTCGAATTTACAGCATTGGCTACTCTGGTCTTCAGCTTCTCTGGGCTTCCAGTTTGCAGATGGCCAATCAGACCTTGGGACTTCTCAGTCTCTGTAATCATGTGAGCCAATTCCTATAATAAACCTCTCCTATCTATCTATCTATCTATCCATCCATCCATCTCCTATTGGCTCTGCTTCTCTGGGGGAACCCTGGCCAAAATTATTTCACCACTCTGTCAGTGGCTATAGCCTTCCTAGCTACTGGGATAACAGTGGCTCTTGAACATAGAGGTTATTCTATTTGTAGATACATTAAAAAAATTTTTTATAGGAACATTTTTTTTTTAGGTTTATTTATCGATTTTGAGAGAGAGACAAAGTGTGAATGGGGGGAGGGGCAGAGAGAGAGGGAGAGAACCCGATGTGGCACTCGAACCCACAAGCCATGAGATCATGACTTGAACTGAAGTCGAACATTTAACCGCTTAGCCACCCAGACGCCCTTGTAGATACATTTTTAAAAGACTTCATTGACATAATTATGACTATGGGCATCATGGAAGCTGGCAAAGATGTCTCAAGCCCTTTCTAATGTATTATGCCGTTTATAATCCCCTCTCTGCCTGTGCCCCTCCCATAATTATAAAGGGCCCACTGATTTTTATGGATTGCTGGTTTGTGTCAGCAGAGGGGAAGGAGTGAGCAGTGGTGCTAATAATCTTCCAGGATCCCATCAGGTAATTCTCTTTTTCTCATGGGCCCTTGACACTCTATGGAATTTAGTCCAGTCAATCAGTACATTAAAAACCAACATCTTGATCAGGGACTTCCCATATTTTGTAACCAGGGATATGCTTAGTCACATATGTCTTCCTCACCCTAATTCTCTTTAGTACCTAGTGTTCATTCTTACATCCAGTCAGGAAAAGGTTATCCACTTTTAAATAAGTGTCAGGCACTCTTGACACTTGGGATTCAATGACAAACATCCCACAGAGAACATCTGCCTTCCTGGAACTTTCAGACCAGGAGCAAACTCCAAAATTACATGTATTCTACAGAATTAGAAAGCTTTACTTTGCTCTGTAATCTACCAAATCACGTCCCAACTACAAAAGAAGACTATAGAACTGTCCTAGGAGTTGAGAGAATGTGGAAAATCACTAGATGGCAATATCAGTAGATACAAATTAAAATGCTAGAGATGTTTATTATTCATTATCAAAGGAATAGAACCATGGGCCAAATCAGTGAGCTGAGTTTGCCTCTGAGCTTGTGGCTGGGTCACTCGCACTAATTCAGTTTGCATGGTCTCCTTGGTAAGGCTCCCAACAAATCCGTAATCCCTCAAAAAAGTATAATCATTCCCTTTTTATATTTGAGAAAACAGGCTGAAACAATCAAATAACTGCTTAAAATTACTCTGATTTCAGGAATACCTGGTTCTGAAACTTCTGCTATTATTTCTACCCACTCCCCCTCCTTACTTATTGGCGCTTGGGACAATATAACCTGCCTACTCTTAATAAATGTGTTTTGGGACACCTGGCTGGCTGCGTCGGTGGAGCATGTGACTCTTGATCTCAGGGTTGTGAGTTCAAGCCCCACATTATTACCTAAAAATAAAATCTTAAAAAAATGAATAAACATGTTTCTATAGAGCCAGGTCACCAGATTTTTTTTAAACAAAATTCTGAAAAATGTAATTTATTCTTGATGTCTAAGAAGAGAATCATGGGAATAGAGACCTTTTCTAATGACCCTGCAATTATTCAAAACCTTTTTGGAGCAACATTGAGAAATCGAGTTTGGGAAGGAGTTCAGACCAGAAAGTACATCAATGAGTACTCATAATAATAATACTGTATATGTGCTTTAAATGTTAGAAAACAAGAAAAAGTTACTTAAATCTGTGACTCATGAGAAGGCCAAGCTAAGTAATTCTGGTTATGATTTTTTAAAGGATGTGGATATAGGAGTTGAAGTGACTACAAAGTAATTTACTGCTGGTTTCCTTGTGTGATTCTGAAGTTCATAACAAGATCCTAGCTATGTAGCCACATTTGGAGTGTTCATTTGGAGATTCAAAAAACAAAAAGGTTGTCATTTCATAGTCTTAACCTGTTCAGATGTTCAGTGATATTTGTTGGTGAACGATCTATGCCTTCCACAAACCTGTATTGCCTGCTTATGTATCCCACATTGGCTAGACGGTGGAGATTCAAAGGTGAAAATGTCAGGGATTTTGTTTTTGAAATCACAGCTTACTGGAGAAAAGAAATGCTTCATTGCAAAACAGTACAGTAATCACTTTTCTGGGGGGATATACAAAGCACCATGGCATAAAAGTGTGAAAGTTTCTCTCACCATGTTTTCTGAACCAAAATAAGAACATGTAGTTTGAGGAATACAAATCTACTTATGGGAGCAGAGTTGACTTGGTAACTTAAAAAAAGATGTATAGACTTTTACCAAGGGAGGAATATTCCAGGTCACCAATTAAGTGGTCTGAGAGTTCCCCCCAGATTTGCCTATGTTCTTTCCACAATGCTCTGTTGCCTCTGATTATCCTCCTGTTATTCATCACTGACTCACTCAACCACGATTTAGTGACTGACTGGGGGGGGGGGGCAGTGTAAGTGTTACAAAAGCAAAAGAGCATTGCCCTTTTTGATAAAACAACACCCAGAACCTCCCAAGTGTAGCACTGGAGGAAGGTGATGCTCCATGAGGAGGTGGCCAGTTACTGCTAGCCTTCTGGTGTTCTCCCTCTGAGATTTAACCTCCTCTGGAGCTTTTAGGTGGTCTGTTTCCAGTGGGCTTCTCCCAAAGAAATACTCTGGCTCAAGATGGATTTGAAATATTTGTTTCCTTCCTAGAAAGCAGTTGAAATTTCATTTTTTTTCATGTAATGGAGCAGATTTAGACCTACAATTTTCCCCCCTTCAACTGGGGATTGATGCAAGGTGACAAAGGGAACATGGGGAGATTGGCCAACAATTGGGTATCTGTTCCAGAGCTAGGGGCCATGTGGTGGCCATTGATGTATTAACAGCTCGGCCTATCTCCAGTATCTCCTTTGCAGTGGGTTCCATAAACAAGACCCTCTCCATTCTTTGACAGTAACATTAGACAGCAAACTGGTGCCATTTTCTTAGTGGTAGCCAATCAGCTCATGGTCTGTCTTGTGTTTTCTATTCTTATCTGTTCCCCTTACTCCCACCTAGGTTATTTTGTGACAAACCTCTGACATTTTATAATTTCATTTGCAAATATTTTAATATGTATCTTTAAAAGATGAGGACTCTAGGGGCACCTGGGTGGCCCAGTTGGTTGAGCGTCCGACTTCAGCTCATTCAGGTCATGATCTTGTGGTTCAAGAGTTCGAGCCTAGAGCCTGGTTGGAATCCTCTGTCCCCCTCTCTGCCTTTTCCTCGCTTGTACCCTCTCTCTCTCTCTTTCTCTCTCTCTCTCTCTTTCTCAAAAATAAATAAACATTAAAGATAAACAAATAAAAGATAAGGACTCTCTTTAAAAATGTAAACATAGTCCTATTATTTCACTTAAAAATTAATAGTATCTTACTACAACCAAATACCCAGACAGTATTAAAATCTCCTCCATCATCTCATAATTTTTACAGTTGGTTTGTTTGAACCAGCATCCATGTAGCTACTGAGTGCTTCAAATATGACTAGTCAAAATTGTGATATGCAAGTGTAAAATCTAAAACAGATTTTAGAAACTTAACACATAAAAAAGATGTTAAACATTAATAATTTTTACACTGTTGATAGGTTTCAATAATAATACTTTTATATATTGGGATAACTATAATATGGTATTAAAATTAATTTCACCTATTCATTTTTACATTTTTGATGTGGCTAGTAGAAAATTTTAAATTACCTATGTGGCTTACATTATATTTCTACTGGATAGTGCTGAGCTAGAGGCTTGATCAGTTTCAAGGTTTGATTTTTTTGGTAGGACTATTTCATAGGAGGTGGTGGTTCTTTCATGTCGAGGCATATAATGGTTGGTTCACTTTTTATGCTGTCAAAGATTGATCGGTGGTTCTAGCATTGCAGGCCAATCTATCTGTGTCTAGTACTCCATTAGCTTCTCACCTGGTGGTCTGAGCAGCCACTAATGATCATTTCCCAGATCCACTCTTTCTTTATTTTTTTAAACTCCTTTATTTAAATTCAAGTTAGTTAATATACAGCATAGCATTGTTTTCTGTAGTAGACTCCAGTGATTCATCACTTACGTATAACACCCAGTGCTTATCCCAAAAAGTGCCCTCCCTAATGCCCACCACCCATTTAGCCTATCCTCCCCCAACACCCCTCCAGCAACCCCTCAGTTTGTTCTC
>CM053573.1:56610856-56648457 GCA_028646485.1 Cryptoprocta ferox
ATCTTTGAGGTTGTCTTCTTTCTGGCGTCTGTTTCTTCTTTCCCCCACTTGCAAATCCAAGTTTTATCCCTTCAGTCCTTCTCAGTTCAATCCATGCGGGCGTGCGCGGATTACAGAGCTCCCTGCTTCTCCGCCATCTTGCCCACGTCCCAATCGTTTATTGTTTTAAAATTCATTCCAGTTATCTTTTTTGATGCTCAAATGGTTTCCATTTTGGCCAGTGGAGGAACCATCATGCAGTCTTCTGAGTCCTGCTGACACAACAGCAACCTTTTTTTATTTTTTCTTGCTGGTATAATAAGATGTTCCAGGATCACATTTTAAATTTCCTGCTCCCCAACCTGGAATTAATTATTTTCCAAAGAAGTTCTGATTCCTTTTATTGGAAAGTGTTTTTTCAGAGGCCATAATCTGGGTTCTAGGAGCATTTATTCCTAAACTTATGGTCATTGCTTTTAAGTGCTTAGGTGGAAAGAGCAAAGAAATACATATTTTTTAAAAGAGAAAATACATTGGGGCGCCCAGTCTGTTGAGGGTCTGACTTCGGCTTAGGTCATGATCTCGTAGTCCTTGAGTTTGAGCCTCGCGTTGGGTTCTGCCCTGACAGTTTAGAGCCTGGAACCTGCTTCGGATTCTTTGTTTCCCTTTCCCTCTTTCTCTCCCCCTCCGCTGTTCATGCTCTGTCTCTCTCTGTCTTTCAAAATAAATGTTAAAAAAATTTTTTTAAAAAGATAGAAAATACATTGTGTGTTCAAGTTCAAATTTAGATCATGAGCTTTTTACAGAACTTTTGTATTTTATATTTGTATCTCTTTACACTAAAAACTTAGGTCCTAATGACATCAGTCTAAATACTTATTTTGCTTCATCCACACACAGACATATGTAATAGTGTCAGAATAACAATTTCAGTATTATTACTAACAATGCGATATCTCATAACAGTTTAAAGGTTCTTTATAATTCTTCATGCTCTTAGAGATATACATGTCTTAGAGAGATATGGTCAAATTACCATGTTTTCGAAGTCACTTGAAATGACTCCTCTCTCTGGTTAAATTAACTCTCTTTACAGATGTATTTATTTCATTTGCTCTTAATTTTTAGGGGTTGCTTATTTTCATGAGTATTTAATCCAGATAAGAGTGAATGTTTTTTTTCTTTCAATATTTTAAAATATTCCATTCCATTCTCTTGGTGCTTGCCTAGTCTCTGAAGAAGTTTGTCATAATTCTTATCCTTGTTCTCTGCAATTGTTTTTTCCCCCTCTGGCTTCCTTTAAGGTTTTTTCTCTTCTTTGTCTTTGGTTTTGTGCAGTTTGAAGATGATGTTCCTAGATTTATTTATTTATTTATTTATTTTAATATGCTACCTGTTTGATGTTCTCTGAGCTTCCTGGATCTGTGTTTTGATGTCTGTCAGTAATTTTCAGTAATTCTTGTTCATTGTTACATCAAATATTTCTTTCACTCCATTTTATCTTTCTTCTCCTTCTGGTATTCCAACTACTGATATGTTACACCTTTTGAAATTGCGCTATAGTTCTTGAATATTCTGGGGTTTTTTGTTTTTATTCTTTATGCTCTTTGAATTTCATCAGTTGGGGAAATTTCTGTTGACACATCTTCAAACTCACTGATTCTTTCCTTGGCCATGTCCAGTCTGATGAGTCCATCAAATGTATTCTTCTTGTCCATCATTGTGTTTTTGATTTCTAACATTTCGTTTTTTAATTTTTCTCAGAGTTTTTATCTCTGTTTCATCTCTCCCATCTGCTTTTGTACCTTGTCTACTTTCCCCATTAGAATCTATAATATATCAATCATAGTTATTTTAAATACCCTGTCTGATAATTTAAAAATCTGTCATAGCTTGTGCTTACTTTGTTTCTTCAGATTACGCTTTTTTCTTGCCTTCTAGGATGCTCTCTAGTTTTTTGTTGAAATACAGAAATGATGTATCAGATAATAAGAACTCAGGTAATAAGGTTTTTAGTGTGAGGCTTTATGTTGGTCTGACTAGGAGTGGGGCTGCATGTAATGTTTGTTACAGCTATAGGTGTTGAAACCTTCAAATTCTCGTAGTGCCTTTGTTTTTTCCCACTGTTGTTTTGAGTTTTCTTAAGAGCTCTTTCTTAAATAGAGTCTGTGCCTTGTAGCTCTTTTGGCTATAATCCAGTTCTTACATTGGAGCCCTGATGATATGGCAGTAAGGTGTGTGGGAGTGAAAGCAGTCTTTTAGTGGGGCTGTGTCCCTGACCTGTGACTTTCAGAAATGTTTCTTAGTTTTCTTACTCCTGCTTCCCTTCCTGTTAGGTGAGACAGAAAGGCTAGAGAAGGCTGGATTCGGGTAATGATCCTTCCCATGAGGTGATATAAGACTCTGGTAAAAAATCTTGCCTCTGTAACATAGGCTTTTGCTATGAAGAATACTCTGGGCATACTTTAAAATGGTTATATTTTCCCTTCCCCTTCAAGAGACATGAAGAGTTTTTTCTTTTCCTTTTTTTTCAAATGCATATTTATTTATTTTGAGAGAAAGAGAGAGAGAAAGGGAGGGGCAGAGAGAGGAGGAGAGAGAGAATCCCAAGCAGGTTCTGTGCTGACAGGGCAGGACCCAACACGGACTCTATCTCACAAACCATGAGCTGAAACTGAGTCAGATGCTTGACTGACTAAGCCACTCAGGCACTCCATCTTGGCTCTTCATCATGAGAAACTGGTGTGGGGTCTCCCAAAATAATGGCCCCTTGGAGTCTCTCATTCTCACACTAGTTCATACTCAGCCTCCAGCAATCTGTTAAAAATTACCACTTAAGAGTTTCTACCAGTTTATGGCTCCAGAAGCATCTGCTCCACATGAGCTGATATTAGAAAAGCTGTGCACCTGGTGGCTCAGTCGGTTAAGTGTGCAACTCTTGATTTCCACTCAGGTTATGATCTTGTGGTTCATGGGATCAAGACTCACATTGGGCTCTGTGCTGACAGCATGGAGCCTGCTTGGGATTCTCTCTCCCTCTCTCTCTGCCCCTCCCCTGCTTGTGCATGCATGAGCTTTCTCTCTCTCTCTCTCTCTCTCTCTCTCTCATAAATAAACATTAAAAAAACTTGAACTTTCTCTTATCATAAAAACATTCCCATGTTATGAAAATTCCATATAAATATTATTTTAAATATTTTCTAAATCCCTATGTCTGCTCCAGACCAATGCTATCCAATAGAATTTTCTGTGATGATGGAAATGTTCTAAGGTGTGCTGTTTACAGAGTGACCACTAGCCTCATGTGGTTACTGAGTATTGGAAAGGTGCCTAGTGCAACTGAAGAATTGGATTTTTAATTTTATTTAATTTCAATTAATTTAAATTTGAATAGCAATATATGGCCAGTGGCTATGGGATTGGACAGCAGAGCTCTTGACACACTAGCCTTCCTTCAGAGCTTCTTTTAAAGCTTGAACTCATAACTTTTTCCCCTTCTGGGACCTTCACATATGTTCTTTGCTTTGTGTGGAAAAATCTGTCCCAGGCTCATTTCATGGAAAACTTCCTTCCTTCCTTCCTTCCTTCCTTCCTTCCTGCTTTCTTTCTTTCTTTCTTCTTTAACATTTTGTTTTATTTTTTGAGAGACAGAGAGAGAGAGAGTGCAAGCAAGGGAGGAGCAGAAAGAGAGGGAGACACAGAATCCATAGCAGGCTCTACTCTCTGAGCTATCAGTACAGAGCCTGATGTGGGGCTCGAACCCACCAACGCGAGATCATTACCTGAGGCGAAGTCAGATGCTCAATCGACTGAGCCACCCAGGTGCCCCATGGAAAACATTTCTATCCCAGAGGCTTCTCTATGCATTGCTTCTTCAGATTGGCCTTCCCTGGCCCCTCAATCTATAGAAGGTTAGCTTTCCCTATTATTCTTGCTCATAAAAGTGCCCTTGCTTCTTTTATAATATTTACCCCAACTTGTAATTATACCCTCATGTGTATACATCTTTATTTAATGTTTCTTTCTCCCACCAAGCTATAAGCCCCATGAAGCCAGACAGCACACTCTATCATTCATCATTCTATCTCTGGGGTACAGCACAACTTCTGGCCTAGTTTAGAACTTCAGAAGTCAAAGGTAAACAGTGAGTGGGGTTCTGTTTGTGTAATTACTAGGGCAACACAACAAGAACCAACTGTTTATTTGTTCTCCTTATTCTTTTTTTCCTCCTTGACAGGAATTAAAACACACATCCTGATTTCCACCTCCATGATGTTGCTCATCAATAGACAAAACTAAACAAATAATTTAAGAACTTCGAAATTTCTCCCACATTGCCCCAGGGTGAAACCTAATAAAGGTTTGAAGGCGATGGTGGTAGATGTGAGTGAGAGGTAGGTGGGATGGAGTTACCAGGCAAGTTTTGTTTTCTTCTTTATTGAAAGGATACACTCCTAGTTTTCTAGTTTTGTTCTAGAGTTGTCACTGAATTCTTTCTTTCTTACTAACATATCTCATAGCTACTCTTTCTTGCTGCTAAATCATCATTTAATTTACTTTCACTTAATAAAGACATTTTCCTCCTTTCTTTCTATTTCCACTCTATTAGAACAACTTCCCTCATCTCACAGGAACTTTGCTCCCTCACTTTTTCCTCTCTCTGCAAATCCTGAGCAAGCCTTGCCCTTATCTCCACTCCCTTCTCTCTATCTCAGTCTTCTTTGTCTTTATAATATTTTCAAAAGTGAAATAAATCATGTAAGAGGATCAGCACATTGTTATCTCATGAAGCACTCCTACTTCTTCAGCCTTTTCTCAATCCCTCTCCTTATGGGGACAGGGCAATTCTTTTTTTTTTTTTTTTTTAATGTTTATTTACTTTTGAGAGACAGAGCATGAGTGGGGGAGGGGCAGAGAGAGAGGGAGACACAGAATTTGAAGCAGGCTCCAGGCTCCTAGCTTGTCAGCACAGAGCCTGACGCGGGGCTCAAACCCATGAATCGTGAGACCATGACCTGAGCTATAGCCAGATGCTTAACCAACTGAGCCACCCAGGTGCCCCGGGGCAATTCTTAACTTAAAAAACTCAGTACTCCATGTTCTTTGCTCAAAATCTTCCCTTAAGACACTTCATTTCTACTCAGTTTCACACCCAGAACCTCATCCTTGATATTTTCAGGCAATGTATCAATGATTAAGCACAACTAGTAGATACTCTTTTATAAATAGATCATGCTTTCCAATTCAAATTTTCTTACCCATGATTCCTGCCCCCCAGAACTCTCTAGAGTAGACAGGACAGAGGTCATTACCCTCATCTTTACTCCTCATGCAGCTGAGTCATAGAAAGAATTACTTTTTAGAGTTTGTCAGCAGAAGAAGAGGAACTTTGATCAAAGTTTATAGAAGCAGGTCAGTTAGGAAATGGAAATCTCCAGTAGTCAGGGGTACAGACAGGGACAGCCAGTTCTCTCTACACGTGCTTTCTTCATTTGGCTCCACTCAGAGACTTCTCTGGAAGCAATGGTAGGTGAGTTTGCCTAGTACTGACAAAGGCTTGCTCCAATACTCGAACAGAAAATATTTCAGTTCAACAAAAGCAGAGTCTGGGAGAAAAGCCCAAGAGGTTTGCATGCATCCTGGAAGGAAGCAGGAAAACAACCAGAGGGGAAAAGGACAGGAGGAGAGTGGGAGGGGGAAGGAGAATAAGTGACAGAGAAAGAAAAAGGTGTGAAATAATTTGCCCCTAATTTGTCTTTATGAAAATTTGATATATGAAAATTCCTACTTGAAAAAAAGATAAATAAAGAGGTAATTATTTGCATTACAAATTAACTCTTCACTTCAAAAGGGTATTTTCCACAGGTGTGATTCTATGATGTGAGAATTTAGAAAGGAATATGACTTGGGGGAGGTAGGAGATTTAAACAATAAAATCCTGATTATATAATATAATACGAAATAATCCACAGATAAAGGGGGAGACATCTAAAGAAGGAGGTGGTTGTACAGGGAGCTCTCTGCAGAGCTCAGGTTTTTAAAAAGGTATATGAACAAAAGACAGAGAGAGGGGATTATAGATAAGCTTGAACACAAAAGACTATCATGCACCTTCAAGAATGAAATAAAGGAGGCTAAAGTCAGGAATAAACATAGCTTTACAAAAGTGCTAAAGGCTGCTGTAAGGATGTAAAAGCTTTGCTCAGAGTTGAGAGAACAAACATGGGGCAACTTGCTCTTTGAGTGAGATGGTGCAGTGTTAACAGAAGTTAGGCAGTTCTTATGTTTTTCAATTATTTGTTTTGCTTCTGTCTTTTCCAAGGTGCAAAGAGACAGGAAATTGGATTTTTCTTGGATAGTGTGGAACAGTGTATTGAAATTAGCCTACCTGGGCAAGGAATGGAGATCCCAGGGTTTAGGCATCAAAGACAGAAGAAGATGTGGGGACCCCCAGGCCAGATTTGGGAGAAAGGTGGGCAGGAGAAGACACAGGAGAGGGACAAAGCGAGGAGGACGGTGAACTGTCCCTTCCCTCTTCCACAATCTGCTCAGATCTTGAGTAAATTCCACTAAAACTTATTAATTGCTTAGTGTGAGTGGATTTCTTATGGAAATAGAAGATGAAACTCAGCCCGGCTCCCAAGGGCACCTGGGGAAAATGAAAACCAATTTTCAGATGCAGGGTCCAGAGAAAAGGGACAGCAGGATATACCAGCTTCAATTTTTAAAGGAAGGTGCAATGAGAATTGAAGTCCCACATAGTTGGGAAAGGAAGAAAATGGGGAACCTCTCTAAAGTGGATTTAAGTTTCTAGAGCTAGAGGAATTAAATGCCAAGAAACTGAAATAATGTGAAATAATAAAGGGGTTCTCAGAGGCTCTATCATTAATCCGTTTGTGATTACAGCTAATGGAAGAAGTGCCTGAAGGCTGAAGGCTTTTTACAAAGGGGAACGAATTAGATTCTACCAACTATGGATCAGTGAGCCCTGACATCCATCTACTGCAAATGATTAGTGTAAGGTGAAGCCAATCATGGTATTCCATTCCCTTTGCCAGGATGGATTGTAAAGGGCAACCGTGACTTAATCCTGGTTAATAAGACACAAGGGGAAGTCTGCTCAGGGTAACAGGTGAAGAAATGACACCAAGAGAAGGATGGTTCTGCTGGTGGTGGACATTGTTGTGTTGGATAGGACTCCTGGAACTGTCCCACCATTACCTGTGTTCATGGAGGTAGGGGTGAGGAGCCAGCTTGAGCACAAAGCCAGTACAGGTTTCCCCTGTATGTGAAAATGGGGCACTCCTATGAAACCTTTTGTAAGCTGAAATGGAGTAAAGCGAAGAATCAATTAGCATTAATTTATAAGGAAAATTATTTGAGCATTCCCAGACCCCCAAAATAATCTCTCAGGCCCTTTCTGATACCTTAGGACACACCTTGCTAGCAGATACACAAAATAAATCACGATAAAGCACAGATGCTCACAGACACAGTTGAAAGCTCTGACAGCTTGATGCTGAGATGATACGTGTAGTTCCTGGGGGAAGGAGCTTGGTGGGGTCACTCTGGCGACACTGAATGTGTGCAGCCTCTGTAATGGCTGGCTGCAACACAAACTCTGAATGCTCTTTTTGCTTTTCACCTTTTTACATAAAAGAGAAAATCCTTTATGGATTTCTTTTGTTAGCAAAAATAGGTACTAACGTAGGTCTTTGTAAAAGCAAAGTAGCGTAATTTGAACTTTCAAAAAGCAAAGGATACCTGTACTCGGAGTTTAGCAGAGAAGTGAGCTAGAAAGAACCTAAATCAATGATGACATTGATAAGCCACTAAACCTGCCAACCTGAAGTTCATACTACCTATAGTGTTCCTAAGTGGTAATAGTAAACTTTCTCATTAAGGCAATTTGAGACCAGGTTTTCTGCCATTTGGGGCAAAGAAATCCTAACTGATACAATGGCATATGCTGATTCAACAAAAACACTTTACAGATATTTTCATAGTGTCCTTGATATAAAAATAACTTGGGGCTGTACAACAACAACTGCAAGTGTATTTGTAAACTGCTGAAAGCGTGGTTATAACCTGAGCAAGTCCTACAAACATTGTTTGACTCTGAGGATTGAAGCCTCATTGTTTTATCAATAACGTGACATCATCCTCTTTGACATCTTCAAAGCCAGTGTAAGACAGAAGATAGAGTTAAAATTCAAAGGGACTTCATATGCTGGAATGCTAGGATAAAACCAAACAAGTTGAATAAAGGACAAATACAAGGTCCAGTACTGGCTCCAAAAATCTAGGACACATCTTAGGACACAGAAGTTCAAGAACTTTAATGGAAGATATCTGGTAACTTTAGGTGAGCATGGATAGTGGATGCTATTCTCTGCTGCCTAGATTCCCCTTTCAAAACTAAGGCAACAGGGGTACCTGGGTGGCTCAGTCGGTTAAGTGTCTGACTTCAGCTCAGGTCATGATCTTGCGGTTTGTGAGTTTGAGCCCCACATCAGCTCTGTGCTGACAGCTCGGAACCTGGAGCCTTCTTCGGATTCTGTGTCTCCCTCTCTCTCTGCCCGTCCCCACTCATGCTCTGTCTCTCTCTCAAAAATAAACATTAAAAAGTTTTTGAAAAACAAAACTAAGGCAACAATTTCCCCAGTTGTAGGGTGTATTGGTGGCTAATGGCCAATGGCTTTCAGCTGAGTCCCTCTTCAGGCATGGTCCTCAGCCAAAGAGAGCCATGCCTCTCACTTCCCAAGTTGGGCCTCCTCCTTGGAGATAGCTGCTTTACATACTTGATCAATATGGGTATATAAAGGCCCATGTACCTAAGGGTGGGAAAAGTCTGAAGGGCCATCTCAGATCCAGAAAACCCTATGTGATCTTCTAAAGCCCTTGTTAAAATTGAATCAGAGTGACTTGGGTCATATGACCTGGTGAAGCCTATGGCATAGAAAAATATTGATAGGAAAAAAATACCCTGTAGATTTTATGGCAAGTCTTAGCAGGAAAATCCAAATAGACTCCTAAGATTTAGAAGTGAGGCAAGCTACCTGTAGCAGGGTACTATACACCTTTTGAAAAATAGCTCTTGGTGTGCTACTGGTTCTTGGTAGAAACAGAGAAGCTGACAATGTGATATCAAGTGTTCATGCAGCCAGAACTACCCATCATAAGTTTTGTCAGACCCCCAACAACAATCAAAAGGGAAGAAAGTTGTACATCTGGGATCAAGTATGAGCATAACCAAAGATAAATAATAAGCTGCATGATTGGTGGCCCAGACTTCTATGTCATTCACCACCCTTGCACTGATACCTCACCCTTCGCTCATATTTACGGCTACCTTGGGGTGAGAGGAAAAGCTGAATTTGGTTTATGAATAGGTAAGATCAGTATGTGGTTGAAAACCAAGTAGACTATTTCTGTACTTCATGGGTGCAGCTCCACTCAAGGATGTCTCTGAAAGATAGGGATGAAAGGAATTCTTCCTAGTGGACAAAGCCTCAGGTAGTATGCCTGTCAAGAGAAATACTTTAAGGTAGTAATATATATCACTAAAGGGCAGTAGTGAATGACTTGGCCAGTTACCTCTACACAACTTAGGAAACAATGTCTTAGCTAGTTGATGCCAGCCAACTTCTATCAGTGGTGGCACAGTAGGCACATTAAGGGACTGGAGGGTAAAAATGGACTCTCCATCCTAGCAAGGCTAATTGACCTTGATCATCAGGAGAAGGTAGTTCTGCTCTTACATAACAGAGACAGAAAAGAATACTCCCTTCCCTGGGGCACCTGGGTGGCCCAGTTAGTTAGGCATCTGAGTCTTGATACCACCTCAGGTCATAATCCTAGGGTTCCTGAGATCAAGCCCTGTCCAACTCTGCACTGACAGTGTGGAGTCTGCTTGGGATTCTCTCTCCCTCTCTCTGCCCTTCCCCTGCTTGCTTGCTCTCTCTCTCTCTCAAAATAAATACACATTAAAAAAAAAAAAAGAAAGAAACAGACCTTAAAGAATACTCCCTTGCCCAGTTTCAGTGGTAAGAGACAAATACAACAAACATGGCCTGAGAAATGGTGACAAAGGTGGAGGTTATGTGTGACCCAAAAACATGGTCTCCCCCTTGCCAAAGCTTATCTAATTACTGCACTATTGAATATCCAGCTTCCTAGTAACAGATACCTGCACTGATCTCCCAATAGGTCTCCAACTCTTGAAAAGATCAACTAGCTTCTTAATGGCAAGATAAATACAATGGGTGCTTCCATAGTGTGATTAATCTTGAAATTCATCCAGGAATTGACTGGAATCAACTAATATTCCAATATGGACTTCTCCTTACTACTCATACAACCTTAGCCAGACAGTGCTTATGTAGCATTTGATCGACTGGAATAGAATTGCATCAGACCAAGATAATTGCTCATATCAATGGGGGTATGGCCATATGCACATGACAATGAGATCCAGTGCTTCTTTTACATATTGCACCTCCCAGAAGCTGCTGGCCCAATGGAACGTGCAATAGCCTTTTGCATGCATAACTGGATGATGGAGCACCAGCCTTCAAACACAGGATACACTCTAAATCAAAGACCATTAATGATGCAGACCCCATCAGTGGAATGCATGGATCTAGAAAACAAAAAATGGAAGTAGAAGTGCCTCTGCTTAAGGTTATTTTCCCTGACCCACTTGAGGAATTTTGTACTTTTTCTCTCTGTGCTTCTGGACTCTGCAGATTTAGAGGTCCTTGTTCTTTTTTTCTTTTTATAACTTTATTGAGTTATAGCATATAATTCACCTACTTCAAGTATATAATTCAGTGATTTTTAGTAAGTTTAACAAGTTATACAACTATCACAATAAATCTGTTTTAAAATATTTGTGTTATCCTAATAATATTCTCATGCCCATTCACTATTAATCCCCATTCCTACCCTCTGCCCCAGGCAACCACTGATCTACTCTCTGTATAAATTTGCCTTTCCTGGACATTTCATATAAATGGAATCATACAAAATATAGTCTCTTGCTGCTTGCTTCTTTCACTTAGTAAAAGTTTCTGAGATTTATCTGTGTCATAGTATGTATCATTAGTTACTTTTCACTGTTGAATAGTATTTGGTTGCATGGATACACTGCATTTTGTCTATCCATTCACCAATTGAAGGGCATTTGGGTTATTTTCAACTTTTGGGTATTATGAATAATGCTGTAAAGAATATTAATGTGCAAGTCATTGTGTTGATATTGGTTTTCATTTCTTTTGGATAGATGCCCAGGAGCAGAATCACCAGATGATGTGGTAAATCTATGTTTAACTTTTAAGGGACTGCCAAAACATTTTCCAAAGTGACTGCATCACTTTACATTCTTATCAGCAATGTATGAGGATTTCCATTTCTCTACCCACTCTCTAATGTTTGTTATTGTCTGTCTTTTTATTTTGTAGCCATCCTCTGATGACTAACGATGTTGATCATTTTTTTATGTGTCTGTTGAATTGTACATGTTCTTTGTATATATATATTTTTAAGTAAGCTCTATGCCCCAATGTGGAACTCACAACCCTGAGATCAAGGGTCACATGCTGAGCCAACTGAGCCAGCAAGGCATACTCTGTATATTCTAGATATAGTCCTTTATCAGATATGTATATTGCAAATATTTTGCAAGCCAGTATTATTGTTTCTAAATGTCTTTTGACATGTAAAATTTTGAATTTTCATGAGTCCAATTTACCTTTTCTTTCTTTTTTATGGTGTTTGTAGTGTCGTTTCTAAGAAATCTTTGCCTATGTTAAGGTCTCAAAGATTTCCACCTACATTTCCTTTTTAAAGTTTTATTGTTTAGCTCCTCTATTTGATTTTATGATCCATTTTGAATTAATTTTTGGGTATGGCATGAGGTTGGGCCTAAATTTATGTTTTTGCATGTAAATATCTAATTGTTCTAGCACTATTCATTTAAAAGTCTCTCCTTTCCTCAATGGAAAATCAAAAGGATTTGTTTCTAGACTTTCGATTCTGTTCCATTGATCTATATAACTATACTATGCCAATACCATACTCTTGATAACTGTAGCTTTTGGTAGGTTTTGAAACTGGAAAGTAAACATTCTCCAACTTTGTCCTTCTTTTCAAAAATTATTTTGGCTGTTTTGGATTGTTTGCATTCCCATATAAATTTCACAACCTGCTTATAAGTTTCTGGGAGAGAAAAAAAGTCTGTTGGACTTTTGAGAAGGATTATGTTACATATATAGATCAATTTTGAGAGAATTGCCATCCAAACAAGTTGAGTCTTCCAATCAAAGAACATGGAGCTCTAGGGCCTGATCTTTTTAATTTTTTTTAAATTAAAAAAACTTATTAAGGTTTTTTTAAATTATGAATTTATGAATTAAAATTCACTTAACATAAAATTTACCATTTTAAAGTGAGCAATTTATTGGCATTTAGTACCTCTATCTGTTGTGAGACCACTATTTCTGTCTAGTTCCAAACATTTTCATCATTCCCAAAGAAATCATACAGCCATTAAGCAGTTACTCCCCATACCCTCTTCTCCCACCTTTGGAAACTACCAATCTATTTTTATCTCTATGGATTTAACTATTCTAGATATCATACAATATGTGACCTTTGTGTCTGGCTTCTTCCGCTTAGCATAATGTTTTTGAGGTTCATCTACATTGTAGCTTGTATCAATATTTCATTCCTTTTCATGGCTGAATAACATTCCATTGTATGGATATACCACAATTCATTTATGCATTTGTGTGTTGATAGCCGTTTGGATTCTTTCCAAATTTTTGGCTATTATGAGTAGTGCTGCTATGAACATTTCTACGCATTTTTTTTTTTTTGAAGACCTGTTTTCAATTCTTTGGGATATTGCTGGGGTGATATTGCTGGATCATGAAGTAATGCTATGTTTAACTTTTTGAGGTAAAGATCCTTGCTCTTAAGGTAGAAATATGTCTAGTAGGGGATGAAAGGCCCACTAAGCTTTAAGTTTTGTCTTTCACCTAGTAATTTGGAGTTCCTTGTGCCAGGAGACCAACAAATAAGAGATGGAGCATCCTGGCAAGGATAACTGAATCCTGATAAGGAGAAGTTAAGGATGTTGTTACACAATGAGGACATGGAAGAATACATGTGGTGCCTGTATGATCCACTGAAGTGTCTCTTTGTATTCCTTTGTTTAATTTTGCGAGTATATGGATAAGTATAGCAGCCATGGTCTGAGAAAGTTACTATATCCCTCAGGGTCACTCCATCAGGTATGCCTCTAAACCAGTAGAGCACTAATCACTAGTAAGGAGCATCTAGAATAGATGTTGGAAGAAGACAACAATGAGAATTATTTTGGCATTGAGCCAAATCTCTGCTTTGACAGAGATTATAGTCCATCCCACTCAACTTCCACAGGAAGAGAGACCAACTCGATTCCCGATGAAACCATTTCTAGAATATATTATATAAAGAAAGTGGAGCCAAATGGGCATATAGTGCATGCTATGGTATGCACCCAGATTCCCCCTTCAGGATTGATGAATTTGTTCCCCAAGTTGCCAGGAGAGTTGACAGTGAGAGCTTTCAACTGTAGAGAGCTTCCTTACCTAAGGCACGCCTCCTTCCCAGGGATGGTTCACATCCAACTACAGGCTGGGGCCATAAGAGGTCCTGCTTGCTGAGAAATCCCAGTAAGATTGTCTAAGTTCCTTGTGTGACTGCATCACAGTTCAACTCCTTCTGCTGACTCCTACTTCCTTCACAGATAGGTGTTGATCCCTAAGGCATGTCCCATTGAAGTTATCCTTGCAGCATACAAATCTCCTTCTTAGGGTTTCAATAGGAGCCCTAAGAGTCTGTGTAATTTTTTGGGTCATTAAAAATAGAATACTTGAATCATGCAGAAATGAGTCCATAGCACTCTGAACTGGTTAAATAAATGACATTTAGAAGATTGTATTCTGTCTGGGGCCCTGTATTTTAGGAAAAACACTAACAACATAGTTACATCCAGAAGAAATCAATGAAAATGGAGAGTGTAAGAAAATGTTATCTGGAGTACAGAAAGAGGAATTGAGACTTTGGGGAACTGTCTTAATCCCACAAAGGCTGTCATTGGGAAGATGGATTAGAAGTTTCTGTGCTGGAGGAGAGAATAGGGGCACAAAGGTAGATTTTATAAGAAGGCAGATTTTCGTTGAAAGGAGGGAGGAATTTTCTGAAGGATAACCTGTCACCTGTATTGGGAAGAAGTGATCCAATTTCTTAATATGGCTGGATGATCGGGTCAGAGATATTTGAGAGAATTTCTGCAATAAGTTGGAGACTAGGCTAAAGTCCCTTCCAATTTTAAAATCCTATGATTTTAGGTTATGATAAATGGAAGCTTTTCAAGGGCCTTTAATATAGAATGTAATAGAATCTGTTCAAAACATAATGCAGGACTCTTAAGTCAAGTTTTTCTTAGAGGGAAAACACTGTCCTTCACCTTAGCCCATCTGCAATGGTGCGACATGGAGTAGGGGAAATACATGACATTCCCTCAGCTTTCCTCAGCCCCACTGGATTTGCTGTTGAATTCGTTTTTTTTTTTTTTTTTTAAGACAGTGAGAAACAACTAAGGATGCTCTTTGAACAGTTTTGACTTTTATTAATAAACATGTTTGTAGGTTTTTAGGCCTCAGAAGACAATTTATGTTCTTCTAGAATTATTTTTAGCTTGTCTTATCATAGTTTAGGAATCCAGACTTACCACATTTACTGATAACAAAGTTAAGCACCAGGAAGTTTGCAAAATTGACTCCGGCCACTAAAGAGACTATATGCCAAGGCTGGAATCTGACCTCTTACATTTTAAATGACAGAGCTTTTGTGCATTTCTACAAGTCATCCAAATTCCAAGTCCTCTTGCCTTCCAGATAAGTTTCACCATATTTTATGGATTGATTTGTGTCCCCCCGAAAGTTATTTTGAAGTTCTAACCCCCAGAACCTGTAAATGCAAACTTATTTTGAAATAGAGTCTTTGCAGATATAATCAAATTAAGATTGGATTAGGGAAGTATCTAATTAGATGACTTATAAGAAGAGGGAAACTTGAACACAGACATACAGTGAGGGAACACCATGTGAAGAAGGAGGAGAGATTGGAGTTATGCTGCCCCACTTAGGGACATCCTAGTAACCACCAGGAGCTAGGAAGAGGCAAAGAATGATCTTCCTCTATAGCTTTCAGAGAGCATGGCCCTGTCAACACCTTGATTTTGGACTTGAAACTTCCAGAACTATGAGATAAATATCCATTGTGTCAAGCCACAGAGTTTGTGGTCATTTGATACGGTAGCCCTAGGAAACTAATGCGCTATATCCAGTGTGCTTCTCTCAGGAAAAAGGAGATGGAGTAAGAAGAAAGGATGTCAGGCTCAGACATCATGAGGAGCAAAGATGGAAAGTCTTGGGGAGTACCTGTGTTCTGATTCTCATTCCCTGGCCAACAGAGGAACAGAGGCTTCAAGGTCACCCTTAGCAAGCATGTATCCACTATCAGCCTGGCGTCAGATCATGCTATGGGCACGTGGCTGGGCGAACAGGGAAAGGGTGTGCTGTTAGGGACTAGCCATTTGCTTAACAACTTCACTACAAATTCAGCCAAGTATCCTGGGCACATTTAGGGAATAAAAGACAAGAGAAAAATCAGATTTCATGTGGGAGGCTGAACAGATTGTGCCTGATAACATGAGACAATTAGAGAATCAGCAAAGAGAAAGAAAGATGGGCTGTGAACCAGATAGCAATGATAAAAATAGCTGCTTAGGGGGATGATGATGATGATGATGATAATAGTAATAATATCAATGATAATAATCTTTCACATTTGTTAGAGCTTATAGTTGGCAAAGCACCTCTAATTCATGATCTTTGTCTAGTGAGTAAGGCCATTGGTGTGGGTGGGACAAGACGTCCTGGGACTTGTGCTTGGCACAGACTCCCAGGTTCTGCCTCTGCCAGTGTGTGACAGAGCTGAGCTGACATCGGCATCACCCTCCACTGAGTCTCCGTGTCAGGAGGTAGTCATGGAAACTCACTTCCCTCCTAAGCTGATGAGGAGAGAATTAGGTAGAAAGGAGGAATCAAGTTAATTGCCTGTCATCCCCTCTCTGCTCTTTGTGTATTGATTCAAATTAAGCTTTTCAGCTTTCTGATACCAGTAGATACCAAAGGATGGGAGCACAGGCCTGGGATTCAGGACCTGCCAGAAATAGCCAGTTCCAAGCAAATCCCTTAACCTTCCTGCTCCTCTGTTTAGTTCTGACCCAAGCATTCAGGAAGACAAATCTCTTTGATACCCCTCGATTTCTGACCCAAACTCTCTGAACTGCCTTAGTTTTAACCATCTCTGACTCTACATCCTTTCAGCCAGCCATTCCTCCTCTTCTAGAGAAAAGAGCAAAGAATTCAAATTGAATTCTGCATTTATTGAAATTCACTGTAGCACAGAGGGAAGTAATTAAATAAGTCAGTTAAGTAAGTCATCTGTGATGTGTGTTGCCCACATGAAGGGAAGTGGAGGAAAGATCTAGAGGTTTTCTGCAAGTTGTATCAGCACCTGCTCAGTTGCACATCCTGAGCAGAGCTGGAGGATGCCCTTTCCTTTCCTGTCCGATGGTCTCTTCTCTACAGTCAGATGGAATTATTTGAGATGTCTTGCATGCTCCTTCCTTGTTCATATCTTTAGCCCTTCAAAGGTTTTCTCTGCCTGGTACACCCTTCCTACTTTTTAATTATGTCTTAACTCTGACAATACTTGTCTGGGAAGACTTGTTAGGGCTGAATATTGAACTTCCAAACACCATATGAATCCTTTTTCCTATAGACAATAAGTAGGTCATCAGTATATGCATATCTTAGACCTTCTCACTGTGCTACAAGCTTCTGGGGGCAAGGAGCTTATCTTCCTTGATGATGTTTCCCAGCACTAACACCATGCCTGGCACACAGAAGGTGATAAATCAGTATCTATTGAATAAGTGATTGATTTAGTAAATGAGTAATGAAGGGAGTTTTAGAGGATGGTGTGCTGGAAGAAGGAAATATTTACTGATGATCTAGAGTTGAATGTTGGGTGCAATCTATCTGGATTTCCATACTATTTGCATTTCACCCAAATAGTGTGGGAAGTTCTGGGGCTTCTTTGGGCCCCAGAACAGGTTTGCCCCCAAGAACTCTGCTTCATTCAGGGCAACATTTCTCCTGGGATTTTTGGCCATGCTGGCTCTGAAAGCGTAAAGCTCTGAGGTTCAGTGCTAGTTCATAGTGGGAACTATAGAGGTAGAGGTGGTAGAATGAAGAATCCCAGGATGAAGAGGCTGAAGCGAGTGTTTGGGATTCCCTTAGAGGCTCTTCCTGGATCAACAGAAAATCTGGGAAGGGGATGTTGTCTCAGATTAGAGATAAGAGACACTGCCTTGGAGAAAAGATGCCTCTCAGCTTAATGGTGAAGGTGATAGTACGATTTTCTCCTTGTATCTATATGGAGTTTGTAGTTTTTATAGAAGAGTTCATTATATTTGACTGCTTGTCTGTCATTAGCCAACTGTGGGACAATAGTTTGGGACTTGAGCTTCCTTTTATATAAATGAAGGAGAGAACAGAAACAAATACTCTCTAAATTATGTTGCATGATTTTATAAAAACAGATTATGAATTTTCTGGGTGACTGTTTTAGAAATTGAACATGGCAGGAGAGTGAGAGCAATGCCTTGGGCTGGGTCCTTCAGGAAGTTTAGGGGTGTCAGTGGGTCAGGTAGGCTGAAGCTCTCCCAGGGATCTTTGCCCCATTCTTTTCTCCCCATCTTTTTCTCCCACCCATTTACCTCTCTGGTGAAAGCAGTGTGTCATAGTAGTTAGTTGCATGGGCTTGTAAATCAGGTGGAAGTACATTCAAATCTCAGCTCTGGGCGCACCTGGGTGGCTCAGTCAGTTGAGTGTCTGACTTCAGTTCAGGTCATGATCTCATGGTTCTGTGAGTTTGAGCCCTGCATCAGGCTCACTCATGTCAGTACAGAGTCTGCTTAGGATCCTCTGTCCCCCTCTATCTGTCCCTCTCCCACTCACACTCTCTTTCTCTCAAAAATAAATAAACATTTAAAAGAAAATCCCACCTCTGCCACTATATATAACCTGAGGCAAATTTCTTGACTTCCTTTAGCCTCAATTTCCTCACCTACAAAACTGAGTTTATCTTCTTAAGGTTATCATAAGGTTTTAATGATGTAAGCTTTTTGATGTAAAGGAAGAATACACAATATTTGCTATCATACTTCCTCATAGATATTTTAGTGCCGATGCAGCCTATGTTTTTATTTTTAATACTCTATTTTGACATGGAATTTCATTAAATTTAACCCACTGTCCTACTTGTTTTCTATTTATTGTGCATGGGAAAATCTAGGAATCATGTACTTTTTTAAAAAGTTTTTTTTAATGTTTTATTTATTTTTGAGAGAGAGAGAGAGAGAGAGAGACAGCATGAGCAGGGGAGGGTCAGAGAAAGAGGGAGACACAGAATCCGAACACAGGCTCCAGGCTCTGAGCTAGCTGTCAGCACAGAGACCAACACGGGGCTTGAACCCACGAACCATGAGATCATGACCTGAGTCGAAGTCAGTCACTTAACCGACTGAGCCACCCAGGTGCCCCAGAATCATGTACTTTTACTTCTTCAGATATGTTACCGTCTCAGTCCCTGGTTCTGCCTGCATCATAAACTTACTAAGCTAGATGGCATGAGGTACAAGAACTAGTGGGCACACAAAATTTTTCCACAGAGTTAAAATATAAATACTGATACACACAATAACATGTTTAAAATGCTGGCATTAAAAGTATTCAGGAATAACAGGTAACTACGTCACTGGGGATATATATTTCCTTCTTATACACTTAAGGATTAAAGGAATAAAGTTTGGGCAAAGGAAGCTTTGGGTTCCTTGTAAAGTTCTTGGGCACTTTAAAACTTTACCAGCATTGGGGCACCTGGGTGGCTCAGTCAGTTAAGCGTCCAACTCTTGATTTCAGTTCACATCATGATCTCACAGTTCATGGGTTCCAGCCCTGTGTTGGGCTCTGCGCTGATGTTAGGGAGCCTGCTTGGGATTCTCTTTCTCTCTGCCCCTCCCCTGTTCATGTGTGCACGTGCTCGCTCTCTCTCTCAAATAAGTAAATAAATTTTTAATTTAAAAAAGTAAAATTTTATCAGCATTGCAGTGGACCTCTGTCACGCCAACAGCTCTTAGCAGTAAATTTATTGAAGTTCAGGATGATAACACTTCGTAAATTATCTGTAAATTGTATTTTGATTCTGTAGTCAATAAGAAATAGCTTCTGTAGGTGAACAGGTAGTGGTGAGAATATTCAAGTCCTTTCTAAATGCAATTTTGAATGACACTGACACTTTATTTTTATAATGCCTTTAATTTCCGTTGTTGGAGTGGTCATGTTCAGGTTCTGCACTAGGCCTTTACAAAGACTGTTCGTGCGCTATCTTTAGACAGCTACATATCTGGTGCCCTCAGTTCTGAGGTCCTCTGGCAGTCTAGGGGAGTCTCTTCCCTGCTCACATGTAAATGAACAAATATAGGAGCAGGTGGTGGGATCCTTGAGGGCAGGAGCTCTCTTATTCATTGTCATATATCAGGAGTCTGGTAGGTGACTGGCACTTTGTAGTCATTTAAGACTTACTGGGTTTAGGGTCTGAAAGTATTGGGTCTCTGTTAAGCAGGAGATAAAGATGCCTGGGTAGAAAAACATTATAGCATTACGAAAAGCATATCTAAGGCATGTTATGAACTGCATGGTTTAAAGTGATACTACAGTGGGAGCCGTCATTCCTTTTTCACTTAATAACCACATCCCAAACTACTCTGAGGTTGAGTCCCTGGGAATACGGGAATGGAGTGAAAGGGCCTTCTTAGCTAGAGCTACAATACAGGGGTAACAAGGTTTGAAAGGAAGCCCAGGTCCCAATGTGGGACAATGTTTCCCTCAGGGTGAGGAATTTTTCTCACCAAATGCAGCCAGATTCTACAGAAAGGTAGAAGCACTGGCCTTGCCCTTATAGTTCAGGATACAATGAACTGAAGGAATGACCAAAAGGGTGTGGGCTCACAAAAGTACAGAGTCAGCCTGATAGTTTAATTATAGGATTGAAGGAAGAGAACTGGCTGTTTTGCAAGATGGTTTACTGGCTGAGATTTCAAGGACCCCTGGCGAGTTGACAGTTACGAGATCTGTTCATTTTTCCTTCACTGTGATGAATCATGCCTCGGATGGATGACAATTCGGTATGTGTATGTAGAGTAGAGTCACGTTTTATCAGCTTCTTTCTGAATTATTGCTTATCATTTGGGGTCCTCCCAACCATTCGAAAATCACCAGGATAAAGTCAGATTTTTAGCTGGGGAGGTAGAACATTCGTTTAGGAAGAAGCAGTTGGTTATACCTGCTACTCAGGGATGTCCTGGCTCCAGGAATCTTCTTCCTACCCCATGCCAGAGAACATAACACAGCCTTTCTCAGCAGGCCCTGGCCAGTTGCCCAATGGCCTGGCAACTAAAGATGTGCACTGGGAGTATGCTATCCTCTCCTTTAGCAAGACAGGATCTTGAGGAAAGCTTTACGGAACTCGACATTGAAGGTGGTATAGATCACAGGGTTGAGGGCGCTGTTCACGTAGCCCAGCCATGTGGTGGCACTGTAAAGCTCTGGGGACACATGGCAGGCTTGGCAGTGGGTATTGAGAACGTGGGTCAAAAAGAAGGGCAGCCAGCAGACAATGAAGGTCCCTAGGTTACAAAGGAAGAGAGAAATGGGGTAAGGGGTTTGCTTACTCCTTTTGTTATAACACTGAAAATGACTCATGGTTGTTTGTTATGTGCCAGCCACTATGCTGGAATTTTACATACCAACCCTATGAAGTAGGTGTGATTAGCCACTTTTTTGGGGGAGGTGTGAGAAAACTACATGCTTACCTCTTTGATTCATCTCATGCCTTTGTTCCTAAGTCAATTTTCTAGTTTGCTATTTAGGTAGCTCTTAACCAGTCTTTTCTACTTCTCAATTCAATTCAAATATTTATTTAATGTCTAGCTGTGCGAGACCTGATCCTACGCACTGATAGGGAAGAAGACCTTAAAGACATGACTGACAGTTCCTGTTGTTGAGATTACATCTAGATATTCTCATAAAGTCCCTAAGCTATGAGAAAGTGAGGTTTGTCAGAGACAAAGTACAGGATAAATTGCCTTCACTAACTCTATATGGTACCTGTGCCTTATTGATTTTTTTCTTAATTTAAGTAAATTCCCTATTTTTCTACTATAACGACTAACCCTGATTTTGTTCATTATAGGAAACTTGGTAAATACAGAAATGTGAAAGAAGGAAAATAACCACCCACAATTCAAAGACAATCACTTCTGACATCTTGGTGAATTAATTTTCATGTTTTTTCTCTGTATTTAAAATAATTTAGATGTTATCACACCATATGACAGAAGTTTTTTGCATCCCTATTTTTTTCACTTAATATTTTAGAATAAGTAAGCATTTATTAAATATCCAATATGTGCCAGAAATTTTTATTGAATTGTTATCTTCTTGATTATTTGATTTGTCTATTATAACTCCACGTGACAGACAACAAACCAAATGGATAAACGCAGCTCAACTAGGTCACTTGTTAAGTTTCATGTTTCATAAATTTCAGGAATTTTGAATTTTCACCGGAGTTAATATTTATACTCAAACCCTTTTCAATTGTGTTGTGAACATTTATAAATGTTACAGTTACTGAATTTCCAATTGCTGACAAATGTGGTTCCTTAATACCCCCTGCCTGCAACACCAACTCAACCTAACCCGACCAAATCCAACGCAACTCGACTCAACTCAACATGACCCAAACTCACCAAGCACAATAGCCAGCATCTGGGTTGCCTTCTTCTCCCGAAGTGGCACTCCACGGGGTTGCAAGGACCCCAACTTCAGAGATGTCGACAACCTGCCGTTACTGAGTTTTCGAACCTCTAAGCTGAGCTTGGGTGCCATGGTGGGGCTGAGGGAGTTCCGAGTCCTCCCCTCCCTTTTCAACTCTCCTCCTGCTTCTTGGAAGCCTGGTCTCCCCAAGGCAGTATCTTGGCAGATGCTATAGTAGCGCTTCAGCTCCAGGTGTGCCCGGCCAGGGGATAGTGGCTGCAGGTGGGACAAGAGAGAGTCCTGAGATTTCTGGGGATACTGTTTACCTTCCGAATGTTCCTGAAAAGGAAAGAGAATGCAAAGAAGTTAGAGGAAACCATCATTTTGTGAAACCTACATCTGAAAAGTTGTGGGATCCCATGAAAAGTGGGATCATGAAAAGTTAAGGTATATGAAATCTGCTTCTGACTTTACAACTAAAAAGCACCTATCAGATATAGGACATTTGAGAATCACAGTAATCCCTTGAGGAGGGTAGTATAGGATTATAGCCTGGCCTTTTTGAGTTAGAATGACCTGGATATACAGAGGAGCATATTAAATGACACTACTAAGATGTAAATCATAAAATCTGGAATGTGGGAAACTCTCTAAGACAAATGGCTCAGTTTTTTTCCCCAACAAATAAATTGCAACAACAACAACAACAACAACAACAATAACATTTACCAGTTGCAAAGTACGGGTCTTATTTGGATTTTGATTCAAATAAACCAACTATGAAAAATTTACAAAACAATTGGGATAATGTGAACACTGATTGGATATTTAATATTAGGGAGTTACTGATTTGCTTAGTGTGATGTATTGTGGTTATATGTTCATAAAATAGTCTGTATCCCACAAAGAGTCTTACAGAAATATTTTTGGCTGAAATGTTATGATATTTGGGATTTGCTTCATAAGAATCCACTATGCATGGATGAGTGTAGGTGGGAGTGTAGATGAAATAAGACTGGTCATAAGTTGATAATTGTTGAAGCTGGCTGATGGCTACCAAAGGATTTTTTATATTTATCTTTCTACTTTTTTATTTTTGAAGTTTTCCACAATAAAAAGTAAAAAAAAAAAAAAAAAAGGAAAGAAAGAAAACCCAGGATTTTCATCTCCGCTTTCCTGTTTATCAGATATATCCTTGGGCAAGTTAATTAAATGCCTCTGAGCCTCATTTGTAAAACAGAAAAGAAATTGGGAAAAATAGGTTTAGGATGAGTAGACCTTGAGAGTAGAAAACTGCAGCTATGTGGATGTTTATGGTATTTGGTGGGGATGTATGTGTTCAACATCTGAATCTCTTTCATGCTTGAAGAATCCGACTCTATGTCAATCTTGAGTAGTAGGCAGGACTCCTCAGCTCCCATTACTGAAGCCATAAAAGCCATATGTTTACTCTCCCCACATCCCCACTGGTCATCTAGAACTCCAGCACATAAACCAAGCCCAGCCATTTAGAGAAGTGTACTTAAGACCTTGAATTGGAGCTTGTGAAGCAGGGAGACTTCAGAATATATCTAGCAGTGGTGGCAGTCAGTGACCAGATTCTTCCTTAGGCATGAACAGCATCATCTGAAGTTATTCTTCATTGTCTGAACTACGTGGTATCCTTCTAGTAAATTTCTTTTTCTGTATATTAGTCAGTGTCAGCAACCAAGAATGCTCACTATTTTCTCCTTAGTTTAAGGAATCACAGTGCTAGTGCACTATATACACTCAGAAACATTGCTGAATGAATGAATTCAATGGGCCTTTAAGATGATATAGTATTTTTAAAACTGCTCCACAGAGGTATTCATAGGGATTCTAGTATAATATAATTTAAAAATTTTTGATGGGGTTTTAAAATAATTCATATAAACATATTATGTTTTTTTATTTTTTATTTACTTGAGAGAGTGAGAGAGAGAGAGAGAGAGAGAGAGAGAGAAAGAGAGAGAAAGAGCACAAGTGGGGGAGAAGGATAGAGGGAGAGAGAATCTTAAGCAGACTCCACGCTTAGCATGGGGCCCAGCCCAGGGCTCAGTCCCACGACCCTGGGATCATGACCTGAGCTGAAATCAAGAGTCTGATGCTCAACTGACTGAGCACCCAGGTGCCCCAGGCATATTGTGTTTTTATCTGAATGGCCATTTATAACCAAGATCATGATTGTGCTGGCATCTAGTAATCTTCTACAAGTGAGAATATTTAACTTCAAGTGCATTACTTCTGAAACTAACAGAATGGGGACAAATTCTTGAGCATCCTTATGAAATCTCAGGTTTGAGAACATTGATCTAGTATAATTTGTCTCTATTTTAACGTATGTGGAAATTCAGTCCTGAAGAAGCAAAGTGATCCTTTCAAGATTATATATTGGTGAGTATATTTTTCAGCTCTCTGCAAATGCTCATCACTACCTCCCTGACTGGCATGAAGAAACACTGGATTCCTCTGGGTCTGGCTGACAGAGCCCTCCACTCCTGGATGGTAGGATAGGACCTGTTGCTCCATACTCCTGGCAATTCCAGCCTCTTGGTTCTCCATTCTCTATTTAGTAGTTACTGCTTTTCTTCCTTTTGGCCTTAGAGCCTCCTCAGACCTTAGATCTGCTATAGGGAACTTTAAAGTTTTAAATTTTAAAAATTAAATTTTTAAAAAATTCTTTACAGCATGAATATCTATCTGCTATACGAGGCCTGTGTAAAAAGTGGTTAATTAACTATACAGAGATTGGACAAAGCTCAGACCTTCATCATTATTAGTTTTTGAATTTGATCTTCTATTTAACAGCTCCATTCTGAGCTCAGCTTGCTTGGGAAGGTGGGGCTGGATTGAAGAAAAAGGACAAGGATAAGGGTGACCTCAAGATTGTCTTGGTTTTCCCCCATATACAATGGGAAATAGGACACTTAAAAGTCTCACATTAGCATCTCTTCTCTGCTTTTCTTGGCACTGCCCATGTGTGTTTCATTGGTAGCCTGTTGCCTCTAGGCAGGTGACTCTAGATGGCATCCTCACACCATGTCAAGAGTCATTGGCTCCAGTCATTGGGATCTAGCTCAATAGTGATATGCTTTTTGAATATCATTTGGTGATTCCTATTCTGAAGCTCAAATCAGGATCTCATATTTATTAACAAATAAGGGATTGAGGCCATTCCATTTTGGGGTGGAAGTGGAAGCAAGTCAAGTCAGCATCTTGAGAAAACGTATCTTATTCTTTTCCTATAAGAAAGTCATGGGTTACTTACCATTTGCCCTGTAGCATCTGATGGAAATCTGTCCCTTATTGAAAACTGCCGAATGGGGTGCAGCCTCAGACAGGAAGACTAGGGTAGGTTGAAGGAGAAAAAGTTGTAGGTTAAGTTCTACATGGTGGAGCCATATAGATGCCAATGTTCTGAATATAATATGTTCATATCCTCAGCCTCAGTTCCTTACCTCTTATTTCATGGGGACCAATATTCTTGTTCTACCCAAGTCTTGGGATTTCAACTGAGAGACTGACTCTCATTCAGGTCATTATAGGTTAATTTAAACACCCAAACTGGACCTGCCTTCAAGATCAAATTCAGTTCTAACACTGTCTCTAAAGCTCTTTCCTGAGCATATTGACCTCTCTTTCCTCATTACCTCCACAGCACTTATATTTCGGTGCTTAATAGTTTTCATCTTATCTCGCAAACATCCTGTCAGGTTTGGGGCTGTTAGTTAACTTTGGAGGTGTGCTTTATTTGCTTGTCTGGATTCTAAACTCCACAAAGGCAGAGATTGTATAATATTCCTGCTACCTCTTCCTTAGCAGATGGCAAGTAATTGGTATCCATCCATTTATGCTTCAAGTACATCTTGAAGCATGTGCCAGACACTGGAATAAGTAGATTTTACAGCCCAAGCAAGTGGAATATCAGTGCTGAGGCAGCTCTCCTTTTCAGAGTCTTGAAAAGCCCAATAAAACACATCATCAGTTTTCCATTTCACAAGCTGGGCAGCATCTTGACACAGGGGCAAATCTAGTAAGGAAAAGAGGTTTCTATGGACTCCAGTGATTATTAGAATAAGTGGTCTGCTAAAAAGTCAGTCCTGGGGACCTACCAGCAGTGTGTGGGACAACTGCACAGTAAGACTGTGAATCCTGTGTGACATTTGAACTGCTGGCCATTTTGGGGCAATGAAAAACTTTGATGGAAAGGAGAAGTCCAGAAACCATCATATCATATTGCCAAGCAATTTGAGCTCCAAGAAGACTAGCAGTGCATTTTTTTGTACTTAATTTCCTACTCTAAAGCATAGCCAATACCAGCAGATGAGAAGGTGGGTGTCAGATGTGTCTCCAGCGTGGCAGTACGGGCAAAAGCATGTTTGGCTGGACACAAGGCTGGAGGCCACCAGGCTAGGGATTGTTTTTCCTCTGCCCCTCCAGGGTGCTTACTTGTTGTGGGAAGCCAGGTTTGACACTGATGCACTGACTGTTCTGTCGAGTGAGGATCCGTTTCCGTCTCCTCTGTCTCAACACCACATAGATCCTGGCATAGACAAGGACAGTCACTCCAAAGGGCAGGTAGAAGGACACTACTGAAGAGTAGATGACAAAATCAGGGTTGGAGATGGAGCAGACGGTGGGGTCTCCTGTGAGTGAGAGAAAAGGAGAAAGCAAAGCCATTGGCCAAGTAGGAGACATCAGTGGGGAGTACACAATATGGCCCCATATCATGTGAAGCATCTCCACCATCTAATCCACACAGAGCTTTGGGAAGCAGGGATTCCCAGCCCACCCACTCCCTCATCATGTCTTGGTTCACATCCTGCCTCATATGTGGAGGCTCCTAAAAGCCAGGAGAAAAAGTGTGCTTCTATTTGTGAAAAAATGGATACACCCACACATGTGCACATACTTGTTTCAAGCATTAACTTTGAACCCAGTGAGAGTCATAGGGTAGTAACAATCTAGGATAGAAGGGAGACCTACATATATGTGTGTATGTATCCCCTTACACTTGATGTTTTACCATGGGCAAGAATTTATTTTCCCATTAAAAATATTGAAAGCATATGCAGAGAAAGAGCAAAAAGAAAACACAGAGCTATTTCAGAATCACTGACTCCTGAAGACCTTCAGTATACCATCACTGAGCCTGCACTGTCGTCCTGTCATTCCTCTCTTATCTGGGTAAACTGCTGCCTGTCCCTAGCTTGAGTTTTGTAGCCTCTCCCCCAATTTCTCCATGCTCGAAGTCCTGTGAGGCCTGTCAGTGGGCAGAGTGACACTGAAGTCTGGTGAGCAGCGAGTGGGGCCCTGCCCCAGCTCCCATTGGGTCTGGCCTGAGTGTATGTCTTGTCAGTGGGGCAGCAATTCTGGAAGCTTCTCTCTGCTGAGTCCCAGATGAGGTGGTGAGGACAGTGAGTCCCCCCCCCACCCCACCCCAGGAGATGAGATGCTTTGTCTCAATTATTTCATTGAAACAGTACCGTGCTATTAGTACAATAGCTATTGGGTGAATCCAAGAATGATGACTACATGAGCAAAGCAGATAAATGAGCATTTTGCAGAAGTACAGAAGCAATCACTGGCTGGAGCATAATGAGAAAAACCTCACAATGTGAGTGATGATATTTACCCCCAAATAATCTCAACATTTAAGGAGGAAAGGATGATAAGAACTCACCAACTTCCTAATTCAACAAAAGTTTATGGAGCACCTACTATGTTCCAGGCACCATGCTGGGTGATAAAAACACTAAATAGCCCCACTATGTGGTCAAAGAGGCTTTTGCGGGCTAGCCTGGGAACTTGAGTCTCACAGTGTGAAGGGGAAGGCCGGAAGGAGGTTGACTTGGCGGGTTCATGAACCTAAAGCGCATTGAAGGATTTGTCTTCAACTTGTTTCCAAAGACAGAAGAGCCTGATGCATTTGAATTTAGGATGAACCTATAATTCTTTTATCTTTCGTCTTCTCAACTGGTCTCCCACCAGCTCCCATGTTCTGAAAGCCAGGTGAGGTGTTCTATTGCTCAAATCTAGATAGCACTCCTCCATTTTCTTTTTTCAAAGGAAATTTAAGACTATTATTTTTATCTGTGAAATGAAGGGATTATGCTGCCCATTCAGAAATCTTTAGAGTTTCCTCTAGAACCAACACTCTGTGCTCCACTGCTGTCCATGATGGGATTTTTAGCTAGACTGCTAGACCTCGTCCGGGAACTGGGGCAACACTAGTGAGTCAGGTCGCCCAACCTTGGGACTCTCTGTGACCCAAGATCCTGCCTCATGTATGCGTATATCCAGAAATGCATGTTGCTCTTTTCTCAGACAATAAGGACAATTCCAAGATAGAAGAAACTGATGTTCAACTTTTTTCTGCCTTATGTTGTCTGACAATTCACAATCCCATATTGAAGCCCATTTTATTAAAAAGAGCTCTGCCAGGGGCACCTGGGTGACTCAACTGAGCATCTGACTTTGGCTCAGGTCATGATCTCACAGTTCATGGGTTCGAGCCCAGCGTCAGGCTCTGTGCAGACAGCTTGGAGCCTGGAGCCTGCTTCAGATTCTGTGTCTCCCTCTCTCTCTGCCCCTCCCCCACTCATGTTCTGTCTCTCTTTTTCAAAAATAAATAAGCATTAAAAAATTAAAAAAGAGCTCTGCCAGAAAGTTCTTTTGTATTGCACTTCTTAGTGAAAATCCAGACACTTCCAATATCAGGTGTCATTGGAAGTATCCTGCCCTTTTCTCCTCTACTTTTCACAGGGTGAGTAGAAAAAATGGCTGAGAGAAGTCATTTATATTGGGCTTTCGAATGAACTTGGGAACTTCCTTATAGATGGAAGAGGTGCTAGAGGAACCCACATCCATCACAATAATGAAGCTGTACTGTGAAGGTCGGGCTGAGGCAGAGAAGGACGGCTGGGCTTCCTCCCCTTGAATTCTGCTCACTAATTCCCTGAACTGTGCTCTAGGATGAGGTGAATGGGTCTCTATGTCCACCAGCAGAACTACTAGTGCTTAGATTTTCTTTGCAGCAGGTGCGTAGTTAAATTTTGACATATAGAAAACTTTTTTAATACACAATAATAACAACAATAGAGTTAGCTCATATGCATTGAGCCCTTACGATGGACCTGAAGCTTGGATGTGCTATATGAAAAAGTGGAGGGCTTACTATAGCCTTACTAATAAACTTAAAAGAAAGAGAGGGATGCCTGGCTGGCTCAGTCAGAAGGGCATGCGACTCCTGATCTTGGGTTCGTGAGTTCAAGCCCCATGTTGGGTGTAGAGATTACTAAAAAAAATAAAAAAGAAACTTAAAAAAAAGTTGCAATAGAATAAATTATGTACTTAAAAAAAGAGAGAGATTGGAAGAGATGAGACAGAAGCGAGAGTGTACGTGTTAAATCATGGCCATTTTCTGCCTTCTTAATTCTATATTTGAAAATCCTTTTGGAAAGATTTTTCTGAGTTTTGTTTCTGGAATAATAATGATCTCACTGGTGGCAACAATGCTCCAATTAGCTCATCATTCTTCTGCACTTTAGATGTTGACATTAACTGGGAACTCTGTCTAACGTCAGAGTTTGAGACTCTTAACTGTTACTAGGGTGTGTATCTCTGTGGGAGTGAGTAAAACAGCCCCTGCCAACCTCCAAGAATGAGTAAGAGGAAGCACTCACCCGAGTGAATGGTGGTGGGGATTTGCTGCTGGCCAGGGGCAAGCAGTGCCTTGGACTAGCAGTGGTCATGAGTTCCCATATGACAAATTCCAACGTAGAATAATGTATTTTTGTATAGAAAGCAGGTTATAGAAGGTGGCTTAGTTACCAGACTAACCCAAAAAGCACATTTAACACTCATAAAAATAGTATTTTATTTATTAAAATTTTTTAAACATTTATTTATTTTTGAGACAGAGAGACACAGAGGGGGTAGGGGTAGAGAGAGAGGGAGATATAGAATCTGAAGCAGGCTCCAGGCTCTGAGCTGTCAGCACAGAGCCTGATGCGGGGCTTGAACCCATGAATCGTGAGATCATGACCTGAGCAGAAGTCTCAGTTAACCAACTGAGCCACCCAGGCACCCCTCAAAAATAGTATTTTAATGCCAGGCAGCTTCTTAGAGTTGGGTTAGAGAATGTTGCTTTCGGGAGTAAATGTGTGTCCACAACCATGTTTGTGTGTATAAAGTGCCATTCAGTGAAAACAATAAAGTAACTAATGGAAAAGAATAATGCAAACATGATAGTAACATCATATTTTAGGAACATCTTCAGTTAACTAGGCAAATATTTGTTGGATGACTAGCTACTTAACCTTTAATGAAGCAGAGAAAGAAGCCTGACCTTGAGCATGTCGTGTGTATTAGGCAGGTCTACATATGTTATTCCAATTTATTCTTAATCATAAAAAAAAAAAAAAGCTCTATGAAGGAAGGAGAGTGGAATTATATAATATGTAGTGACAGAGTCTAAGGTCAGTGATGAACATTAACATTATATAGAGCTGAAATTTGCTTTGAAAAATCTCCTGAATCACATACAAAGATATGTGATTTATTTATTAAAAAAATAAATTTATATTTATATAATATGTATATTAATATACATATTATATAAATATAAAATATAAAAAATATAAAATAAATACTGGAAACTTTCTGACTAAATATATAGACTCAGTCTACATATTTAAATTTGCTCAAATTTATGCTTCAGTGTATCCCAGATTTATCAATAGGAGAGCTTAGAAAAGTTAACTAGCTTGTACAAGGAGACACGGCTGGTAAGTAGTAGAACTGAAGTTTGAATGTAGGTTTTTCTAATTCCAGAGTCTCTGTTTTCCTAAATGTGTTTTGACTTTTATATTTTTTAATTTTTAAAAAATGTTTATTTATTTACTTTGAGAGACAGAGAAGGGAAGAGAGAGAGAATCCCAAGCAGTCTCTGTGTTGTCAGCATAGAGCCCAATATGGGGTTTGATCTTATGAACTGTGAGAGCATGACCAGAGCTGAAATTAAGAATTGGATGCTTATACTGAAAACAAACTGAGGGCGGAAGGGGGAGGGGGAAAGGGGAAGCGGGGTGATGGTCATGGTGGAGGTCACTTGTGGGGAAGAGCACTGGGTGTTATATGGAAACCAACCTGACAATAGACTATAAACTTAAAAAAATAAAATAAAAAACATGCTTTTTAATCACCTTCGCAGTGATTGTAAAGTGAATTTGAAATTACGTTATATTTAGAAATTACTGATTTAACCATATTGTGATGCCAACAATGTTTATCTTGAATGCATTTGAATATAACTCAAGTGTGGAGCAATATAGTAAGTATTAAAAGTGCGATGTAACGTTAAAAAAAAAAAAAAGAATTGGATGCTTAACCAACTGAGCCACCCAGGTGCCCTATTTTGACTTTTAAATCACTGGTCAGCAAATGACTCTTTGGTGACTATTTATAAGTTAGGATTTGCCTGTATTTATATGCAATGTTTTACATATAATATCTGTATGTATATAAATACAAGCTACGTGATTTGTACATATATACCAGAAATTAATGAACTTGGAAGATAGTAGCACTTAAATCCAAATCGACAAAATAAGAATTCCAGATGAACACTAAGACATGACTCAATTAGTTCCTTCTTAGCAAATACCCAGTGTTTATTGTCAATACCTGTAGTTTTCATTCAACACATGAAATTCTTGAGGCTGAAAAATGGACATGGAACAGCAAAAGAAGACTGACCCATATGCGATGTAAGTTTGGATCAGTGTCTTATGTCTAAAAACCAAACATCTCAGATATTCACATTGTTAATCCACATGTCTGTCCATCCACCTATCCATCCATCCATCCATCCATCCATTTGTCCATCCGATAGAAGATGTACCATGTGCCAACCATCATGGCCAGAATTTTTGTATATTAAGATATAAGAAATATACTGTCCAATAATTTAGGGATCTATACTAGTTCTCAAATGCCAGAAATGATTTTTATTCAGTTAAAAATTAGAAATACTGATCCTCTTTGAGGGCATTTATAGCATTGTTTTGCATTATAAGTCCATAATGAATTGTCATTTTTTCATTAGAAAACTTCACCTAACTTACTAAATAGCTTAATTTTTTAACTGGCACATTGCTTCAAATGAATACAATGTCATGTTTTTCAAAATAAGGATAGGCTAGAGTTTTCACTAACTTGGACAGAACTTTATGTGCCAATTAGTGAGAAGAGTTTGTTTTGTGCTTTAATCATAACCCAAAACATTGCAGCCTATGGTATCCTTATTTGATTACAAAGTACGCGGATCAGGGTCAGAAATTTCCAGGCTAAGCACCAGTCACAGCCACTCAGGTGTGCTATGAATCACATGGGTGTTGTAAGAGGGGACATCATTGTTACCTGTGGTGTTGAAGCCAAAGAGGAGAGGGCAAGACACGGCAAAGGCTAGTACCCACACGGCTGTAATCATGAGGGCCACGCGCCGACAGGAGCTCTGTCCTGTGCCATGTTGGTAGTGAACTGGCATGACCACTGCAGTGTACCTGTGCATGGAAGGGAAGAGACGATAGACATGATGAGAAGGGATGGGGCAAACTGTTCAAAAGACAAGTTGATAGAGGCTCTTAGAGAACTATTTTCGGTGATACATATGGCAGGAGAGAAACAGTTTGGTTGAAGAGAGAGAGAAAGAATTTTTGAGTAAAAATGTAGAAAGGTTGAGAGAAGAGAGATGAGCCCACTGGCAGGGAAAGGGAGAAAGAAGAAAAAAGCTAGTAAAGCGACTGGGTGGCTGGAAAACTTCTTTGTCAGCAGTGGTTGAGGAAGAGCATATCTGAGCCTTGTATTCACGTACCCTAACCATGGACTCTGGGTACTGGTCTACATGCCTTTACTTTCTCCCACGGGTTTTCAGATAAGGCCAGAACTGTGTCCTAGAGAGGGTGTTTACCCCTGCTTGTATCCTAATATAAATTCTGACCCTCACAGTGACAACTATTTCAAGTGACAGAAATTTTGAAAAATAGAGATGAGTAATATCTAGTGAAGGCTTATTTCAAAATCCAGTTTTCATGCTCTCTTAGTCCATTCAGGTTGCCATAAGGAAAATAGCACAGACTGGGTGGCTTAAACAGCAAACATTTATTTTTCACAGTTCAGAACGCTGGGAAGTCCAAGATCAAGGCACTGGCAGATTCATTGTCTGGTGAGAGCCCACTTCCTTGTTCATTGATGGCTATTTTTTCACTGTGTCCTCAATGGCTAAAGGGGCAAAGGAGCGATCTGGGGTCTCTTTTCTAAGGGCACTAATCTCATTTATGAGAGCTTTACCCTCATGACCTAATCACCACCCAAAGGTTTCACTTCCTAATACCATCAATTTGGGGGTTAGGATTACAGCATATGAATTGGGGGGAGACATAGGCATTCAGTTTACAGCACATGCTCTTGCATGGTTAATACACAGTTCTTTGTGTTATTGGACATTGTCTTTTCTGTGGCAACTCCTCTCACACATTTCCACCTACTCAGCAGAAAGATAGCAGGTCCTATACATTTGCTTATTATGATGTCTTCCCCATTTATCCATGCATCTCTTTCCTACCAGCTGCTTTCTGTGATGGCCACAGCCTCCTGACTGGTCTCTGCTGCCAGGCTCTAAAAGTAAATCTTATCATGTCCTCCCCATCCCTGACCCCCCAGCTGGAAACTGAGAAAGGCAGAATTTCTGCCCTGAAAAGATTTCTGCCCTGTACAATCCCCCACACTGAATGCAGACTGAATTTGAGAATAGGACACGATGTCACTGCTGTGATTGGATTACTAATCAATAGACTGAGTTATTCAAAAGGGAGATTATCCGGGGTGGGCCTGGCTTAATCAGCTAAGCCCTTAAAAGGGATTGGGCAAGTTCACTAATGAGACCAGACAACTGCCATGTCTCACGGCTAGAGAGAGATAGCTCCCAAATGATTTGTTACTTGATGGTCAAATCATTTTATAGCCTTGGTATTCCTCATAGGTCCTTGCACAAAGCAAGTAGGAAGAAGCTGTTGGTTGATCGCCTTGTGGATCCTGAAGGCCTTCCACATGAGAGGACAAGTCTAATTCTAGCCAGGCTCAAGGTTTCTGTGTCTATGTAGGCTTACGTTTTCTTTGTCCTCAGTGTCCAGGGAACCTAGAGGCCAGATCAGGGTAGGATCCTCCTTAGCTCCTTTTGTGTCTCTCAAGGAAGGGGAGAACAGCCCCTGGGCGGGAGGGGGTGGGGAGCATAAGCTCCTCCTCCCTATGCCAGCCTGCCTCAATCATCAGTCTCTCCTGCACCTGGCCTTGGGGTTCATGTGTTACCTTAGCATTCCCACAAGAGCAGCCTGAGAGTCAGCTCTGAGGGCTGAGATAGAGACAGACTTTGCAGTACTTGGCCTTGGTCCCATGATGTGTGACAGAAATGGCTCCTTTCTCAAGAGGGAGAAATAGAGGTTCTTATTTAATAAGTTCAAATTAAGATCCCACCATCAACTCCAGAGCCTGTGGCAACTCAGTTCCCCTCTTCTGATGCACAGACATAAATCCTGCCTGGAATCCCTAACTTGGCGATCAGGGAGCAGGCATGTAGTACCTCGTGTTCCTCTAGACTTGTCACTCTCCTCAGGACTTTGGACTCTGCTGGGGCAGTGGGCTGGGGCTTTGAGTCAAATATGTCTGGCCCTCGGTAGTGATCCCTGAGGCACCTTGGAAGAAAGGCTGCGCCCTGAAAACAGCTGTTGGGAGCTGGGGAGGAGAGGTGTGACCAACTTCCTCCTCTCCAGACCTGCAGTTGGCCCCGGCCTTCTATTTACACACTGTCCTTTGATAAAAAAGAGCCTGGCCATCCCATACATTGGGTGGTGTGCTGCTAAGTAGCTAACAACTGGCTCTCCCGGTGAAAACAGCCCCAGTTTGTACCATTTGTCAATTTCTATGGTCTAAGTACTCCCACCATTGCCTATTTCAAGCTACACCAAAGGCTTAACAACTGGCTCAAAAAATTCTTAAAATTTTGCCCTTTCAGCTCTTGCCAGCTATCATGAGCTGATTCCAGCCATGCCACTAAGCATTCTCCTAGGTATGCTTCAATGTTCAGCAACTCCTTGAAAGCTCTTGTTAATTCAATAACTGTGGGGAACGCTAGCTCCCATTTTATAGAGGACGAGTCAGAGACATAGAGAGGTTACATGATGAACCCAAGGGCCCACAGCTGGTCGTAGAAGAGCCAGGTCTCCCACTTCTGAGGCCAGTGTCTCTCCCGCGAGCCCCACTTCCTCTCAAGGGCACTGTCAAGTCTCTGAGGCCTTGTGGTGACAAGGGCTTCCTCAGGAAAGGTGGCATTCTATTTGGGAGCACTTTGGATTCCCAGAACTTTCCTCAATTAGTTGATTCTATTAATTACGGTTGGGGGTGGAGTGGGGCGGCGCTCCTGTTAAAATACAGATTTCCAGGCCACTGGCTAATTAAATTAAGTACTTCCAGAGTGGAACCCAGAAATGTGCATTTCTAAAAGTAGGCTTCCCTCCCATCCTGGGGCCCATCCGGGGCTTTAACTCACGACCCTTAGATCAAGACCTGAGCTACGATCAAGAGTCCAAGGCTTAATCGACTGGGTCACCCAGGCACCCTAAATATGCATTTTGAACAAGCAAGTGCGTCTTACAATTCTACAAGTTAGAGAAAGTCTGCATTAAGAAAAATTTCCGTCAAAAATTCTTGTTAATGGTTAAGAAGTGTGAGACGAAACTACATTTACCACTGTTACATTACTTTTTCTGGTGTTATTTTTTAAACACGATTAAGCTTTTGGAATAAACGAGACCCCAAGTTCGCCTGCAGGGTTTTCCGCCAGGAAGCCTGTTGCGGGTGACCGAGACATAGGTGCTGTTCCGGAACTAGCCATCGGAGGGCACCATAATGCAGCGAGAACTGCCAGCGCTGCGGGGTGAGAAGTTCACGGCTCACCTGGTGGCGTTCCGGGCCCCGTAGGGAAGCAGGGGGGCGGGGAAAACTCGGCTCTGCAGTTTCTTGGAGGCCTGCGGTGGCCCAGAATTCCCACCCGGGAAGGCTGCTCAACCGCTGGTCTCCCGAATCGGTCGCAGGTGACCACCGGCAGCGAGGGCAGGGCTGGATGGACGTAGACGCGGGAGGCGGGCCTGGGCCGTCTCTGAGTCCGGCTGCTGCGCGCACCGAGCTGTTCCAGGGCGACTCTGCGCGCCACCTCGCTCCTTCACCTCCTCCCGTTTGAGCTCCTGGTTCCCTGGGCTCTTCCCGGCGTGGCCGGAACACTGGCAGTGTGCAAACTGGTTAAATCCGTGGCGGTTGGAGTCAGTGATTAGCGACCGAATCCCAGTTCTTCCACTTCACTGTGTGGCCATGGGCCAGAATTTGGCTTCTCTGAGACTCAGTTTCCTTCTCTGTACATTGGGGATAATGATATCGGGATAACCCGATAGGGCTGTTATGAACACTAAATAAGATGATCTCTGTGAAGTCTTTTAGCACAATGCCTGGTACGTATTAAACATTAAACCCCCATTATTATTATCATTATTATTGGCACAGTATTGTGCTAGTCCAAAGGATCTGTGATTATTCATATCGATGAGTTTATGGGTATCTGCCCCTTGTTCCTGGGAACGTTAAAGGGAACATTTAAGTTTATCAAACAAGTACATGTAACACTTTCTATGTGTCAGGCAACTGTTTGAAGTGCTTTACAAATATTAAGTCGTTTGATTCTTGTAATAACTCTGTTACTATCATCTCCACTAAACAGATAAGGGAACAGAGGCCCAGAGAGGGTAACTGACTTGCTGGTGGTCACACTGCTATTAGGTGGTAGGGCCAGGATTTGTATCGAGGCAGTGGAGCTCCGGAGAGAAGGGGCCCAGAGTGTGGCTAGGCACCTCTGTGCAGGGCAGTGTGCTATAGAAGAAGGAGGGTGACTGGATCCTTACTCCTGCACCAGCGGTGTGGTGTGGGCAGACTACACAGTCTAGCCTCAACTCTTCACTTGTAAAATGGGGCTAATACACCTCTCTCACTGGGGTGTTGTGATGGTTAGCCATAAGGAAAAGCTCTTAGCTTGGCACATGGTACATGCTGCATAAGTGGTAGATATTTGAGATTAGCACGGAGGAGCCAGGGCACTGAAGACATAGGAAATATGCCTCTTTTACTCCAAGGAAATAGCACCCATAGTGGTGGGCTGCAGGCATGGCCAGAGGCCTTGCTCTTGGTGTCCCATCCCTACTTCCACCAGTGAAGGGGCGGCTCCTTATAATAGAGTACTGGTGGGGGAGCCAGGAGACCCCGGTTCTAGTCCCAGAGCGAAGAGGCTGCAGGAGCCCCTGTGAGCATATAACATTTCTGCACAAATGAGTTAAACTGTGATGCCCCTTCTGACTCCCACTTCTGTGACTGTGCTTTGTAGGCTCATCATTCTACTGAAACTCCCAGGATTCTGGCAGAATGTGACCTCTGCCTGAAGTCCTGTCCTAGGATGGTAGGTTTGTGTAGGGGGCACTGATGAAGGTGCCTCCTCGGGAA